>OY986967.1:25783383-25975263 GCA_963920575.1 Narthecium ossifragum
TCGTGCAAGTTTTCTTGCACCCTCATTATCCTGTACCACCTATCCCAGTGTGGTGGTGGCAACATTCATCATACGAAGCTAAAGGATGGGCCGCTCGTTATATGACACGTACTCATTTGTGGTACGAAGTAACATGTATTCCACCAAGTGCGCCGGGAGCCGAATTTGGAGGCAATATTGATTAGAATCTGTATTTTTATATATTTTTGTGTATCTCTTTTTTATGTATTGTCACATGTACTCTTTCTTGATCATGACTAAATCAATATCAGATTAGGAGACTTTTCACAAAACACAATGTATTTTTTAACTGTTAGTATTTTTTGTTATTTTCATATATATATATATAGACACACACTTTTATTTTGATCCATGTTTTTATATATTTTTTTAAATTTGTATAAATAATTACTCCCAAAATCTACAACTAAAAAATAAAAAAAGATAAAAATATGCAACACATGAAAATTTTAATATAATTCATCTAGGGAGCTGCTTATTATATATATCTAATTATCTACAACTAAAACTGATAATAAAAAATAAATAAAAATGATAACAAAGAATAAAAAATAGATAAGAAAAAAACAAAACTAATGAAAAAAATCACAAAACTAATATAAGAAAAAACATTGATGGTCAATGTATGTGGCTGAGCGGGCTGGGGGGGGGGGGCATAAGGGGAAAAAATTAAAAAAGAAAAAACCTGATGAGAGATAAAGATGTGTCAGAGATAGGGCGAGAAGCAGCTCTCTTGGGACAGACTGATATCAAGGAGACATGAGGTTTCGAAATCTCATGAGATTCAATAGGCAGGCAGGCAGGCTGGCAGGCTCAGAGAAATCTCTGTCACTAACCAACAACATAAAAGACTAGAGAATTAATTAAGACTAAACATTCCAATAACCATTAATTCACTCTATCACGTACTATTCTCACTCAAACACGTTTATCTGTGAAAATTGAGATCCAATGCGCGTTACACGTCAAAAGAGTAGTACGTAGACTTATGATGCCACGTAAGCAACAGATAAGATGTGCATGCGCACATGATTGGTGGTGCTAATGAGAGACAGAGACTGAGAATTGTGACGAAAAAGAAAAAGGACCCCCCATGAACGTTTAGGGGGGTCCTTTTTGGCGTGTCCCGGCGAGCCCTCGAGTTAAACAGTTCCTATGGAAGGTGTTACATGAGAAACTTGCGGTCAAGGAACTCTTGTGACAGGCAAGGATGACTTCGGATCGAGAGTGTCCGCGTTGCAGTTGCGTGAATGAGGATATTGAACATGTCTTGATTGGTTGTGACTTTGCTCACGCAGTGCTAAGGGGCTTACTCTCATAGGATTGGCCGGAAACTGATGGCTGGGGCATGGAGGAGTATGTGATCGGATTGACGGCAGCGTCCTCGTCTACACATCGGCAAAGGTTCAAATCGTTGGTGGCAAATGCTCCTTGGATCATTTGGAAGGAGAGGAACAAGGTTGTGTTCGAAGGGGAGGGTGATTCCGTTGATGTGGTGGTTAGGAGAGTTCGCCGGCAGGTGGAAGTCTTCGATCGGGTACGAGGAAGAAGCGGTGGTGCCAGGCATGTTTTGGCAGATAGGGAGGTTTGCATTATACAGGCTGATGCTTCCTGGACTATGCAGGCGGCAGCGGTTGGTGTTGTAGGGGGCAGTAGAGAGGAGGCGCGATGGGCGGTTGGACGCGTTGTGACGGCTGCCTCTGTGCTAGAAGCTGAAATGCTTGCTGTTTTGGAAGCGGTTAGAGAAGGACGACGTAGATGGTTGACAAAATGTGTTGTGGAGACGGACTCGAGATGGGTGGTGGAGATATTGACTGGATGCAGATTATGGCCACAAGAGGTAGAGCACTGTGCACGCATGGTTTGGTCTGAGGTTTTGGGCTTGGGCAATGTGTTGTTTTTATATGTACCTCGGTCCTGTAATGTGCTAGCCGATGTTGTCGCTCGGTTATGTAGGGAGTCTGACTCTTGTTTCGACTGGTCTCGAGAGGGCAGCCACGGCCCTCCGATCTGGGACTTGATGTAAGTGGAGTTTCTTTCACTAATATAGCCAATCGGCTCAACTCATAAAAAAAAAAAAGTAAGGTGGATCACCAAGAAACAATGCATCTAGCCCCCCCCTAGACACGTGATCCTCACGTGGTGGCCCCGCTTCATTGTACTACATGTCTCAAGAAAGTCCTAGAGGACACCTCTGCGATGCCAACAAAGCAATTCCACTCTCTTATCATCATCACTTATTCACATGCATGTTTCTTTTCTCCTTGGGTTCTCATATGGGGGGATCCGTTTCCAGCGCCGGCGCTACCCGTTCTTTTTATTATTTGCGTCATTCTAACCATGTTAATTCGTGTATATATATTTTTTAAAATATTATTTTAAAAAATAATAATATTTTATTGTAATTATTGGTCGGTGAAAATCTTATCATAATTCTAACACTACGTCCTTATAAATAACATAATAAAGGCTCTTACCCGAGCACCATATCAACAGCGAATCTAGAATCACACTTTATAAGAACAACAACATTCCTCACGTTTTCGAGGCCCTCGTGGGAGGAGGCCTTCTTAAACCAGATGACCATTCGTTCTATAAGAGAAAAGTTTATTAAAGACCGTACCATGCATAGGCACAGGTTCAGACTAGCATAAATATATTATCATCTCACTAACTACGAATACAGACCACCAGTGTAATGGTGGTGTAGCAGTGAAGTTTTGTAATCTCGTGAATGAGGTCATCAATTTGATTCCTCTTTTGAGTCATGAGTGCATACCATGCATATATCCCGGAAACATTGCACCTAAACGTAGACGGCCTCATCCTCAGGCATGTACATTGGGCTCACGTGGCCATCCACCCTTCTTTGCCGGGCCGGACGCGTGTTTCTTTTTTGAAAAAAAGATTTGTGTATATGATTTTTCAGACATGTATATTACACATGGTTTAGATGATCATGTATTATTGATTTAAGTGATGGAGACCAACGAATATGAGTGGATATGTACCGTTGAAAGTGGCCATATATGATATATATGCATACGTGACATGTACTCCAATCACTCTTCTTTTTTTTTTTCCTATTTTTGCGCGTGAAAAAAAAAGTCAAATTGCCTTAGCTTGAAGCCGGTATTTGGAGTTTTGACTTTTGAACCCCCCATCTCTTGACCTTTGGTTTGATGTATAAAGTATTCAATGGGAGCATATATACGGCACGAGTTTATGTAATTTTATTTCAAACAAGATGAAATCGATATGAAACGCTATCAAAATTTTGATCAGATTTAGTAAATTTTCCTGATGATGTGCTTAAAAAAGCTTGTGTGTAGAGTTTGGCATGACCTCTCTCTCTCTGTGTGTCAAGTCTCAGTTGGATAATTTCTAGTCTTCTTGACCTTCCAACCAAAATAAAGTCAAAGAAAACTCTATATATATATATTAGTTATGTCATGTCACTTGGCTGGATAACCAGCAACTTCATTCCAATAATCACCTAATAATTTCATCCTCTCAATCTAGGATTATCATGCTACATAGACGTCACATAGACTCTACCTAAAATATTCTTTCGTCACATAAGACAATGAAAACAGAATCTAAATAAACTCTAGTGGAAGACAGAAAACAGAGCAGACGCGTACGTCGTCCTCTTCTATAAAGTTTAGTGTTCCGTCCATTACTCTTCTCTCCTAAAGCATACGTATCGAACACGTCTGTATCACTAATCAATAAATTATTCACTCCTAATATTCTGACACCTAGTTTGGATGAGTCGGATCATCTTTTTATACGTAGCGATATGATTCAAATATCCAAAGAAAAAAGAAGTAAACATGATCATGACTCATGAGGTAACATCAAAGTTTTTTTATTTTATTTTAATACAGGTCTAGTAAATTCCCCAGCCACGTAATTCATGCTTTTAGAGCCATATTTTTGGACTATAGAAGTAATCGAGTTCAATAAAACTAAAACCTTTAAGGCATTTATTATTTGATTTCATTATTCATCTTAGAAGAACCAAAGCCCACCTTATGCCAGACTAATAATGTATTGGGCCTTTCAAGCCCAACTAGGACAAGACCCAAAATCCTGATTCCTGAACCACATCCTGGGCCTTTTGGCTTTTAAGGGCATTCGAGTCCAGAGTCTTCGGCGGCATCAATATAGGATCCGGATCCAAACCTAAACACAGCTTAATTTGTGCTCCTCGCCTCGCTTATGGGCATATGGCTTGGTTTTGAATCTTGATCCGGACCACGCGAGAAGTTGGATGTCCAAATGGACCGGACGCAGCGATGGCCCGACCATTCGATTGTTCCGCGCCCTATTATTAGAATAAGGTTAAATTTGGGGCTGTTTCTAGGAACACCGAAAATCTTGCATTACTAGGTTAAAAGGTGACCTTTTTTTGCCATTCATTTCCAGAAATAGTGATCAGTTCTAACTTGGGTTATTTGCATATACCTCGCTAAAAAGGTTTGATTTTACATATACCGTTCTGAAAAAATTAAAATTGCACAAAAATCTTGAAAACATTGATTATTTGCATATAGCCCATCATGTTACTTGGGAGTGGAATATCCAGGAATATCCAGAAATATTCCATATGGAGGCTAACGGTGGCAGCTGAAATTACTAAAGTACCCTTACCTCTATATATGCTTCCTTCTCCCTCCTTCGACCTGACGACTATTGGAGATAGCGCTTGAAATCCTCCGGGGACCTATCTCCACATCGGCAACAAACTTCTCCCAATTTCTCTTGATTTCTCTCAATTTCAGCCGTTTTACACCCTCTATAGATCGATCTCCTCGTCAAGTTAACCATGAAGAAGTCTCCATATTCTTCATCCAACTTAGGTTCACACAACACACCATGTATGACTTGTCATTGCCATGAGCCCTACTCCATCCATCAATCCTATCGCACCAACAACAAAAGTAGAATGTTTTTAGGCTGTCCAGATAAGTTATTAATCTCACCGTTTATTTTTAACATTTCGAAGGGTTGAACTCCATTCCATCTTTTACCCTGACCTTATTTTCTCATAGCATGGATGATGCAGCATGCGGGTTCTTTTTGTGGTTAGATGAGGCTCACTCAACTGTTGATTTAAGTCATTACATTGATCTTGAGAACCAGCTATTAAAGAGATTTGATACTGTCGAGGAAAAACTGCAAACATCAATTACAAGTATAGGGAGGAAAATTGATTGCGCCAATGAAACAATGTAAAGTGCAAGGAGATGGGGTGAAAGCATCAACAAGATGGAAAACACTATATCCAAAATGGTTGTGAGCATACATGCTCTGTTTATCTTCATTACTCTGTTAATTTTAATCAATTTTGTACTCTAAGTAATTCTGCTTTGTAATCCAAGGCTGTTGGCTGTTAGTTGTTAATTGAAATCAAGGTTGTAATGCAGGGCTGAATATGTTAGCTATTGACTATTAGTTGTTAGCTGCAGTATCTGCTTTGTAATGCATTGTAAATTTTCATCACAAATTGCTAATGTATTTCAATTGTAATCTGTTTACAATAGAGGGGGACATCAAACCTAGATACAAAATGCAACATTGAAATTTTAAGAACATTGAAACCTGACCTCCAAACCTGACAACGCCTGAAACAACCCCCCACCCCACAAGTCAAAGCATTGGAACAGCGTGAGGAGCAGTCTAGTTATTGTGGATGCTAGCAAAGAGGATAAAAGAGTAATTTATGGGTTTGTTGTTGGTTTTGTCTTATTTAAGAGGAAGAGGTTAAGATAAACTAGGGAAGATGGTACATTTAGAATGGATGGAAGCTAGAGTAGGGACACGTGAAGTGGTTTAAGATGAAGAGAGCCAATTGGTTTATTTTTATTGGAATTTAGGATACACATATATGAAAAAGTTACGGCCAATCCTCATATAGATACTGTCACGCCCCGACCCGCGAAAACCCAACCGGGCCGGGCGACGCGAACCGGAACCTACAAAACACGGAAAACAAAGATGGCGAGGGTTCCCTCTAACCTATTGGTCTCCCTAGCAATTCACCAAAAGCACCATCAATTAAAAGACAATATTATAATGAAGCCTCGAATCACAGATTTAAAACTTAAAGTGTTAAATATACAAATCCTCGGAGAGGGGAAGATTCAAAGTACAACATTGCTCCCGTAGGAGACTAACTAACATAAGGATAAAAGCAGTAAATATCGCCACCTCTCAAAAGCCACCAGGCGCCACCGCACCGCCGACCAACTGCCCGGTAGGGGCCACGGAAGAAGAATTGACGCATGCACCTGCAAAACGCAGCTCGGGTAGGAGTGAGTACTAAGCTCAGTAGGGATCTACACTACGACACACAGATGGAAGAGGGAAACGCAACAGTATCGCCCTTAAGTAGGACCTGGGTGTATACAGGGGTCCCATAACCCCACCGCGTGTCCCCGAGGCCCAGGGACGGCACTTAGTAACAGGAACAACACTGGCGACACTACAGGTCTGCACAGTAGGACACCGGCTACACCTCAGCACCCGACTCAAGGCTGACACGACCTCTACAATCATCAAGCAACCAGTGTATCAGTCATCTAAGCTTATCATCGAATCGACTAGATACCACAATTCAAACCGGGTCCAAACAACCCAACCTCGGTCCTAGGGCTAAGTCCGAGCTTCCAGCCTCGGGACGGCGACCCAAAGATCACCCACACCCTAACCAATGCAACTAATGCACACAACAACAATGCAAGCTATGACATACACAGATAAGAAGCAAAGCATGCAATAGTATGTCAAGCATCATATAAGTCTACTGGATCGCTGCAGCGGTACTACCAACCGCTGCCAGCCGATCCGCAGCGAGTCCCGGCATTACGACGGTACCGCGACCGTCAACCGCGGACTCCTGCAACGGGAAGCAACCCCGAAAACCAATGATGAATAGTAACAATATAATATTATATTTCGAAATATAATATTATAATGAAAAACCCTCAAAGCCTCTACTTAGGGGCTAATTGATCCCGTCGATCCGACGTCCAAACGACGTCGGATTCAAGATCCAACTTAACCACCAGTAGGTGTATATAGCATGATCAACATATCCAAAATTCATAATCATCCAACAGTTGGATTAACGGGAAAACGCTAATCAAAATCGTTAATCTAACTAACTTACCCATTAATTGCTGCAACGCAGCCCTCCAGCAAACAATTCATAGGAAATCGTAACAAAATCGAAAAATTACGAAACACAATGGAATGGAAAGCTAACGAATAGTTCTACAACTCTTATGTTTATGAAAAGCCAAGATCATGTACATGCCGGCTGGAAAACTCGCCGCAAGCCGGCTGTTTCTCAAGAACAGCAGAAAACCAGAAATTCGAGACTAATCTTGCATAAAACCTACTCCAATCTCAACTGATTAACATGAAACTTATATCAGTTATTCTACAAGGCATAAGGAATCCAACAAAATAAGGATCAACAAGATCCAACGGCTAGATCTCAAGAACACCCGAAAAAAACATCAGTAGGTATAACCCTACCTAGCTGCGCTTTCCTCGGCTGATTCCCCGCGATTTGATCACCAACAAGCCTCCAAACCACTTCAGGGATCTTCCTCTCGTTGCCACGAATCCAACGAGCCTCAGAACGCCGGAAAAGATGGCCGGAGGAGGGAGAACGGAGGAGAGGAAGTGGCTGCCGGAAAACAGGGGAAGAGAAACAGAGCTTCGGGAGAGAAAGGAAGAAGGGAGAAGAAAGAGAGGAGAAGGAGGAAGAGGAGGGGAAGAAAAGAGGGGAAAGGGGGGAGGGGAGAGCCGGGAAAGAGGGGGAAAAGTGAGGGGAGGGGAGGGAAAGTCCTCCCCCCCTCTGACAGAGGAGAGCGACGGCCAGCGGTGGCCGTCCTCGCGAAGCAGAAAAGCCACTGACGCGAGTCGGATCGGTCGCTCCAAGGAGCGATCGATCGTTCTCGCCCCGGATCAAAACAAACCGACTCGCTCACGAGTCCGATCGATCGTCCCAAGGAGCGATCGATCGCTCAAGGGTCGTCAGCTGCCCAAAGGCAAGCTTCCACGCACCCGAGCTGGGATCTTCCGATCCCGAGTCCACCTAGCCAGTCTAAACAAGCATTAACACAAACAAGGCCGGTGTGTGCACACGCGGGTGTGAAACAAACCAACAAGGCGCAATTTACCAAATTACCCTTGTGGTCGACAACGAGCCACAGGGATAGAGGGGCAGGTCCTCACAGATACTATCCAGGATGTTGCTCCCACGTCTTAGCCGTTAATTCCTACATCTAGCTATCTATTATATAATATCAGATGCATTCTGATGAGACGTGAAAAGTACACAAGTTAACCCCTTAATTTACCTTTATTAGTCTTTGAGCAAGGTATTTCTAATAATCTTCATGGTATTTCAGGTACAAGAGCCTTCAACAGAAGTTAGATCAACTTTGGAGCGTAAACTAGCCTATTCGAGCACATTTAGGTACATGGGTCAACTTCAAAGATTAAACTGTACCTTCTCAGGAAGAACCAGATAATGTGCCATATATCATTGGAAAGCTTTGGAAGTCTAGTTTCTGAAGAATTTTACGGTTCATGATTTCGAGTTTCCTAGATGAAGTTATGACATTTTTTGTACCAATGCGCAGTGCTGAATGGCAAAAGAGATAATATGCAGAAAACAAGGATCGATCCTCACTATGGGAAGGATCGATCCCTTTTGCACATTTTCCTGTGACAGAACGCAACATTCTCTAGGATCGATCCTTATCTACTAAAGGATCGATCTTCGTCGGGGCGCAGCCAGAACTCAAGAGGAGGATCGATCCTTTACCCTATAAGGATCGATCCTTTTGTGTCAGCTGAGCAAAATCAATGGTCTAGATCTAATCCGAGTGGGGGATGCTTGGAGGCTATAAATAGACCCCTTTTGGGGGATTTTGGGGATTCCTTTGGACAAGAAGAGGCTAAGGAAAGGGGCAATCCCCTTGGGCAAGGAAGGAAGCTCTCATCCAAGAAGGAGGAGATTGATGAAGAAGAGGATCCATCTCTTCTCCATGGCTTCTCCATCGAAGATGAGTAGCTAATCTATCTACCTAGTGGAATACCATGATGTTTTAGGTTTTTATTTGTAATTTTCTTTGGATTTGGATGTTGTAATCCCTATGAGACAAGTTGTATGGATTTATTCTTCATTTCTATATCTTTGTAGTGGGATTCTAATGTTGAATGGATGAATTCTTTGGTATGCATAAGCTAGAACCTTGTGCCCAATAGGTGTTTGTTGATATTCCCCAATGAGTAGATTGTGCTAGAACCATGGCCACTTGTGTTGAAGGGAGTCTTGGCTCTAGGTTAGGGACTTGGTTGTGCTAGAACCACTCCAATCCACATCTAACCTAGCATCTATTCTATCTTTTGTAGTGTATTGGATGCGATGTGCTAGAACCACATTGATCCATTATCATATTCCATACAACCCGATTCCTTGCGACGAGATGATCCTAACCCGACTTCTCGTTGGCGATGATCGTAGCTAATCCCTCGATCGTCGACTTTCTAGCATACACCTAGTGCGACGGATAGTCTTTAACTAGTTATTCGTTAGCGACGACCTTTGTTAGCCACAAGGTAGTCGATATTGTAGTGTCTCGATAGGATTGCGCATCTTGATCCATTAGAAATCTATGATTGAGCCTAATCCGGATTGGAATTCCCTAGGACCTCTCTCTATCCATTGAGTCATTTACATGCTTTCTTAGTTTCCTTATCATAAAACCCAAAAACCATTTCTTTCATTATCCTTGTAGGAACACTTAAGATTGAGCTTGGTAGTTTAATTGTTTCCATACGCATTCCCTGTGGATTCGACTCGGACTCACCGCTAGCTACCCCCCCAAAGGTAGTTAGTTAGTAGTTCGATTATAAATTTCTAATTTTGATCGGGCGCGTTAAGCCGCGACACTTTTCACGTCCCTATCACATTCTATAAGACGGTTGATGATGCCCGATTCAAATTTTGTTACGATATATGAGGTGATCGAGATGAAGCCATCTGAAAGGGAGCAGTGGTGGGTGGTGGTCACCCGGTGTTAGGAAAGAGAGAGAGAGGAGTAGTGGGGGTTGGTGGTTATCCATGTCATGTGACACGGGGGGTCCACCTAATATATTATAAGGTAAAGATCCAAAGTATTTCTTATCATGGATTAATGTCATATTCCACCTTAAAAAGTTCTAAATTTCACATTTCATGCCATATTCTTTCACACATCACTATTCTTCGGGGTCATGTTATATGCTCATGGAGTTAAATTTCATCCAAATATAAAGCGAAAATTTTGAACGAGTTTAGTTTACCTCATACTAGGCTTCTATCACACCATCATACCAACCGTTTACATTTGTTTGAATCTTATTCAACAGGTTTAGTTTGCCTCATACTATGCTTATTGAGTTTGCATTGGTCTTACCAGTTGCGACTGCAACCGTTGAGAGAGTCTTCTCTTCGATGAGATTATCAAATCTGATTTGCGTAATAAGATGGGAGATGACTGGATGAATGATTGCATGGTAGTATACATCAAACAGGAAATTTTTGAAACTATTGAGAACGAAGTCATTTTGCAATGTTTTCAAAAAATGCAAAAGCGTAGGATCCAACTTCCACCTCGCAATCGCATCACATAGTATAGTACATATATTTTAATATTTGTATTGTTTTTATTCCTTGATGTTCGATATTGTAATTCTAAGGTACCTTTTGCATTACTTAAAAGAAAAAAAATTGGTCATTTTGCTTTAGATTTCGCCCCCCCTTAAGTCTCATCCTGGTTCCGCCACTGTTTCGGAGCATCGAGCCTTGGATTCCCATCATGATCTCGAATCGCGGCGTCTCCGCCCTAGCCAAGCCCCTCTTCCTTGCCTCGCCCCGCCTTCGCCTTCGCCGCCGCGACCAATCGAGGTTCGATCTCTGTTCTTGCTCTTTCTAATTTCTTGTCGTGGTTTGTTGGGTTTGAGATCTTTTTGGTCAATACCTAGGGTTAGACCTTTTCCTTTTAGGATTGGGTGGTTTAGGTGTTTGGAAAAAAGCGGTGTTTTGGATCTTGGTTTGTGATGGTATAGGGTTCAGACTGGGATTGGTGGTTTTAGCTCTATGAGTAAACCTATTTTATTTATTTATTAGCTCTATGAATTTAAAAGGATAAAAATATATTTAAAAAGATGAAAATGAATTTAAAAAGATGAAAATACATTTAAAAAGATAAAAATACATTTAAAAGATGAAAATGAATTTAAAAAGATGAAAATGGATGAAAGGTGAAAATGCATTCAAAAATAAATTTTTTATAATTTTTCTTGAGAACGAGGGTCCTCATCGCCAAAACGTGCACTTCATAAAGAGTGACAAGAATTGCTCTTCCTGTAGACGTTGCAATCTTGAGAATGGACGCGTAGTCGTCAGACACTTAAGATGTGTCAACCATAGAGAAGATCAGAAAAATGATGGGTTCTACCGTGCCTCAACTAAGAAGACTTTTGGATGTTTTAAATCTAAGTCTATGCTATGATTGCAGCTATTTTTATGAAAGATTGACTACGGCTCCTACTCCTAAGTAGATTAATGACTACTCTTACTCCTATGTAGAGTATTGTTGCGCTACTCTTACGTAGAAAACAAGTCCAATTTTTCATCTTGAACCTGAGGGGACATTCAGACCAACTAAAAAGTCAACCGGAAGGCAACTTAATTATGTTGACAGGATGATCCATCCAGTACTGGATTCATCTGTGACATAAAATAAGAGTAGTATTGATTGAAGGATTTATGGGGGATGTGGGCGATCTTGGGCCAGTCCTCGCCACCGTCTTCTGTGCAGCGCTCGGCCAACTCCTCATGGCAGCACGACACGGCCAGACTCTGAAGCGAGCTGGGCAGCGGCGGTATCGACAACACCTCCGGCAGCGACACCAAGCCCAAGGTCCGGAGGGAGGGGAGAGCTTGCAATCCCCCCAACCCCGAAAGCGTCAGCTTTGGGAAGGCATCTATATGTAGCTCCCGAAGCGAACATAGTTGGCCCATCACTTCAGCAGTTGGGAGGGACGTGACTTGCTCGTACTCCGGGTAAACCACACTGCCTTGGATATGCAAACTTGAGAGAGAGGTGAGACCTCCATTAAGGGATCTCAACAGCACTGACTCATCGTCCAACTCACAGCCGCTGATGGTCAGCTTCTCTAGCGAAGAGGGCAGGAGGAGGTTGGCCATCTTCGGACATGAATACAGGTCTAGTGATTTCAGGGAGCAGAGATCCCCGGCCACGAAATCATGCTTTAAGAGCCAACAACACCGGATGCTCATCTCCTCGAGAGTGATCGAGTGGCACAGTCCGCGCGGCAATTCTCCGAGGTGGGGGCAGTTCCACAGCAGGATCCTTTTGAGGTGAGGAAACCATTGGCAATGACTATTGGAGGACGTCGACGGCGATGACCATCTAGTAAATGCCGGCACATCCGAAATATGCAGCTGCTGCAGCTGCGGAAACATAACGATTCCTCCTCCTTCCTGATCATGGATCCCACCATCGAATACTTCTAATGAAGCCATCGTCTCGAGACGAAGAATCTTGAGATATGGCAGCTTCCCAAATGGAGGGAGATGCTTCCACTTCTTGCAGGACATTAGGTGAATAGATTCTAGATTTGTTAGAGATGGATTCTCCATCCATGTCGGAGACCGGACGCCGGCATACCTCGTGATCTCCAGCTTCTTGAGTTTATTGTGATGCGGTTCGAGCCGATCGAGCACCTGCTCAACCAAGTCTACAGATTGGTTGGAATCCTCCCAGAATTGCAGCTCCAGACTCCTTAGATACTGCTTTTCTTTCAACTTTGCCTTTGAGGCCTCCTCGGCACTCTTTATGTTCCAAAGCCCTGAGATTCTCAGCTCGCGAAGCTCGTTCATGTCTCCCAACTCTTCGATCGTGTAACCACGTTTGTTCTGTACGTGAAAACCGTTCAGATAATTAAGTGAAGTTAGCTTCCCCACCCCTGCTATTTCATCCATTGGTAAATTTAGACGACGTAAGTTAATCAGGTTGCAGACTCCTCTTGCTACAGATGCAGAAGAGGAAGCTACCAATACCTGCACATGGAAATGAGTAGCTGATTTGTACATCAATATAATTGTACAAGCATACTATTTGAAAAATGAAAAAAAAAAATTCCTTCGTTCATACCACTTGCTTAGCACCACCATCAAACTCTTTGACATTTCTGAAGGTGATGGTCAGACTAAAAAAAGAAGAGAAAGAACTATTGAGGTTGAAAGTTGGGTCGGGTAGAGTCAAAATTGAAGCTAACATGCATGTATAAGAAGGTTTTTTCGCAAAGATGTGAAAAATGTAGACCTCAATTTGTGAAAAAAAATGTAAAATGTTTCAATTTCACTAAAACATATGAGAAAAAAGTCATGTCGTCAAAATGTAAGCTCTATGTGCAAATAACCCAGAAAGAACATGTATAAAAGAATACCTGCAGATGATGAAGCCTGTATAGCGATTTAGGAAGAGTACTGATATGGCTTTTCCTAAGATCTAAGTAACGAAGATGTATCAAATTTCCCAGAAATTGAAAGAATTCATCAGCTGAAATATCCGAAGGATAATGAACTGGTGTACGGAAGGATGATCGAGGCCACTCCAGTGGGATAGACAGACGCAAAACTCGTAATGTTGTTAGTCTTTTGAGCTCTTTTTTGCAGGTAGTAATGTGCTCTTCTCCCGGAATAGTCTTCAATGATAAGACAAGAGTACGCAAGTGCATAAGCTCTGAAATCTTTTTAATCACATCCACACTATCAGTCTCAACATATAGGTGGCGAATTGTCTTTTTGGGCATTAATCCAACTAGATTATCGGCCTCTGCTATTCTTAAACACTCACCTTCAGAAACAGATTGTGACAAGTCGTGTAGCAGATCGTGCATGGTGTAGTAAATGCCATCAAGAGAGTTCTCTTGTATGTCAAAGAAGGACCTTTTCAGTAGACCATCAAAATATCTCCCTCCTATATCTTCTGGTCTCTCTTTCTCAGATTGTTGGACTAAACCTGCAGCTATCCACATGCTGATCAGATCATCTTTACGGAATGGATAATCTTGAGGGAAAATACTGCAATAAGAGAAGCAACTCTGTAGCTGTGCAGGCAACTGCCGATAACTTATATGTAAGATGGGCATGACATTATTCCCATCCTCCTTGTAGCATGAGTTGACATCTTCGAGAATGCTTGTCCAATACTCATCATCCAATCGACCCTTCAACAACCCCCCAACAGCCTTTGCTGCTAACGGCACACCTTTCAGCTTCCTAGCAATCTCCGTCCCTATTTTTTGTAGTTTTTCTTGAGAACGAGGGTCCTCATCGCCAAACGCGCACTTCATAAAGAGTGACAAGAATTGGTCTTCCTGTAGACGTTGCAATCGAATTGTGTTCATCATGCCTGTCATCATCTCTCTAACATTCTCCGTTCTGGTTGTGATCAAGACCTTGCTTCCACTCTCTCCGGACCGCAAACCGGCAAACAATGTCTCCCAACTAGAACTATCCTTGTCGTTCCACACGTCATCCAGCACAAGAAGATACCTCTTCGATTTCAGTAACTCTATGAGCTTGTTTTGGAGTGTCACCAAATTCTGAGCATTCGGGCTGCTGCCAGTCAAATCTTCTAACATCTTTTTTGTCAGAATTGTGGCGTCGAAGACATCAGAAACACACACCCAAATCCTGGGTTGGAAGTAGTCTTTCACTCTCTGGTCATTGAAAACATATTGCGCGAGAGTCGTCTTTCCAACTCCAGCCATGCCAACGATCGGAAGGATACTCGGGTTGCCGCAGCTCGAATTAGATCTCAACAATTGAATGATATGATCTCTCTCCTCCTCTCGACCGACCACCACACCGGCGGCGGTGCTCACAGCAGAGCCAGTAGCACGGCGTTCCATGAGGTCGTTGTGATGCTGTTTCCATCTCTTGGTTTGGCGGTTGACCAGTTGGAGGAACGCCCCAACATTAGAGGCGACCGCGTCTAATTTCTTCACGCTCTTCCTCAACCCTTTGAGGGTGGGATCGCGTTGGAGCGCACGTAGCATGATTTCTTTTAAGCGAGAGGCAGTATTACGTACCAGCTTGTGCTTTCCGGCGATCAATTCTTCTTCTAGTTGATGGTACTCCAGCTCGTCCAGCACGTCCTCCGCCTCGTCGACGGCGTCTCGGAGCTGCCACATCCACTCTTGGAGCTTTGGATTAGGATCCCTGATGTGGCCCATCTCGACGGCGCCCAGCACGGCGTGGATCTGAGGAAGGACTCTCTGCAGCCGCTCGAGCTCGTCCTTCATGCCCAGTTGCCAGTTCTTCTGGTCCTTCATGTAGGAGAAGACCATCTCCGCCAGATTCTTGACGACGGAGGATGCAACCCATCCAGCTGTCACCAGCTCCGGACCCATGTTTGTGAGAAGAAAGGGAGATCAGAGAGATTTCTTCTCTGTAACTTTGGTTGGTGGGTAGCTACAGAAGCGTAGAAGAGAGCAAAAACAAAATGTTGCCTGTGCATCCTCTTCTTGCCTCCTAAAATATCTTCGCATTCATATGATAGGTGGGACATTGGTCGGACATGGTAAGCGTAAGATTCCATATGAGTTGGTAAATTTTATTAATTTAATATTTAAATTAGTTAGATTGGATATATAGTTTATACAAGACTAATTAAAAGTAAATTGGATCAAGTGAAATCAAATTGACTCAAATCAGATTAAGTTAATAACAAAATTTAATCACTATTAATGGATTAGAGGGAAGCAAAATCAAAGAGTTCGGATAAATAACCTAATTGCTACTGCGTATATATAAAGGGGGCACATATGGAAGAGGTGCTCTCGGATGCCACGAAAAAACAGAGAGAAAGGAGGACAGAGCGGCTGTGAGGTAAGGAAAGAGAGAGAGAGAAGAAAGTGAGAGAGAAGATAGATAAAAGGGGCTGTCTCGGCTGCCGTAGAGAAGATAGAGAACGGTCAAAGAAGGGAGAGCAATAGAATGGCAAAAGAAGAGAAGTAGAGAGAGAAGATGGGCTTAGCGGAGGAACAGAGAAAGAAAAGAGAGAGAGAGAGAGAGCAACGGATAAAAGATGGAGAGAGAGGAGAGAGAGAGAGAGAGGTCGTGAGGGATAAAAGAGAGGAAAGAGAGAGAGGCCGTGAGGGAGAAAACAGTGAAGAGAGAAAGGTACGGCCGTGTGAGGGAGAAAACAGAGAGGAGAGAGAGCAGCGGAGGAAAGAAGAAATAGAGAAGAAGAGAGAGAAAAAGAGAGAGAGAAAGAGGGAGATTTGAAGTGGAGGTAATCAATCAAGAAAAACAGAGTTGCGAACCGTGATTCGAGGAGTCGAGCAAGTGCGAGGACGACGGCGTGTATCTGAGGAGTCAGTACAGTGAGTCGTGTTAAATTGTGTACACGGTACTCTTGCTTTTTAGTGGATTGATTTGGTCTGGTCCTGTATTGGACCCGTGATTTTTTCCCGTGAGGGTTTTTTCACGTTAAAAATCGGGTGTCTCTTGTTTCTTGCGTATTTAATTCCCTGCTTATATCTGCTTCCGTATTTTTCGGGTAATTCGTAGGGTCTATTTAATGTCAGACATGTCCTTCTCGTCACCACACTGCTTATTTTTTTTTATTTGAAGAATATATGTCATGGGAAACAACCATTAAGACTCAAGAATGGTGGAGGGCTATGGAGCTGACTGCTGAGGTTTCTTCTTGCTTCTTTGCACACAACTCAACCACCCATATAATCTATTGGGGGAGCATTCACCATCTCCTAGAATAACTGTTGATTTTGGCTCGTTTTCAATCAAAAATCGATCTTCTATGACAGTGAAGATCGATCTTTTATTGCAAACAAAGATGACAGAGAGCATATTTTAAAAGATCGATCTTCACTGTCATAGAAGACCGATCTTTCATTGCAGACAGGGGTGGTAGAGAGCAAGTTTTGTAAAGATCGATTTTTTTTCGGGATGCAACAACTCTACGGAAGCATAGAAGATCGATCTCTTGCTTTAAGAAGATCGATCTTCTCTTATTAGATGGGCAAATCTAGGGCTCAGATCTAATCTGGGTTTGGACTCTTTAGAGGCTATAAATAGAGTGTTTTGTAACCCTAATAAATAAAGGAAATAAGAGGGTTTTGGAGAGAGCTGGAGAGCTGTAGAGAGAGGCTTTTGCACTTCTTTGGACTCCTTTATCTTGATTAGTGGATTGATCTCGTCGTGTCGCTAGTGGATGTAGGCTATTGCCGAATGACGTAAATCCATGTGTCTTTTGGAGTGTTCTCTATTTTATCTCACTCTATTCTTTGATTACTACTTGGGTTGGTTGGTGTGGTTGTTTTTCCTTCTTGATTGTTGATGGATCTTGCATTGGGGGTGCCTTCTGGCACAACAAGTGGTATCAGAGCTCAGGTTCAGATCTGGGCATTGAAATTGATTCACCATCCACATCAAAGAGATGTCTGAGGATTCATCTTTGAAGTCGACACCGTCAGGGTCGTCGAAATCTACACCGGCAACCAGACCTACAGTTTCGAATACAAAGTTCGAGGTAGAGAAATTTGATGGAAATAACAACTTTGATATGTCGAAGTGCGAGGTATTGGATGTCTTGTTCCAGCAAGAACTAGACATAACATTGGAAGAGAAGCCCGAGGGGATGTCAGATGAAGATTGGAAGAAAATAAATCGTCTGGCTTGTGGAACTATCAAACTTTGTTTGGCAAGGGATAAGAAATATTTTGTAATGAGGGAGACTTCAGCGAAAGAGTTATGGAAAAAATTAGAGGACAAGTTTATGACAAAAAAAAAATAGAGAATAGGTTTTATCTGAAGAAGAAGCTCTTCCGTTTCCAATACAAAATAGGTACTTCTATGTCTGAGCATTTGAATGATTATAATAAGATATTTGATGATCTACAAAATTTAGAAGTTGAAATATTAGATGAAGACAAAGCTCTTCTGTTGTTGAATTCATTACCTGGTTCTTATTAGCACTTGACTACTACTTTACTGTATGGAAAAGTGAGATCAAGTATGAAGATATTGCTAATGCATTGATAAACAATGAGTATTGGAAGTTGGACAAGCAGGTTCATAGAGATTCAGCATTAGAAGCTTTGATGGTGAGAGGTAGATAAAAAAGAAGAAATTTGGTAAGCATGGCAAGTCCCGATCAAAGTTGAGAGGTGCATCGACTAAAAGAAAAGTTCATGCGAAGAATGAGTGTTCCTATTATCATAATAAAGGGAATTGGAAGAAAGATTGTCCAGTTTTGATGAAGAACAAGAACAAGAAAAATTCGAAAGCAAATGTAGCGCACTCAGATGATGAAGATTCAGATATAGCTTTGACTGGTTCAACATTGGTTCGTGACACTGACGAGTGGATTTTGGATTCTGGTTGCACCTATCATATGTGTCCGAATAGGAATTAGTTTTCCAGCTTTGAAAAGTTGTATGGTGGAGTAGTCTATATGGGCAATGCTAACGCATGTATGACGAAAGGGATAGGTAAAATCCGATTGGAGATGCATGGTGGAACAATTAAAGAGTTAACAAAAGTACGGTACGTCCCGGATTTGAAGAAAAATCTCATCTCATTAGGTGTTTTGGAATCTAAAGGCTTCATAGTTACAATGAAAGGTGGAGCTCTTAAGGTTGTTTTGGGTGCTCTTGTTGTGATGAAGGGAATTAAAAGGAAAAATCTGTATTTCCTACAAGGAAGCACTATAGTAGGTGGAGCAGCAGTTGTTTCGCAAAATTCTGAGATAGAAGATACCACCAAACTATGGCATATGCGGTTGGGACATGCAGGAGAAAAAGCTTTGAATAGTTCGATGAAGCAATGTCTCTTAAAAGGAGCAAAGGTATGCAAACTCAGTTTCTGTGAACACTGTGTTTTGGGCAAGCAAACTAGAGTAAAGTTTGGCATTGCAGTTCATCAAACTCAAGGTATTTTGTATTATATACACACAGATGTTTGGGGTCCTGCTAAGACAGCATCTTTAGGATGTATGCATTGGTTTGTTTCTTTTGTTAATGATTATTCTAGAAGAGTTTGGGTCTATCCTATGCAACATAAGAGTGAAGTGTTAGTTTTTTTCTTGAAGGCGAAGAACATGATAGAAACTCAAACTGGTAGAAAAATTAAATGTCTTCGATCAGATAATGGTGGCGAGTTCAAATCAGATCCTTTCTTGAAGCTATGTGAGGATGAGGGCATAGTTAGACACTTCACTATTAGAGAGACACCACAACAGAATGGGATATCAGAACATATGAACCGTACTTTACTGGAAAAAGTACGATGCATGTTGTCTAATGCTGGCTTGGGAAAAGAATTTTGGGCTGAGACATTTTCATATGCATGTCATCTCATCAACAGATCACCTGCATCTGCAAATCAGGGAAAAACTCCACTTGAGGTATGGTATGGACATCCTGCTACATATTATGATTCTTTGCATATATTTGATTGTCCTGCATATTATCATGTTAGGGAAAGCAAGTTAGATCCTAGAGCCAAAAAAACAATATTTTTGGGCTTTAAGACTGACGTGAAAGGATATAAACTTTGATGCCTTCAGTCAAAGAAGGTTATTGTTAGCAGAGATGTTAAATTTGATGAGTTCTCAATGTTGAAGGAGAATCTGCAGAACTCTCAGGAGGAGAGTACTAGTAGGAGTGTTTCCCAGTAAGTGGAGTTTGAGGCTCCAGTTGTTGCAATGAAGAATAATAGCATACATGTTCTGAATGAGGAATCAAGTTCAGATGAGGAGGAGACTGAGGAGATGTCACAACAACAAGACTCAATTGCAGTCAATAGACCAAGAAGAGAGATTTGGAAGCCTGCGAGGTATACTGACTTGGTAGCATATGCACTTTCAGTTATTGAAGATGATATTCTATCTACTTATAGAGAAGCAGTGAAGAGTTCTGAGAAAGTAGAATGGAAGAAGGCTATGGATGAAGAGATGCAATCTCTCTCTAAGAATTCGACATAGGAGTTGGTACAACTTCCTTTGGGAAAGAAAGTCATTGATTGCAAGTGGGTTTACACTAAAAAGAAGGATCAATTGGCAAAAGACAATATGAGATACAAGGCTAGGCTTGTAGCTAAAGGCTACACTCAGAAGGAAAGAATAGACTATAATGAGGTATTTTCTCCAGTTGTCAAGCATTCTTCTATTAGTATTTTGTTAGCCTTGGTTGCTCAGTTTGACCTTGAATTAGTACAACTTGATGTCAAAACTGCCTTCTTGCATGGTGATTTGGAGGAGGATCTATACATGTCTCAACTAGATGGGTTCAAAATTCCTGGAAAAGAGAATTGGGCTTGCAAATTGAAGAAGTCTTTGTACGGTTTGAACAGTCTCCACGACAGTGGAACAAAAGATTTGACTAATTCATGAAAGGTATCAAGTACACAAGAAGCAATTTTGATCACTGTGTCTATTTCAAAAAGTTACGAGATGGATACTTCATATATTTGCTCTTATATGTTGATGACATTCTCATTGCATCTAAGAGCAAGGTGGAGATTGACAAGCTAAAGGCTCAGTTGAAGAATGAATTTGAGATGAAAGATCTTGGAGAAGCCAAGAAAATTTTGGGCATGGAGATCAAGCGAGATAGAGTGAAGGGCACAGTTTGTTTGTCACAGAAGCAATATTTGAAGAAAATTTTACATCGCTTCGGTATTGATGAAAAAGCTAAACCTGTGAGTACTCTTTTGGCCCCTCACTTCAAACTTAGTGCTTTGTTGTCTCCATAGATGGATGAGGAGCGTGAATTTATGGCTCGAGTTCCGTATGCTAATGTTGTTGGAAGCTTAATGTACGCTATGGTGTGTAGAAGGCCAGATATTTCACAGGCAGTTAGTATGATAAGCAGATACATACATGATCCAGGGAAAAAGCATTGGCATGCTGTGAAATGGATCTTACGGTATATCTCAGGTACTGTGGATATTGGTTTGAAGTTTTGATGTGATGATTAACTGGATTGTCATATAGTTGGATATGTGGATTCAGATTATGCTGGTGATTTGGATAAGCGCAGGTCAACTACAGGGTATATTTTTACTCTTGCTAGAGGGCCAGTGAGTTGGAGGTCGACATTGCAGTCTACAGTTGCCTTGTCTACTATGGAGGCAGAGTACATGGCAGCGACAGAAGCCATTAAAGAGGCTATTTGGTTACATGGATTGATTGAGGACTTGGGAATTTCTCAGCAGCATGTTGTTGTCTACTGTGACAGTCAAAGTGCAATACATTTAGAAAAGAACCAAGTTCATCATTCAAGAACGAAGCACATCGACATCCGTTTTCACTTTGTTCGAGAGATTTTGGATGAAGGAGACATCCTTCTTCAAAAGATTGGGACTGCAAATAATCATGCATATATGTTAACTAAAGTGGTCACATGGGTCAAGTTCCAACATTGTTTGGAATTGGCCAAAATTTTGTATGTTTGAATACCTTCGGGTTTGGCGTTTTCAGACGCAATTTGCAGGCGGCTGACACTTATTTACTCTGAAGCTTGGAGATGAAGAGGTTATTTGATTGATGCTTGGAAATATTGCCAAGGTGGAGATTTGTTGATTTTGGCTCGTTTTCAACAAAAGATCGATCTTCTATGCCATAGAAGATCGTTCTTTCATTGCAGACAGAGGTTACATAGAGCACATTTGAAGAGATCGATCTTTCATTGTAGACAGAGGTGGCAGAACAAGTTTTGCAAAGATCAATCAATCCTCTATAAGAAGATCGATCTTCTTCGGGATGCAGCAACTCTACGGAAATATAGAAGATCGATATCTTGCTTTAAGAAGATCGATCTTCTCTAATTAGATGGGCAAATCTAGGGCTCAGATCTAATCCGAGTTTACATAGTTGACTCGGCCTTTGTCACATGATGCCGCATCGGATCTTTTAATAGTAAATAGAGTTGCTCTTGCGCTTGACGAACTGCGCCAAAAAAACAACATTAAGCCAGCGAGCCCAAGTGCATATGTTGCTTTGATCTGGACAAAATCCAGATTAAAATAACGTACAGAAGTGCTAATGATTGGAGAATCACTAGCTTTCTATGTATTTGTAGGGGATGTTAGCGATCTTGGGCCAGTCCTCCCCACCGTCTTCTCTGCAGCGCTCGGCCAGCTCATGGCAGTACGAGACGGTCAAGCTCTGAAGCGAAGTGGGCAGCGGCGGCATCGATGACACCTCCGGCAGCGACACCAAGCCCAAGGTCCGGAGGGAGGGGAGAGCCTGCAACCCCTCCAATCCTGAAAGCGCCAGCTTTGGGAAGTCATTTATATGTAGTTCCTCGAGCAGAGTGAGTTGGCCCATCACTCGTGCAGCAGGGAGTGATGTGAGTTGCTCGAGCTCCGGGTAGAACAAACTACCCTGGATATGCAAACTTGAGAGAGAGGTGAGACCTCCATTAAGGGATCTCAACAGCACTGACTCATCGTCCAACTCACAGCCGCTGATGGTCAGCTTCTCTAGCGAAGAGGGCAGGGGGAGGTTGGCCATCTTCGGACATGAATACAGGTCTAGTGATTTCAGGGAGCAGAAATCCCCGGCCACGAAATCATGCTTTAAGAGCCAACAACACCGGATGCTCATCTCCTCGAGAGTGGTCGAGTGGCACAGTCCGCGCGGCAATTCCCCGAGCTGGGGGCAGTGCCACAGCAGCAGTCTTTTGAGGTGAGGAAACCATTGGCAATGACCATTGGAGGACGTCGACCGCTTGGACGGGGACGGCGGCGTACCTTCGAATACTTCTCTTTCCGATGATGACCATCTCGTCAACGCCGGCATGACGGAAATATGCAGCTCTTGCAGCTGGGGAAACACAACAATGCCACCTTCCTGATCATGGATCCCACCATCGAACACTTCCACCGAATCCACCGTCTCGAGGTGAAGAATCTTAAGATATGGCAGCTCCCCAAATTGAGGGAGATGCTTCCACTTCTTGCAGGATGTTAGATGAATGGATTCTAGATTTGTTAGACATGGATTCTCCATCCACACATGAGACCGGACGCCGGGATACATCTTGATCTCCAGCTTCTTGAGCTTATTGGGATGCGGTTCGAGCCGATCAAGCACCTGCTCAACCAAGTCTGCAGATTGGTTGGTCTCCTCCCAGAATTGCAACTCCAAACTCCTCAGGTTCTGTTTCTCTTTCAACTTTGCCCTTGAAGCCTCCTCGGCACCCTTTATGTTCCCAAGCCCTGAGATTCTCAGTTCACGAAGCTCGTTCATGTCCCTCAACTCTTCAATCGTATAGCCCCTCTCATTCCGTACATAAAAATCGTTCAGACGATGAAGTGAAGTTAGCTTCCCGACCCGTGGTATTTCATCCATCGGAAAATTTAGACGGCGCAAGTTAGTAAGGTTGCACACTCCTTTTGCTATAGATACGGAAGAGGAGGCTACCAATACCTGCACATCGAAATGAGTGGCTGATTAGTACGACGTTGTACAAGCATACATTCTTTCAAATGTAAGCGTTATGTGCAAATAACCCGGAAAGAGCATATACAAAAGAATACCTGCAGATGATGAAGCTTGTATAGCGATTTAGGAAGAGTACGGATACCGATGTTCCCAAAATCTAAGTAACGAAGATGTACCAAATTCCCCAGAAATTGAAAGAAATCATCAGCTGAAAAATCCAAACGATCAAGGAATCCATAGGAAGAGCGGGGCAGGGCCGAATCATGCGGGATAGACAGACGCAAAACTCGTAATCCTGTTAGTCTTTTGAGCTCTTTTTTGAAGGTAGCAATAGCCTCCTTTCTCGGAAACTTCAATGATAAGATAAGAGTACGTAAGTGCATAAGTTCTAAAATCTTCTTAATCACATCCACACTAGCATTCTCAACACATAGGTGGCGAATTGTCTTTTTGGGCATTAATCCAACTAGATTATTGGCCTCTGCTATTCTTAGACACTCACCTTCAGAAACAGATTGTGACAAGTCGTGTAGCAGATCATGCATGGTGTAGTAAATGCCATCAAGAGAGCTCTCTTGCCTGTCAAAGAAGGACCTTTTCAGTAGCCCATCAAAGTACCTCTCTCCTACGTCTTCTGGTCTCTCTTTCTCAGATTGCTCGACTAAACCAACAGCTATCCACATGCTGATCAGGTCATCTTTACGGAATGCATAATCTTGAGGAAAAATACTGCAATAAGAGAAGCAACTCTGTAGCTGTGGTGGCAAATGCCGATAACTTATATGTAAGATAGGCCTGACATCATTCCCATCCTCTTTGTAACATGAGTTGACATCTTCGCGAATGTTTGTCCAATGCTCGTCATCCAATCGGCCCTTCAACACTCCCCCAACAGCCTTCGCTGCTAACGGCACACCTTTCAGCTTCCTAGCAATCTCCGTCCCTATTTTTTGTAGTTTTTCTTGAGAACGAGGGTCCTCATCGCCAAACGCGCACTTCATAAAGAGTGACAAGAATTGGTCTTCCTGTAGACGTTGCAATCGAATTGTGTTCATCATGCCTGTCATCATCTCTCTAACATTCTCCGTTCTGGTTGTGATCAAGACCTTGCTTCCACTCTCTCCGGATCTCAAACCGGCAAACAATGTCTCCCAACTAGAACTATCCTTGTCGTTCCACACGTCGTCAAGCACCAACAGATACCTCTTTAACTTCAGCTCCTCTATGAGCTTATCTTGAAGGGTTGCCAAAGTGTGAGCATTCGGGCTGCTACCAGTCATATTTTCTAAGATCTTTTTAGTCAGGATTGTGGCATTGAAGATATCAGAAACACACACCCAAATCCTGGGTTGGAAGTGGTCTTTCACTCTTTGGTCATTGAAAACATATTGCGCGAGAGTTGTCTTTCCAACTCCAGCCATGCCAACGATCGGAAGGATACTCGGGTTGTTGGAGCTCGAGTTAGATCTCAACAATTGAATGATATGATCTCTCTCCTCGTCTCGACCGACCACTACACCGGTGGCGGTGCTCACAGCAGAGCCAGTAGCACGGCGTTCCATGAGGTCGTTGTACTGCTGCTTCCGCTTTTTGTTGTCCAAGTTAGCCAGTTGGAGAAAAGCCTCAACATGAGCCGCGACCGCATCTAGTTTCTTCACGCTCTTCCTCAGCCTTTTCAGGGTGGGATCACGCTGGACCGCGCACATCATGACTTCCTTTAAGCGAGAGGCAGTCCAGCTGCTTGCGCGTATTTCCGGCGATCAATTCTTCTTCTAGTTGATGGTACTCCAGCTCGTCCAGCACGTCCTCCGCCTCGTCGACGGCGTCTCTGAGTTGCCACATCCACTCCTCGAGCTTTGGATTGGGATCCTTGATGTGGCCCTTCTCGACGGCGCCCAGCACGGCGTGGATCTGGGGAAGGACACTCTGCAGCCGCTCGAGCTCGTCCTTCATGCCCAGTTGCCAATTCTTCTGGTCCTTCATGTAGGAGGAGACCATCACCACCAGATTCTTTACAACGGTGGACGCAACCCATCCTGCTGCCACGAGCTCTGGACCCATACCTGTGAGGAGAGAGAGAGAGAGAGATAGATTGTTTCTCTGTAACTTTGGTTGGTGGGGTAGCGCTATAGAAACGTAGAAGAGAGCCAAACAGGGCTTCTCTCTCTCTCTCTCTCCCCGTCTCTCCTAGAAACTTCCTCCGCCCGAGATTGTTGACCTGCGATGCTTTTCTTGGCTCCTAATTTCTTCGCATTTCCACAAACTTATCCCAGTTTTTATTTGATGGAATGTTTTGGGAAGTAACCAGACTCAAGAATGGTGGAGCTGAGATTTCTTTGTTTTGCACGCAACTCCCCGTCATCTATTTGGTTGGCATTCACCATCTCCAGGAATGACTCTCTATTTTTGTAGCTATATAATACTAGTAAGTCGTTAGCCCATGTTATGTGAGACTAATGTAATGGGCCTTTCTAACCCAACTACGAGAAGTCCACCAAAATCCTGGAGCATGGTCCTGGGCCTGTCTCTAATCCATTCGAGTCCATAGTCTTCGGACCCGGTCCAGCTTCTGCCAGCATCAACATAGGCTCTGGATCTCCAAACCTAAACACAGCTTAATCCGTGTTGCTCACCTCACTTATGGCTTGGTTTTGATCTTGATCCGGATGGATCACGCGGGAAGTTGGATGTCCAATTTGGGCTGGATCCAGGAAGGGCCGGACGGGTCCGGGCGCTGTCAGATTGAGGTTTTGGGCCTGTTTCTCGAAACGCCGGAAATCTTGCATTACTAGGTTAAAAAGTGTTTTTTTTTACCATTTATTTCCATAATTAGTGTCCAGTTTAAATGCAAAAAAGACAGGAAACGATAAACAAAAATCCAAGTTAATAGATCAAAACCCTAAGCCGACAACAGCCATAGGCCTCTCTTCCTGGGCTCCTCTTAATTCACGTGACGATCACGTGATCGGTTGCTGGTTCTACATATATTTCGAACCTCGCAGTCTGGATGCGCCCAAAGTAACCGCCTTTTTCTACGCTACAGTAGAGTCGCCTCCGCTTTTATACGTTTACCACTTATATAATTTTTTTCTTTTGATTTCGGAGCATCGATCGAGCCTTGGTTTCCCATCATGATCTCGAATCGCGGCGTCTCCGCCCCAGCCAAGCCCCTCTTCCTTGCCTCGCCCCGCCTTCGCCGCCGCGACTAATCGAGGTTCGATCTCTGTTCTTGCTCTTTCTAATTTCTTGTTGTGGTTTGTTGGGTTTGAGATCTTTTTGGTCAATACCTAGGGTTAGAGCTTTTCCTTTTAGGATTGGGTGGTTTAGGTGTTTGGAAAAAAAGCGGTGTTTTGGATCTTGGTTTGTGATGGTATAGGGTTGAGACTGGGATTGGTGGTTTTAGCTCTATGAGTAAACCTATTTTACTTAGAAAAAGAATTTGGGATGGTTGATTGGTTGCAGATTGTATAAAGATTGTTAGTTTTAAAAAAATTTCGAAGATGGTGCGTGAGATTGTTGTTTTTCTTTTCAAGAATGTTCTACTGTTTTTGAATTGGACTTGCGCCGGCTGATTTGTCTGTCATAATTCTGTGTGAGACCTACATGCTGAAATCTCTTCTTTCTGTGTTTTTTCCCTTTCTATGGCGGTTATAGTAACAAGTGGTTGCAAAAAGATAATTTTTTGTGATGGTTTGTGTTTTTTATGCATTTAGATTTAGTTTTTCTCAAATTGTTGGTATTGGGATTTTTAATTCTTGATGCGTGATTTTGGATATAATAATGGAAGTTACTTAGATAACGTGATTAAGATGGAAATATATGTTAATTTGGACAAGTGTGAGTTGATTCCTGCATGTTGCATCTGTGTGTAACTAGCTCTTTCCTGCAGAGAACTAGGTCTTCAACTTTCAATGCCTTATATCGCTTGAATAGTGTGTGATTATGTTGCTATAGCAACTCCTTCAATGACAAGTAAAGCGGAATTAATGAGGATACCGTGATTTTTGCAGGCCCTTGCTTCCCAACAACTGTATGCCATCATGCAGTACAGTTATGCCTATGCTGAGAATTTCCTCTAAAAGTCAAGAAGGTTTTTCTTTTTTAACTAAAGCTTATTTATTACATATATTTTAGAAAATTTATGCTGACCCGAGGAACTTCATTTTCAGAATTCTTTAAGTAACTTGTATATATTTTCTGTAGTTTACCGTGGATTTGGACAGATAATTATGTTTAGTACAGATGTCCCTAGACCTTTATGCTGAGACAGCATTAGACATTAAGTTTGCCGTGTTATAAATAAAGAAAATATGCGGAAGGAAAGAACGAGATGCATTTATTTAGAGATGCTGGATTCAAGTTTTAAATCATCATCTGTGTGTTGTCTGAACTGCCCTCGCTAGAATGATTGACAATGAAATTTGCAATACAAGGAATATCAAGTAATTTCTCAGGATAACTAAATTCAGTAGAAGCTTTTGGATCTTTTACAGCAATGTTTAAGTTGAGATATTGAGAAATATTGTACAGGGAACGCTTGTGCTTGCCACTATAGTTTCAAATAGTGATGCCTCCGAGCAACATGAGGAGAATCCAGTTTTGATTTTTAAGTAAGCTAATAGACTTGTGTCATATCTTTTGTTTTCTCCACATGCTCGAGCATAGATTTAGTTTCCCTCCTAAAGAAAGAAAATATGCGGAAGGAAAGAACGAACCTTGATAAACACATTTGAAATGTACATCCAATTTTATTTTATTTTTGGTTCTTGGTAGGATTAGTGCTGGTGATGTCACTTTCCTCAAATTTGACTGTCTTTTGCTTTCAATCCACCTCTTGAACCAATTGAGTCAAGGATGTATGCTTAATGTTCATTCAATGGCCATGTTATGTTTATGTAGGAAGAGCTCATCAATCACTTTAAAAAACATCCGAAAAGTGGCCTTTGTTGAAGATTTTGAAAATGGGCTTGTTTGATGTAGGTTGTAGATCATCTGAAATTTATTTTCGGGATTGACGCATCATAGATACATTTCTTTCCTTGTGGAGCGTTGTCCAATTGCGGTCATGCTCTTGACAACTTCATACAAAATGGTGAAGGCTTTATTGATGATGTTTTATTGAAGGGCCAATTTAGTCCATTTAAGTGTTCGATTAAACTCTTGTTTTCAGAAAATTCTGCCACTGATGGTCCAGATATGTATAGGTATAAACAAGATTTTGTGGCAGAGATGAATCATTTATTCTTCTCTTCATCCCTTTTGTGCTATTCTTAAAACATACAGCAGATAATAGAGGGAGAAAATGGCCTGCTTTCCTTCATTTGTCTTAATCGAAGCTTTGTCTACATATATAAGGAGCAAACTGTGGTCCTAGTTTGATTTACGAACTGTGGGGTGTCTCTTTGGCATCGGCCAGCTACAATAAACTATGGTGGTTAAGATCTGAAGCTTAGGCATGCCATTGGATGTTCCCTTTTTATGAGACTGTTCGTGACCAGGAGCATTATGGACTGTTTGTAGTTGTAACTAGGGGAGTATCCTATGCTGAATGGATATTTTCAGATGGTATTAATGGGTTTTAGATATGGCCCAAGCTAGAAGACAGTCTAAGGGATGTATGATGGCTTTATGTTTCGGATGGGAGGAGCGTCATTTCTGCATGCTCTTAAGGACTACAGTTAAGGCCAGGTGCGATAGTTAAAATGGGTAGAGCTGCAGGGGAGGAAGTTCCTAGTCTCAGTCGTAATAGTCTATTGGCTCAATTTATTCACAAAACAGTAAAAATAAAAAATGGGTCTTTTCTGTTAGTAGTTCTTGTCAGTTGACTGAAGAAGTGATTAATAGTTCTTGTCAGTTGACTGGAGAAGTGAACGACTTGTAATTTAACTGCAATACATGTAAGAACAGAACTCATGCCCAGCGAAGCAGAAGCATCCGCAGAATGTAGGCTGGAAAATGCAGCTTCATGTGCTCTGGCAGCTGCCACAATCGGGATGCGACCTTTTCTAGCAGGTGCTACCCACAATGAAGAGGTGCAGAATCTCCGCCTGCAGTCCCTTTCATATAGCAAATGGAGGCATCTGATTGCTACATCTACTATGGGTTTATTTCTCCGTCCCACGTTATGGACGAAAGAATTATACACAAATGTGTTAAGTACTGCTGTGATCCTTTGCTGCTGCTCAATCATAAACGGTACCTAACACAGGAGAAACAATTAAATCAAAATTACTTCAAAAGTATGGCGTTTAGAACCTAAATAGGCAGTAATATACCTGTTTTTCATAGAACTCAATGTCATCTAGAACCAACAGGAGATGGGCATAAGTAGCACAAAATAGATGCAACATACAGGACAAGTCCTTTGAAATTCCTTCTGCCCCATGCCTCATAGATTCGACATCCCAAAATTCATACGCATCCTCACTGTTTTTTGTAGGACTACCAGGATCATTGCCCACATAGGGATCGTCTGCGTCAGTTGATTTGCCCGCAATCTTCTGCAGCACATTCGCCCACTTGCTTGCCGTTTCCTTCATGTTACGTCTTTGCTTCCTATCCCATGCTGCTTCATATGAACTCTCAGCATCATTGCAAGGTTTTTCTTCACCGGCTAAATGATCAGTCCCAGGAAAGATGGAACATTCTAATGCTTCCCACAAATCCATTAGAAAACCAGGAGTGAAGGAAAGCACATTAAGAATTGCTAACGAACTAGCAGATGGGTCCAAATATGAATAAATTCTAAGCATATAATAGTAAAAGTTCATAACGTTGATCGAGTCTGAGATAATATGAATGCTTGAATCTCATTGGAGAATAGTATACTTCACTTGGCTTCCTCTATGTTTATATATTTTACTCTTTCCTAGGACAAGAGGATCTCGTAAAGTGAGGTTTATAATTTAAGACTCAGTTTCTTATGGTTTTATGCTCGTTTTGAAATCTGGTGAACGTTCAAGTAAAGTCTGTACACGCCTTACTCTTTAGTATCTATATGAAGGCCGCTCTCCTAATGTGAAACTGCTCCTAATGTTGGCAATACAGAAATATGGGAGAGTGGACGACTGACCAAGACAGATTTCGCAGCACCTCGTGTGCCACGTGGGCTATTTCCATACAGAAAATATTTTTCTTCTGACCAGAGGCCTCCCTCTTCTGCAGTGACATGTGCTGCTGCTCTGGTTTGTGCATTTACTCCTGAAATTTTTAATAAACTTTGAGTAAAAACCTTTGCTTATATGATTCTATTTCTTGTAAATGGTTTAATGTCCTACAATGTGTCTGGAATCCATGTGCTGCAGAATTCAGTATGTATGGCAGAACAAACTCAAACCGTTGAGCGCAAATCATCAACAATCTCAAAAGCTCCTACTCAAGGTAACAAATATAAGAAAACTCGGTTTTCAGTTCTCCAGGAGGAATTTACTAAGCTTTTATTCGGAAAATTAATCTGCAGCTTTAGGTTAAGCTGGCCTTGATTTTTTAGTTGAGTTAGTAGAAATGCATCCTTGCCTATTTGTTATTTCTGCTATGCACTGTTTTGTATGTTTTAGTTAACCTCCTAGATAATAGTCCAAATTGTGGAACTGATGAATTCAGGTAGGGAGAAAGCTCCAAAACTCAGTGATGGGGGTTCTGGCTTCCCTCCCCGCAAGGATGGCGGCGGCGGCGGTGGCGGCGGTGGAGGGAGTAGCTCATCGGGTGGATTCTACCTCTTTGCATTTCTTTTATTTCTGGATTATCTAAAAGACTTGGATGAAGAGAGATTAAAGCAAGAAAGGAGAAAACAAATGGTTTGATCTTTTCTCCACTGTGATTTTTGTGATTTTTTTTTTCTTTTTATACTTCTTGTAAGGAATGATCCAATTACGGTTGCTCTATGGATATTAACCCTAGGCAGCTAGCATATTCTTTGATTAAAAGGGGTACTGAATGGATGTTTTCTCTTGGCATAGTATTAGAGATGTATAATTAGTGAAGTATGGTACAACTATCTTGGGCTTAATGTGTCTGTGTTATGTGAAGGATCTCACGCCATAATCTTCTGTATGCTTTTCCTTCCAATCTGGAGTTTGCAATGGTTACAGACGTCCTTGCGTACTAAACAAAAGCCTGTGACCCCTACGGTCGGAGCTTGGAGATTTGACCACAAAGACCCATATTATTAGGGGACACTTTGGAATAGCCACAGCTGCTTTCACTATGAGAAAACATGGATGCGAGAAACCGATGCTCACTCAACATGTGGTGACGCTGACCAAGGAGAATTGATGATCAATGCTACATGACATCAAAGGGAAGAAACTAAAATGATTCATCAGCCTGCGTAATAGACTATTCGTTACAGGAAAATTGATGATCAAACCTAGTACCAGACAGCTCAGCTGAAACATGCCCCTTTTGATTCAAAAGGAAGCCTGCAACAATCCAAGAAATCAAGTAGCTTCTTTAAAGGCAAAAAAAAATCGTCGCCCATAAGAACGCCTATTTTCAGATCGTCAATCAAAACCTTTTTTCTGCAATTCCTAATACACATTCACTGTTGCACAAGTAGCTTCTTTCAATGTGGAATAACTACAAATTCATGGCTCTCTTAGATACAACAAAACTGTATCGCCTTGTAAATTTACAACCAAAAAGAATATGAATATATAACACCGGAGTAATGGCTTGGCATGATGCGGCTAATGGCCATGTAATAGTGTCGAGGGTCCAAGGTCACCGTCAGTTAAGAACATGAAGATTAGATTACAGTAATGCACATTGACATAAAGGCTCGTGCCTTTGTCTTTTTCCTAGGAGACGTTAACTTAGATGATCCATCCACCCCACCATATGAAAAAACCCCTCGAACCATGTCCAAGAACAAGGAGAGTCAAGATTTTTCTCAACATATTCAGAACGCATATCACACTTGAGTGGAAGGGCATTCCCATTATCAGTGATGAGAGATGGTGGATCAGTCTACCCAAAAGGACTAACCTTTTTGGAAGTTAATCCTAGTATACCATGTAGAAGTTTGTAATCCTCTTAGCAGCTTCTTGTCTGGCTCAGTGGATCATAGTCATAAGCATCTCCTGCCTTTACAAACCGCCCTTTCACCCGCCTTCTCACATCCGCCCTAGCTTTGCGGGACTCATATCTGATTTTCTTTTCAAACCTGCGCAAAGAAAGAGAATTGACGTCTTAGAATTTCATTGCGGGGAAAGAAGTATCTCTACAGTTAAAAAGCAGTCAAAAAACACTTGTCAAAAAAGTCAGAGCACAAGAATTTCTTCCAACTTGCAGCAAAAGGACCACCAGAGCCTGATATAAGGCCCACTCACTAAAGTAAAACCTTAAATCTTATAAAACCCAGCCCAAGCAAGCCAATGTCTGTGTTTTGTTCAAGTTTCAACACATTTTGAGGTTTAAAATCCGACTTTCTCAAAAGTTACCTCTAGGCATGGATCAAATATGTGAAGGCCACTAAAGGATATATCAAAAAAGATATATCAGCCAAGTACTTTCATGATTGAATTCAAAAACAAAACTTAGTAGCTAGGAGTTTGATATATCTTATTCATAATATGTAGCAGACATTCACTAAAGACACAAATCTATCAGATTGCCATCAAGACATCTGATTGAAGGCGGTGCAAGCAGCCAAAGCTGTCTTTAACAAGAAAGACTTATCAAACAGGAAGAAGAAATCCAAGCACTCGCAAAGTGATTCGCAATGAGGGTTTGAGTTTGCCCTTACTTGCGATTTTTCTTTTTTTCCTTGTAACGCATGACAGCACTGTCCCTGGTGGGCTGAGGGTATGAAGAGCTCTCAGGCCCAGTAGAATGCCATGGTGGTGGCTCAAGCATTAGCGGCATTGATGATACGCCACAATCTTGATAATCCCCAGCACTACTCTCACCAGTTAAGCCAGAAAAGGAAAGAGAAAGACTGGAACGAGCTAGCCTTGGTGTGAAACATCGGTTAGGATCACCTTTGCTACCTGGATTTGACATGACAGAGTCAGCAGCTACCGCATTGCTACATGTTCCCTGCATTGGCTTGACCTGTCCAGTAGAAGATGCCTGAGATAGATTATAAGAATAATTTTCCAGTTAATGACAACATTGTCCGTGATCAAAGACGATCCAAAAATGTCGAGCTATTAATTGCATCATCGAGAATATGTCAATGAATTGTGGGACAAAGCCCCTTCGCCGTAAGAAGCATACTCTTATTGGTGCTTGAGATACTTATGTAAAATCGCTAATACCGATCTGCATGGCTTAATCATGGAATACCAAAACATACCAGGTCTCTATAAGTATGAGCATATGCAATTGCAGTAAATAACTTCCAAGAATGAGAATGATCAAAACATAAACCAAACTTTTACTTGCTGTCAGCACTTGTCATGCCAGCCTTTGGCTAATACGGACCCCATGGTGACGGAATGGAGCCTGAAGAGGATGGCAAAATACTCGGCATGGAGTAGATGTATCTTTCCAGTGAATTACTAGCATGGTACCTGTCGGTTGGCACACAGTAATCTTGCTTTGATACACTAAGCCCCTATGTAGTTGACAGCAGGAAGCCGGGGCACACCATGTGATTACTGCTTGCAATCCCCTAATCGCTGATGCTTTCTTTCTCAGATACTAGTGGCAACTGAAGTATCTCATCAGGATCACAAGCCATAAAGACACGCTTACGGAACATGTATACGTTAAAGTGGTTATCTTAGGATATCTACAAATTTCCCTGTGACCTCATCCGACATGCTTGTTTGTTTCTTGATTTAGCATGAAAAGGCAAATTGATAGGCCATTCAAGGTTTAAGTAAGCAATAGAATTGCTTTCTAAACGTGCTTGTGTGTACAATTTGGTACTACAAAACTAGGAAGCACCTCCATGTCCGACACCGTATCGTCGGACACTCGTCAAACACGTGTCCGACACTTTCCTGGCGTGTCCTTATTTTTTTAGGGCTGTCATGTGAAGACAAACTATGTACGCACAACAAGCCCATGTCGTCTTCCTTGTTCGGTGGAGTTCAGGCTCAGTATCGGGTTTAGAAGTGGCTCTCATTTTTTTCCCCTCTTCCGCAATCTAAAACCCTAACCTTAAATCTTAAGGTCCGGCAAGTTAACGCCAATTGGTGCATTGATCGACAGTGGCATCGATGTTTAAGCTAAAAAGTATATAATTCTTATACATTATTAAGTCTTGTTTCTTTCGATAAAATATTCTTCTATATATGACATAAAAAAACGCCAATTGGTGCATTGATCTACGTGTCCTTGTCGTGTCATGTCGTGTATTTAATGAAAATCACTGTGTCGGCGTGTCCATGTCGTGTCGTATCGGTGTCACGTGTCTGTGTCAGTGCTTCCTAGCTACAAAATACAAAATGGCAAATCAGAAAGCTATAGAGATACCCAAAAATATTGTTGTGAACAAGTTGGGAAAAAAGTGGATGAGAGGGTTCACAAGACAATTATTGATGACAGTAAGATAAGGTTCAAGAAACAGAATCAAGAGATAAGCTGAGCTTATCAATTAGTTCCAGAGAAGTGTCAGCTACTGCTCGAATTCTATTTCCTTATAAGAAAAGCCCTGAAAAACTAGAAGAAAAAATAGAAATTTTAAGCTAGCCAAATGGTAAGAAAACTTAGTGGACCAGAAATGCAAAGTGACCTGATAGAAGATATCCCTATTCAAGTAGTGAAGATTGTGTTTGTAAGGGAAACAACAAGGACAAACTAGACTATATTTCATGCAAGAAGATTGGATATTGAACTATAGCTAGTGCCCAAGAAGTCATAGAATTTACCTCTGCAACAAATTCACCTTGGCAGTTGGAATTGTCAGTGGACATTTCATTCATATCAAAGAAACTCTCTATCCCAGCATCCTCAAACAACTGCCCTGTTTGATTATGGGATGCACCAAAGAATTCTTCATAGTTCTCAAATGTCAAATCAACATCATCCACACTGAAATCCTGGTAGAACTCATCATCTTTGCAAATTTCAAGGTCCTTCATCCCACAGGAACTCGACTGCATATTGAATTACAAATGAATTAGAACTTAATAACCAGTATTTGTCCAGGAAGGTCTCAACTTCTCTCATAGCCATATAAAATGGTTTTAGCAATTAACTGATTCGTGTCATTTCATATAACTGCTTGCTTCAATGTCCAATGGCCTAAACATGTCTTTGTAGCTTTAAGTTTGTTGCTAAAGCACAACATAAAAAGTATCAACGCAGATCATTTTTATGTCCGTCATCTTACATGCTTGATTGCTATCCCTTCACATGCTAAAATTTGTCATTTCCTGATCACTATCTTTCCAAGGCATGGTATAAAAAAGAAACAATTGATAGAGTGATCATTTAGAAATCTCAACCTTGTAAAGTTACCCCCCTTAGTATCAGGACAGAAAAAAAAAGAACATGCTAAAAAACTGCTAGAAACCAATTCTGAAACACAAAACTTGATGAACACGGTATTTCAGAAGAGATAGATACTCCCTTCATATCCCAAAAGAGATGGCAACTGATGTGGAAAACGTGACATTTGCCAAGATTATGTACGATGTGGCTAAGACAGAATAAGATACATGACCAACATGGATTTAAAGCATAAGAAATTGAGTGATTTAGGGTTATAATGTGATTCTTTGTGCATTTATGTTTCCTGGCTTGCAGTTATGGAACTTGCTCGCAACTGGTTGTAAATCTATTCAAAATGCATGTCACTAGGAAAAAGCACGCCTGTATGTTCTTTCCACAATTCACAGAACATGGATAATTCCACAGCTCGCCTTGCTGTGGCTTTTCACTAGATAATCATGAATTTCAAATTAAGCATTCATGTAATAACAATTACTTCCATATCTTTCAGGCACCTTGGGAGAAGTTGGCTCTACTAAGCCGGCCTTTTGATCTACGCTGCATGGCATTTGATTTGCTGCAGATGTCGAAGCTGATTCATTTACAACCTTTTCCATGCCATTTCCTCTTCCTACACCAGCTATGTCAGCAGTATTACTGTTCTCCGGAGGTCCCCAAGAGTTACTAGCACTGTTTTCATTGATGCTCATCAGGCCAAGTCCCTGGTGACAATTGGATTCTGAAATTGGAGGGATCTCTAGAACAAAGGACCAAATTCTAGAAAGTTCTGCTGCTGATGGGCAACCAGAATAGCAGTTGATTGTCTGCCTTTTATGTCCTGAAGCTGAAGCTGATCTACTGTGTGTATTCCAATCACAGTTTTGGCAAAATGAAACATTTTCCTCAATACAGCGAACTACAGCAGGTTGAGAGCTGCATTTGTCACATAGAAGAGTGCGCGAGTGGCGCCTTGAAAGTGCATTCGCTGAATGGACATTGCGATCGCATGACAAACATAAGCAAGCAGCATCAGATCGGCAATGAACCATAGATCTCTGATCTCCACAGAAGTCACAAAGAGGGCCCATACTTCCTCCACTGGATATATGTGGAATTAAAGTTATACTATATTGCTCGTCTGAATCAAAGAAGGCTCTGTTGGAACAGAAGTTTCAATAAAAGACTTAGTCAGCAGCACCCAGGTCCCCTGCAACCTTCAGGCAACATCATATGGATGTGAAAATTAGCTAAATAATGAAGCTTTGTTCAGGCGGAGATGCCAAAATTTTTAGACTTTAGCAGTCTTTTATTGGCCCGAACACATGAAACAGGAATCAATTCAATGAATCCAAAAAGATATTCCAAGAACAATAGATTCATTTCGTACAGAGATGCAAATGACAAGTACACAGCCTCTATATCTGCCCACATACTTGCAAATCACAAGCTATTGTCAAGACATGGAATAATCAGTAAGCAAACTCTCGCCCCATTTGCCTACCCAAACCTCAAAATTCAAATTGAAAAAGTGATAAATGAGACGACCAACTATAGAAGAACTCTGGAACCACATTAGGCAAAAACAAAACTTTTCACGTTAGCTTCAAACAAACAATCCACTCATTGAAATCTCCGCCAAAACAAATAAAATCTCTCGGTATACCAAGAATGACCTTTTTTAGGTACTATGGTCATCACAAAATAAGTAGAGACCAATCAATATCACAAAATTGGTAAACTAATACCAAGTCAAAATAAAGCAACTATAGAATAACGTTAAAAATCACATCAAAACACAGAACCTTCCCACGTTACCTTCGAATAAAGATCAAGTCTTCGAAATATCCGCAGAAACAAACCAAATCCTCTCGAACTCTCGATAATATCACGAATCACTCTTTTAACGACTATGATCACCAGCAAAGAAACAGAGAAAAATAAATTCCCAAAAAAAAAAAACCGGCAAACTAATTCCAATTCAAAATCACTTTTTTTCTGAGATCCATCGTTATCTCTACTAAAACCCCAACCAGCTCTTCAAACCCAATACTAAACATCAAGAATAAAAACTCAACAGAGCTCAAAAAGTACCTCAAAAGCACAAATCGCAACCGAATCTCAAGAACCAAGCATAAATCCACTTCAAACCCAAGAAACCACACCAAGACCAGCTCAATACTCAAAATTCCACCACAAGAACCACTAAACCAACCAAAAATCATTAAAAAAAACAAGCTAAATACCCGAATCAGCATGACGTGGATGCTCACCGATATCAAGAGATCTCCCAAGCTAAATACCCGAATGAGCTAGCTGGGAAACGGAACCCTAGAAGGGGTTTGGATTGGGGGGAAGCTATGGGTGGGCGCTGGAGATACTCCTCTCTCTCTCTCTCTCTCTCTCTCTGTCTCTGTCTCTCCCTCCCTCTCTCTCTCCCTAATCCGCGAGGGGTGGAGGGGGAGAATTTTAGGTTGGGAGGATGGCGAGGACTTACATTAAAAAGCGCAGACGAGATGCGATATTGCGATGAGATGAGGCTGGCGGGCCCCACCGCCACTCCCACCGGGCTACTCCCCTCGTGAAAAGCTAAACCCTTAGGCGGGGCCCACCTGCCCATCGCTTTTCGCTTTTTGGTGGCATTCTCGTAGTTTCTCTCAACTCCATGGGGTACTTCCTATAAGATCCCCCGACACGTCGACCAAATTTAATCCAAATTACCCCCGCCTACTACTGGACCTTTTAATCTTTTATCCCACTTGGTCCACACCGAATATTCGCGGAGAGATACGTGTATATAGAATATTTAAAAGGGGATCTCTCGAAAGTTTTTATTTTTAGCCGAAACACTTTTGAGAAAGATTAAAAGTGGAGAAAAAAAAAAAGATGCGTACATAATTTTATTTTTGGTTCAATACATCACATTTTATTTTGGGTCCTATAATCGATCGTGGACTATTGAAGGATTAATAAATATATTAATATACTACTTATGGTAATTATAAATTTATTAAAAATAAACTACTTTACCCAAAGGAACCAAAGGCACGTGAACATAGGGCCCACTGTTCCGAGGGGTCCACGTCAAGGCCATCCAGTCAATGTTCCAATTCAACAGGATCCACCTCTGCTCCCTTGTCCCTATCCTCTTTGTCCGCATCGATAAGATCAATCATGATTTAGGGATCATCGGACGGTGTGATTTGGAGGGTGGGCATTGGTCAACGTCTTCTTTCGCTCTGATCTCCGTCCAGGTGACGCTCTACGGGTGAGATCGCGAAGTACACCGGATTGGACGGTGGGGGGTCGTGAGGGGCAAACTCGTAATTTTGAAACCTTTCGAGGGGTGATATTGTAACAAAAGTGGACAGCTGGACATGGTTAGTGGGCTTGGGTGACACTGATCGCGTGGTTGTGTGACGTGGCCTAGGCGAGACCCAGTGGATGGAGGGTTGGCTTGCAGGTGGGGCGACGCTATTGGCTGCGTGGACTAGTGGTGGGGTTTCGAGTGGGCAAGTCGAGTCGCTTTTGGATTATGGGGTGATCATTAATGAATGATAGGATGGGGTATCCGAGCTTGGATGGTAAAAAGGTCGGTTAGGCTTCTTTCGCCGAATTTTTTTTTGCCTCCTGTACCCCCCTTGAGATTGTTTTTAATGTTTTAATACACTTTCATTATTTATATGCTACTTCGTACCTTTGCTCAATGAAAAGACATCAATACCCCCTCAATTTTCCTACGGCATCATACAAATTATTTCTATATGTGATTATGGGGGTTTTTACGTGCGTTTACATTCTATGAGCGGAGTGTTACTAGTCTCAGTACTGACGATTTTTTCCGCCACCATCTCTTTCTCTTTATCTCCTCTTTCTCCATATCCCCTCAAGCCAACACTGATGACCTTCGTATAACTTCTGAAGGCCGGACGGGTCCGCGACGGCGACGAAGGCAAAGTCTTCGCAGCCCTCGTGGAGGGTGCATGCGGGTGAGGAGAATGGGACGAGGAGCAGCAGAGTGTCGTTGAAGTGCAGTGGCATATGGCCATCTAAGTACTGCATCACTTGCCTCATGCTCGATCGAGCAGCTAGGAGCGGATGAGAACATATATAGCAACCCCAGCTTCAGCACCAGCTCCAGCTCTTACACCACGAACTCATCTCCTAGTCTCGGATCTCTAGCCTCCAACAACACCCCCTTCCGCCAACTCTCCACCACCCACTCCACCAGGATCACGTCATGCTGTTGAGAACTTGCCTTCACATGCCTCCACCCACATGCGACGTCAAGAATGAAAGTTCCGAATGCGAACACATCAGTAACGGTTGTGACCTTCCCAACTCGTTAACTGCTAATGATGGCAACATCTTAACAACGCATAAAAACAACAAAAGGTACGCATAAAAATAACAAAATGTACGCATAAAAATACCTTAACTGCTTACGGTGGAAAACACCTTAACAACGCATAAAATAACAAAAAGTACGCATAAAAACACATTAACTGCTCACGATGGAAAACATCTTAACAACTCATGGAAAACACCTTATAACAACGCATAAAAATAACAAAAAGTACGCATAAAAACATCTTAACTGCTCACGGTGGAAAACACCTTAATATAGCATAAAAGAACAAAAAGTACGCATAAAATCACCTTAATTGCACACGGTGGAAAACAACAAAAAGTACGCATAAAATGTGTTTTTATGCGTACTTTTTGTTGTTTTATGCACTGTTAAGGTGTTTTCCATGAGTTGTTAAGGTGTTTTTCATCGTGAGCAGTTAATGTGTTTTTATGCGTACCTTTTATTGTTTTATGCGTTGTTAAGGTGTTTTCCACCGTGAGCATTTAAGGTGTTTTTATGCGTACTTTTTATTGTTTTTATGCGATGTTAAAGTGTTTCCATCGTGAGCAGTTAATGTATTTTTATGCGTACTTTTTGTTGTCTTTATTTGTTGTTAAGGTGTTGATCTAGACATGGCGAGTGTGAGAGCTACCGATGAAAGGGTGTGTGAGCCTGGTGTTAATCCAGACTGGGCGGAGGTGCTTGCTAGCAATGCCTTGGGTGCAAATCTGAGGGAGAGACAAGCGGCCACAATCGGACGCACATGGGTGAAGGTGATGACCTCTCCTCTTCTCCGGGAGGAAGAGATCTCTAAGCCCGACCATCATACCCTTGGGCTGCACTTCAACGAGACTCTGCTGCTCATCTTGCCATTCTCCTCACCCGCCTATGACCTCCCTGAGGGCTGGGAAGACTTTGCCTTCACCGTCGTCGCTAGGGCCGGCCCAATCAATTTTGAGGCCCTAGGCAAATAAATCAAATGAGGCCTTTAAGTATTTACTAATCATAGTTAATAAGAAAATTAAATTAATTAAATATGATAAACTTATTTAAAAATCATCCTTCTAGCTTTTTGGGTTGCGAAAGTACTGAGTAAATTTTTATATTCAAGTTTAGCTAATATATCCTTTTTAATAGATAACATAGCTTCAACTGATCAAAAAAAAAAAAAAAAAATAGATAACATAGCTAATCCATTTAATCTTTCTTGTGACATGATTGATCGCAAGTAAGATTTTATTAGCTTCTTTTGAAAAGCTTCTTTCTGCATAAACAACCGTTACATGTATTATCAACAATATTCTATACACGATAGAGGTATTCGAAAAACAATCTACTTTTTTTTATATAGTTCAAGATTTGAATTGGATTATTATTTTCTGATGGCATCTTTCAAAAGGTTAGTTCATAATATAAATCCAAGCCGTCAATAGTAAAGTTATAAATTAACTAGATGACAAAATTTATGAACACATGTCCATATCAAGTCCCAAGAATTTTTTTGCCAACCGTACATGCATTTTCCAAATTCCAAATGGAGCAACTAAGGGGCTTTTTAATGGGGCCTAACAGCTATCTTTACATTAATTAGAAGGTTTTGGGGCCTAACAGCTATATTTACATTAATTAGAAGGTTTGGGGGCCTAACGGTTTGGTTAGAAACCTAATAAAACATGAATTCAATAACTTGGTTTTTTTAATACATATATAGGCCCTAAATTCTTAATTAACAATAAACATGAATTCAATAACATAGATTTTTTAATATATAAGTCAAAATTTCTTAATAAATATATAATTTAGGGGCCCACTTTCAAGTGGGGGCCCTAGGCAGCCGCCGAAGCTGCCTAGGGGTTGGGCCGGCCCTGGTCGTCGCGGACCCGTCCGGCCTTTAGAAGTTATACGAAGGTATCTCGTCGATGTTGGCTTGAGGAGATAGGGAGAAAGAGGAGATATAGAGGAAGAGATGGTGGCGGAAAAAACCATCGGCACTGAGACCGGCAATACTCCGCTCTTAGAATATAAACACGCGTAGAAACCCCATAACCACGTATAAAAATAACTCCTATGTTAATATGTATGACGTCATGAGAAAAATGAGAGGTATTTATGTCTTTTGATTGACCGAGGTATGAAGTTACAAATAAACAATGAAAAAGATATTAAAACGCCAAAAGCGATATTGATTGGTACCGGTAGCCGGTAGGCAAAAAACTCCTTTTCCGCTAAGATTCACGTACGGTCGGGCCTTCTTTTCGATCGGCACTCGCACGCTTTTGAGTGCCATTCTAAAGTCTGTGTTATAATATGCATACATAAATGGGATTAGACCACCCATGTGTCATGATGACGTCATGAACAAGAAGATGACGACTTGGCCGAACTTTGGTCGATTATTAAAGAGGAGCAGAGTCTTAGATTCATGCCACTTGTCACCAATGAACACTTGATCAGTCCCTTCGGAGACTTTTCTTCCTATGCAGTGGTTATATATGCGCCATCACTTTTTATATGTGCATCACATTTTTTTAATATTTAACTCATTAATGTCTCATCAATGTCTAAGTGCACTTAGAAAAATGTGGTGCACTTATAAAAAGTGGTAGTGCATATATCATGGATACAAGTTCTTAACCCATTTAGTCCTCATAATCCATAGTTTTATGACCAAAATGTCCTTATGTTCGTTCCCTTCCATGGTGGAGGTGAGGGCTCCATCCTCGACGAAGTTGGGAACTCTCCCCCTCGATGGAAGGCTGGGGAAGGAGGTGGAAACGGGGATGAGGCAGGGGAAGGAGGTGGCGAGGCTCCCCATCGCCGATCCAGCGGATGTGAGCGGGCGTCGGAGGTGGTGATGGGAGTGGTGATGGAGGATCACGACAGAGGCGACGGGGAAGGAGGAGATCATGGACGACTAGGAATGAGGACATGGGGGACGACGAGGGTGATTGGCGACTGGGAGGAGGAGATCGGGGGCGCGGGGGAAAGAGGAGATCGGGGGCGCCGGGGCCGTCAGGGAAGGAGGAGATCGGGGACGACACAACCGTCGAGGAAGGAGGAGATCGAGGGCGTCGGGGGAGGAGATCGGGGACGACGAGGCTGCTGTGGGAAGAGGTGAGAGGAGAGAGAAAAGACAAGGGAAATAGGAAAAATGTTGAAAAATAGGGGAAAATAATAGAAAACGGGAAAAAAGTGAAAAGTAACTACCAAAATGGTGCTGGAAAGTAAGTACAAGAACTGTGGAAGTAATTACCAAAATTATGGAAAGTAACTACTACCATCATTGTGGAAAGTAACTACCACTTAAATGAGCCCTATTTTTTTGAAAAATCACTACCAAGGAAAATGGCCCACAATATTTTTCTTCATTCATCCCATTTTCTGCTTATTTTAGTTGATTTTTTCACATATTATTGGTGAAAAGCAACTATTGTGGAAAATAATTACCGCGAAAAATAACTTCCGCGGGAAGTAAGTATGGTGGAAACTAAAGTTATTTTTCATTTGAATGCAAAGCGAAATTCTCCTACTATTTTTCTTGATTTTCTCCATATTTTTCTTATTTAAGCTAATTTTTGCACTTATTATTTGTGAAAAGTAACTACCATGAAAAATAACTAATAAAATTGTGGAAAGTAACTACCATTTAAATAAGCCCTATTTTTTTAAAAAGTAATTACCATGGAGAAGGGGGCCCCACTATTTTTTCGGCTATTATTTGTGGAAAATAACTACCGTAGTTTCCCAATATTGAAAAGTAACTACAAATATTGAAAAGCAACAACCATATTGTAAGTTACTTTCCACCAAAATTACTCTTCAACAAAAATTGAAAATATTGAAAAGTAATTACAAATATTGAAAAATAACTTCAAATATTGAAAAAATTAGAATTTTCTATTTTCAATCATTTTTCCTACTATTTTCTATTATTTTTCACTATTTTCTACCCATTTTCCACGATCCACTACCGACTCGTCATCCCTGTCACTGACCTCCTCCCCATCGCGACCTCGCCGGTCTCCTTCGACCTCCTCCTCCCGACGGCGAGCTCACGATCCCCGTTGCCGATCTTGGGATGGAGGATCGCGACCTTGGGATGGAGACCTCCTCCCGACGGCGAGCTCAGGATCGGCGACGGGCTTGGCGACCTCGATCCGACTGGATCGGCGACGAGAAGTGGGAGAAGTAGGTGGCGCCAGGGAAGGAGGTGGCGATGGGATCAATGACGGCGAGCTCGAGTTTGGCGATGGGCGGGGGGATAGGGGGGTATGGTACGGATACGTATAGATACATAATAAGGGCATTTTTGTCCGATAAGAGTTTGGAGACCTAATGACAAATTAGCATCTTTTAGAATATTTATTGACAATAACCCACTCTTTTTACATATATTAAACACATATGCACACACATACAATATATAGATAATGGTATGTATGTATATATTACATATATATTATATTTATTCATGCATATATAAAATAGATATAATACATGAGTAGTATGTATATGTGTAATGTATGCACATGCATATATGGGTATTATGGCCATGTGGGTGGATTTTTGAAAGGATTCGAATCATTATTCATTAAAGTGTGTAACTTGGAAATAAAATTAATCTATTATAAAAAAAAAAGGTTTTATGATTTGACATACGAGAGCGACCGATCGCTCGCGCCCTGGCTCGATCCCAACACCAAGTCGAATCGAGTCCGATCGATCGTCCCAAGGAGAGATCGATCGCTCAAGGGTCGTCAGCTGCCCAAAGGCAAGCTTCCCCGCGCCCGAGCTGGGATCTTCCGATCCCGGGTCCACATAGCCGTTCTAAACAAACACTAACACATACAAGGCCAGTGTGTGCACACGCGGGTGTGAAACAAACCAACAATGCGCAGTTTACCAAATTGCCCTTGCGGTCTACAACGAGCCACAGGGATAGAGGGGCAGGTCCTCACATCCTATTACCCTTAAAGGAAATCTCGTCCTGAGATTCGATAAGGGTAGGGCTCGGAACAAAACAGGTACACTAAAAGACAGGACAAGAAATACCTCGAAAAGAGAACAACTGCGGAAACTCCTGCCGCATGCACGCCTCGCGCTCCCAAATGACCTCCTCGGTGCCTCTGTGCCTCCACAGTACCTTGACCAAGGGAATCGTCTTGCTCCGCAAGACCTGATCCCTCCGGTCAAGTACCTGAACCGGCTGCTCAACAAAGCTCGCGTCTGCCTCAAACTCAATGTCATCCACCCTGATGACATGAGACGGGTCTGAGTGATACTTCCTCAGCATCGACACATGAAAAGTCGGGTGCACAGCAGACATGTGCTGAGGAAGATCCAGGCGGTAAGCTACCTCGCCGACCCTCTCTAAGATCTCGAAGGGCCCGACGAACCTCGGCGTCAATTTGCCACCTCTGCCAAACCTGACAGAACCTCTGTACGACGATGCTCGCAAGAACACTCGGTCGCCGACTGCAAACTCCAACGGTCGTCGCCTCTGATATGCATAACTCTTCTGCCGGCTCTGAGCCGTCAGAAGCCTCTGCCTGATTTGCACTAACCTCTCTGACGACTGTCTGACGATGTCTGGACCGGTGAGTGAAGCCTCTCCAACCTCTGTCAAGCACACTGGGGAACGACACGGCCTACCGTACAACGCCTCGAAAGGTGCTACTCCAAGACTGGACTGGTAGCTGTTGTTGTAGGCGAACTCCACCAAGGGAACGTGCTCCTCCCAGCTGCCTCCTGCGTCGAGGACACATTCTCTTAGCATGTCCTCCAGGATCTGGATAGTCCGCTATGACTGCTCGTCTGTCTGCGGATGGAACGCCGTACTGAAAGTCAGGAGTGTGCCAACTGCCTCCTGAAAGTCACGCCAGAACCTGCTGGTGAACCTGGGGTCACGGTCTGACACGATAGAAACTGGAACTCCGTGCAGTCTGACCACTTCTCTGACGTACAAGCTACCCAACCTGTCCATCGAGTCTGTCACCCGCATAGGCAGGAAGTGGGCCGATTTGGTCAATCGATCAACGATGACCCAAATCACGTCATTCCCCCTAGGGGATCTCGATAGCTCGGTCACGAAGTCCATCGTGAAGTGCTCCCACTTCCACTCAGCTAGTGGAAGCGGCTGAAGTAACCCCGGAGTCCGCTGATGCTCTGCCTTGACCTTCTGACAGGTAAGGCAGCGCGATACGAACTCCGTCACTGCCCTCTTCATCCCACGCCACTAGAACTGTCGCCGAAGATCCTGGTACATTTTGGTGCCGCCGGGATGAACTGCAAAGCGAGAGTGGTGGAACTCTCGTAGGACGTCGTCTCGAAGAACTGGATCTGCTGGAACCGCTACTCTGCCTCGGAACCGTAGCCCTCCGTCTGGCGATACTGTCCAGTCTCCGTCTGCGCCCTCCGTGCCCGCTGCTGTGTGTAGCTCCTCGAGCTCTGGGTCACTGTGATGTGCCTCTAGCACTCTGGCTAAGACTGCCGGCATACTCTGCACTGCATAGAGGAAGCTGCTGGATGCCCGATCCTCAAACTCGAGCCCCAACTGGCCCGCCGTCTCTAGAGCCTGCGGCTGCACCACTGCCTCGACCTTGGCCGGGTCAACTGAGATCCCTGCTGCCGACACCACGTGTCCAAGGAATCCCACCTGTGCAAGCCAGAACTCGCACTTTGAAGCCTTGGCATAAAGCCGATGCTCCCGAAGTAGCTGCAACACTGTCGCCAAGTGTCGCTCGTGCTCCGCCTCTGACCGGGAGTAGATAAGGATGTCATCGACGAACACCACCACGAACTCGTCTAACTGAGTCCTCAACTCACTCTGCTCTGCTGGTGCCATCCTAAAAGCTGGGAAAGAGATCGGTGCGGTACCCGGTACCAGGTCGATCTCAAAAATCGACCTCTCTGGGCGGTGGAAGCCCTGGCAACACGTCGGTGTAGTCGCACACTATCCTGGGGAAATTGCTCTATTGCACTCCCTCTCACCCAAACAGAGATAGGCTGGCCAACAAGGCTGAAAGCTCGCTGCCACGCCTTCCCGCACCACAGGTGAAGGAATCGGCTGAAAACCGATCCCCCAACAACACAAACTGCGTCCCATCGGGTGTCCAAGCGACCACCCTCCGGCGACCACAGTCGATGATAGCTCGGTATGTTGCTAACCAGTCCATACCGAGTATCACATCGAAGCCTGTCATGTCTAGCACCCGCAGGTTTAGACAGACACGGAGGTCTCCATCCTCCAAGGAACAAGATCGGCAGACCCGGTCTACCCTAACTGTGCCGCCGATCGGCTGATGTGGGAGGCAGCTCGGCAACTGTGGCTGGAACTGGTGCGGGCGCTGCGACCGCTGCTGAAAGCGTCGCTGAAGCCGCCGGTTCCCTCCGCTATATCCCCCTCTGAACTGGGGTCTCTGCGGTGCACTGGTAGAGGATGCCGGTGGAACTGCCCGGCACCTCTCGTCCCGCAACTGCGCCCCTACTGCCAAGGCGCAGTCCAGAACTGCTGAGTACGTCTGGAAGCGATAAGAACTAGTCCGTCGTCTGATCTCTGATCGTAGCCCCTGCTCAAACTGACGTGCCCCTGGCCACTGGACCTGCTGACCCACCACTGAACCTAGACGGGTCCAGCTGCAGAAAGTCCAACAAGACCGCCACAGCGATCCGCCAGTCGACAGGAGGGAGAACCCTCTCCTTGGTGAGAAAGGCCTCCTCCCGTGCGACCGCAACCGTCGCTGGTGATGGCGTAGCCCGTCTAGCTCTGACCTTCCTGACAGGTGTTACCCTGTCTGGTCGGGCGGGTCGACCAAGTCGTGCCCCACCCCGACCATCAACCGAAGGTCGGCCTCGAGCTCCCGACATCTGCGCGATCACCGACGACAAACGAGCATTCACTCGTCAGACCAGCAAAACAAACAACACAACATAAAGCGGAAGACATAACATACCAAAAGGAGCATGCACGGATGTTCTAGACATAGAACTAACCCATTCCACGCTCAATCTCAACCGAATCCTAATCCTAAACCATGGGATCTACAACCTATGCTCTGATACCAATCTTTCACGCCCCGACCCGCGAAAGCCCAACCGGGCCGGGCGACGCGAACCGGAACCTAACCAACGCGGAAAAAGAACGACGAGGGTTCCCTCTAACCTATTGGTTTCCCTAGCAATTCATCAAAAGCCCCCAATTAAAGATACAACATTGATTAGTAAAACCTCGAACCACAGATTAAAAACTTAAAGTGTTAACATACAAATCCTCGAAGAGGGGAAGATTCAAAGTACAACATCACTCCCTTAGGAGACTAACTGACATAGGGTAAAAGCAATAAACGATCACCACCTCTCAAAGTCCACCAGGCGCCGCCGCACCGCCGACCAACTGCCCGGTAGGGGCCACAGAAGAGGAACTGACGCTTGCACCTGCAAAACGCAGCCCGGGTAGATGTGAGCACTAAGCTCAGTAGGGATCTACACTACGACACACAGAAGGAAGAGGGAAACGCAACAGTGTCGACCTCAAGCCAGACTCGAGTGAGCTACAATGGTCCCATTACCATTCACCGGTGATCTCTAGGCATATCCAACCATGGTCACCCCAATGGATTGGACCCATCCTGGATACACCTAGTGTCGCAGGGTTCCAGCTGTGGTCATCCGTTCTTCATTGGGCCCACACTGATGCCCCTGCTGGCAGGAACGGACACTGCCCAAAGAAAATAAGACCCGCCACCGGTGGCATCCTCAACACCTGACTTGAGGCCGACACAACCTCTAATCATCATCAAGCAACATGTGTACCAGTCCTCTAGGCATATCATCGAATTTGACTGGACACCACAAATCAAACCGGGTCCAAACAGCCCAACCCCGGTCCTAGGGCTAAGTCCGAGCTTCCAGCCTCGGGACGGCGACCCAAAGATCACCCACGCCCTAACCAATGCAACTAATGCACACAACAACAATGCATGCTATGACATACACAGATAATAAGAAAGGCATGCAACAGTATGTCAAGCATCATATAAGTCTACTGGATCGCTGCAGCGGTACCACCAACCGCTGCCAGCCGATCCGCAGCGGGTCTCGGCATTATTACGGTATCGCGACCGTCAACCGCGGACTCCTGCAACGGGAAGCAACCCCGAAAACCGCTGATGAACAGTACATAATATAATATTATATTCTGAAATATAATATTATATTCAGACACCCAAAACCACTACTTAGGGGCTAATTGATCCCGTCGATCCAATGTTCAACCGAAGTCGGATTCAAGATCCAACTTAGCCACCAGTAGGTGTATACACCATGATCATCATATCCAAAAATCATAATCATCTAACGGTTGGATTAACGGGAAAATACAAATCCAAACCGCTAGTCAACTCACTTACCAACTTAATTGCTACAACGACCCAAAGATCACCCACGCCCTCCAGGAAAATTATGAAAAAAGATGGAATGGAAAGCTAACGAATATCTTACAACTCTTATGTTTGTGAAAAGCTAAGATCATGTACTCTCCGGCCGGAAAACTCGCCGCAAGCCGGCTGTTTCTCAAGAACAGCAGAAAACCAGAAATCCGAGACTAATCATCCATAAAACCTACTCAAATCTCAACTGATTAACATGAAACTTAAATCAGTAATTCTAACAGGTATAAGGAATCCAACAAATCAAGGATCAACAAGATCCAACGGCTAGATCTCAAGAAAACCCGAAAAGGACATCAGTAGGTATAACCCTACCTAGTTGCGCTTTCCTCGGCTGATTCCCCGCGATTTGATCACCAACAAGCCTCCAAACCACTTCAGGGATCTTTCTCTCGTTGTCATGAATCCAACGAGCCTTAGAACACCGAAAAAGATGGCCGGAGGAGGGAGAACGGAAGAGATGAAGCTTGGCTGCCGGAACAGGGGAAGAACAGAGCTTCGGGAGAGAAAGGAAGAAGGAAGAAGAAAGAGAGGAGAAGGAGGAAGAGGAGGGGAAGAAAAGAGGGGAAAAGGGGGAGGGGAAAGCCGGGAAAGAGGGGGAAAAGTGAGGGGAGGGGAGGGAAAGTCCTCCCCCCCTCTGACAGAGGAGAATGACGGCCAGCGGTGGCCGTCCTCGCGAAGCAGAAAAGCCACCGACGCGATTCCGATCGGTCGCTCCAAGGAGCGATTGATCGCTCGCGCCCTGGCTCGATCCCAACACCAAGTCGGATCGAGTCCGATCGATCATCCCAAGGAGAGATCGATCGCTCAAGGGTCGTCAGCTACCCAAAGGCAAGCTTCCGCACGCCCGAGCTGGGATCTTCTTATCCCGGGTCCACCTAGCCGTTCTAAACAAACACTAACACATACAAGGCCAGTGTGTGCACACGCGGGTGTGAAACAAACCAACAAGGCGCAGTTTACCAAATTGCCCTTGCGGTCTACAACGAGCCACATGGATAGAGGGGCAGGTCCTCACAATCATGAGTCACTATCTTTGCACATACATCATGGATGTAAATGTAGAAAGGAAGGGAGTTGGTGAGGGTGGGCGGTTACTCGTGTCAGGTGACACGGAGGACCCACATAATTAAATATATATTTAAATTTTTGAAAACGGAGTTTTTTTAAGAAAAAAAGAGGGTCTCCACGTTTTATTTGATTTTTTTCTTATATATACCAAATACTCAAAAACACAAAAACAAAAGGGATTTTAACAGTTTGATACCCTCTAGTTTGCCTTATTATAACTCCGGTACCCTCTAGTTTTAGTAATTTACTTTAGTACCCTTATCTTTCAAAACCAGGACAAACGCCCAAACGGCGTTAGCCTCCCATACAGAAAACCGCTCACGTGCGACGCACGTGAGCGTATTTACTCCATTTCCACCGGTTAGTTGGCTCTTAGTGGGGTTTAGGCTAGGGTTTTTCGTGGTCCCCCGCTCGCGACGCTCGCTGGAGAACAATCGATAGCTTCCACTGGGCCTTGTCGGGGTTTTCGCCGACAGGTATAGGCCGTCCACACACTCCAACATCACATTAGGATTTACTTTATTCCATGGGTTCCCTATTTCTTTTGTTTGAGCCCGATGAACCTAGATTCTTGAGTGATTGTTTATGGTAGGGTAAATGTCATTGTTTAGTTTGGGCTTTACTTTATTTTTTGTTGGCCCGATGATCCATGATTTGGTTTTTTTGGTGTATGTGTGTTCTATTTTGTTGGTATTCCATTAACATAACCATAGTTCTTTGTTTGAAGCCCCTGTTTAGTGACATATATGGCCATCCACGATCTCCATTATGCATATATGTCATCTTTCATTGAAGCCCCTGTTTAGTGACATATATAACATAGTGATTGATAGTAAAGTAATTGAAGCCCCTATTAGCAACATCTATATATATGATAGCAATTGTTCTCTCTGTCCATGTTTATATCAAGTTGCATTGTACAGGATGGACTTCACATTCACAATTAGATTGCATCATGGGGGTTATTTCAAATTCTCCCCTAAAGTTGAATATGTTGGTGGGGATGTGGATATGGTAGATAATTGTGATCCTGATAGATTGGGTATTTTTGACATTCATGATTTTATCTTAAGTATGGGGTACCCTACTTGGAAGGCTATATGGTATGCAAAGCCAGAGGTAGGTCATGAGCTAACTGTTGAGGGGCTGAAGGAACTCATGACTGACAAGCATGTCATTGGGATGGTGTCTGTGTTTAGAGAGGAGGAGATTGACATCAATGAGATAGATGTCTATGTGGACCACCATGATGTTGACCAAGGAGGTGGTGCAACCCCAGCAGATGACATTGAAAGTCGGAAGCAGCCTGAACCTCCAGAGTCATCTAGTGAAAGCAGTATGTATGAACCAATGGATAACACTGATGATGATGATGACTTCACTTATGAAGCAAACATTGACACCAACCTTTTGAACCTAGAGCCTGGGGATCATGAGGATGAAGGGCATGAGGAGAGAGCAGATCATATGGAAAAGGTCATGAGGAGAGAGCAGATCATATGGAGGATCAATGTCCTTTTGATGAACAAGTCAGTGTCCATGGTTCTTCATATGAAAATGAGCATGTTAGGTATCCATTATACATAGATGATAGGCCTGGGAATGGGACCCCTTTCAGGGTAGGCATGAGGTTTGTCAGAGGTGAAGATTTGAGGAACCTTATCAAGGAGCATGCAATGGCTGGTGGGCACAATATCATATTTGTGAGGAGTACAAGGGACAGGATAGCAGTAGAGTGTTTGGGAGAGTGTCCTTGGAGGCTTCATGCCTCAACCATGCAGCAGTCAAGGACGTTCCAGATTAAGACATTCAATAGCAAACACACATGCACAAGACAACATTACAATAGGTTTGCCAAATCTGGTTGGTTGTCCAGAAAGTACAAGGACGAGCTCAAGCACAACCCTGACATATATGTTGGCAACTTCCTGAGAAAAATTAGGAGTGAGCTCAATGTGAGGGTCAGCAGGGCCCAAGCCAGGAGAGCTAAGAACAAGGCATTGGGGCAGTTGAGGGGCAATTTTGCTGAGGAGTATGTACATTTGAGGGACTACTGTGAGGAGATATTAAGAAGCAACCCTGACAGCACATGTAAGATAAAAACAACCAGGGGAAATGATGGTAAATGTTACTTTGAAAGGATGTACGTGTGTCTGTATGCATGCAAGAAGGGTTTTGTTGAGGGATGCAGGCCAGTTGTTCAGCTGGATGGTTGTTACCTCAAGGGACCATTTGGAGGACAACTGCTGGTTGCAGTATCCAAGGATGCAAATGATCAGATGTTCCCCATAGCATATGCTGCAGTTGAAGTGGAGAACACAGCAGCTTGGTCCTGGTTCCTGGAGCTTCTTGTAGAGGATATTGGCTTCACACCAACATCTGGGATAACAGTTATTAGTGATCAACATAAGGTAAGCATTGCTGTAATGTTTTATGTTTTGAAATGCATGTCATATTCAAGCAGTTGTAGAGACTTATACATGCATTAGGGACTTATACAAGTAGTTTTAGGGACTTATATCAAATGTTTTATTTGTTGAAATGTATGTTTTATTCAATGTTTGTTCTAATGTTTACATGTTGTAGGGACTTATACATGTTGTTGATAGAAGTTTGCCAGGTGCAGAACAGAGGTTCTGTGTTAGGCACCTCTACCATAATTTCTACAAGAGGTTCAAGGGTGAAGAGTTGAAGAAGCTGATGTGGGAGGCAGCTCATGCAACAGTTGTTGAAGATTTTGAATGGATCATGAATGATATCAGACTTAAAGATGAAGAAGCATTCATCTACTTGAGGGGATTGGATACCAAGTTCTGGTGTAAGCATGCTATCAGATGTTACCCTAAGAATGATAGCATAACAAATAATTTGGCTGAGTCATTCAACTCTTCAATTCAAAGTGCAAGAGAGAAGCCAATTCTGAAAATGTTTGAGGAGATTACAGTTGGGCTCATGACCAGGATGACGAAAAGGAGGGAAGAGATCCATAAGCAGACCACTGATTTTGGGAAAAACATTCAAAACCAGTTGGAGAGGATGAAGGACAAGGCTAGGTTATGTTCATGCACATGGTCTGGGGATGTGTTGTATGAAGTTGGAACTCAAGGATTGGATAGGTTCACAGTAAACCTGGATGAAAAGTCATGTAGCTGTAATTATTGGCAGTTGACTGGTATTCCATGTGCACATGCCATCTGCTGCATATTTCATGCAAGGCTGAAGGTTGAGGATTTTGTTGATGACTGGTATAAGAGAGACAAGCACCTAGCAAGCTATATCAACTTGATCAGACCATTGAATGGCCAAAGAATGTGGCCTAAGGCTCATGGAGACCCAATACTACCTCCTCAATATAGAAGGTCTCCTGGTAGGCCAAAGAAACTCAGGAGGAGGCAGCCAGATGAGCCACAGGAATCTAGCAAATTGAAGAGGAAATATACTATAGTCAGATGCAGGAATTGCTGGGGTTGGGGGCACAACAAAAGGGGATGCAAGATGCCCCCAGCCCCTAAACCCAATGAAGGACCACTAGTTTGCACATCAACTACTGGCTAGGCATCAGTTGTCACTGTTGGCACATCAGCTACATCTGGAGGTGTAGGAAGAGGTGCTGGAGGTGTAGGAAGAGGAGCTGGAGGTGTAGGAAGAGGTGTAGGAAGAGGAGCTGGAGATGTAGGAAGAGGTGCTGGAGGTGAAGGAAGAGGAGCTGGAGGTGTAGTGTCGCGCCCCGACCCGCAGTGCGCAACCGGGCCGGGGACGCGAAGGGGAAAGACCTACAACTACAGCCTCAACTGGCGGAAACAGTCGAGACTACGGCCAGCTGGCGAAAACAGCTGCTGACAGGCACAAGCGGAAGCAAGGAACGAAACAACAGCTAACATTTATTACAAACTAGCAATAAAAAGTTAACATGGTTTAGTACAACAGCTACAAGGGATCACAGTCCCCAAAAAAAGAAACCACAACACCCACCGGGGTCTCCGCGAACGCACAGACGAACCCATCCTGACCCTCAGACATGATCAGGATCCGGAGCGCTGCCTCGAGACGACCGAGGGGGTAACACTGGGACAGAGCGGCCACCTGCACCTGCAACAAACACAGTCCAGGTAGGCATGAGCAACAGCTCAGCAGGGTCCTACTCTACAACTCTCACAAACAAGAGTAAAGCAACCGGACACACTCTGATGCCAAGTACCGAGGCTTGCCAAGGATCCCACAATCCCATCAATAACCCGAAGGGTTCCTGTCCTAGGTGCGTATCTCCGATAACGCCACTGCTCAGGGGTGGGCAACTCCGACATTCCCTGACGCAGGGTGGACACGACGCAACCAGTAGGACCCCCTTCTCCAAGCGGGATCTCCGCACTTGGCGGAACAACCGAAGTTAAGACTACCATCACTCGGTACTCAAAGCAACAGAGCCAACACCCACCCAACCTACCCTAGCATGCCTAATGCACAGGAAAACAGGGCAGGATAGATATGATAAAGCTGTAAACAACCAACACAGCAAGGGCACACCTTCGGCCCATTTATACTAAACACTCCCGAGGGTCATGACTCCCCCGGTTCACCACAAAGCGGTAAGGGCATACTGACAGCCCATTTATTCTACACACCCCGAGAGACATCACCCTCTCGGTTCAACCACAAGGCGGTAAGCATTCATGCATAACTCATTACAGGATAAGCCCCGAGGGCAAAACCGTAAAAATCACTTGCATGCGAAGCCCCGCGGGCAAAACAGCACTTAAAGCAAGTAAAACCCTCTCTGCACTGAAGGAGATCGATCTCCTATAGCATGGAGATCGATCTTCCTCGAGGCTAGAAGCACCCGTCCTGGTCACCCCCAACAAAATCGATCTCCACCCATATGAAGATCGATCTTTTAGGTGACCCACGACGCACAGGCGCCAGCCGCCAAGAGATCGATCTTCCTCCAAGGGAAATCGCTCTCACTCGGGCGGGTTGGGCCACCCCGACCAAGATCGATCTCTTCCCAAGAGATCGATCATGATTGGGTTCACGCCAGCGGCCGGACGGCGAGGAACACCGCCGAAAACCGCCACCATACCTCACCATTCTAGGTGGGATGGTAGATCTCAGTGCCACGAAGCTACTCATGGCTTCAAAACCGGGAAAGAATAACTCCACAAGGAGATCTAACAAGAAATCAAAACCGGATATAAAACCCTCAAACAGCCGGAGTTTTAGAAGAAGAACCCTACCTCTTCAACGCAGCTTCGATCCACAAGTCCTACCCCAGGACCTTCCTCGCCTTGCCACGAACCCAACGAGCCTTCAAGCTCCCGGAGAGGTGGCTGGAGGAGGAAGAACGGCGAGCGAAAGCTCTCAGCCGGAACAGGGGAAAGCAGAGCCGCGAGGAAGAAGAAGAGAAGAAGAAGAAGAAGAAGAAAGGAAGGGGGAAAGGGGCAGGTAAGGCCGGGGGAAAGCCGGCTAAAGCGGGGAAAAGCTGGGGGAGGGGAGGGAAAGTCTTCCCTCCCCTGACAGGGGAAGCGACGGCCACCGCGGTGGCCGTCCTTCGAAAGCCACCGACAGAGACTTCCAGGCACAGGGAGATCGATCTTCATGGACATGGAGATCGATCTTCCTCGCCCAGAACGGCGATCACTAGGCACAGAGAGATCGATCTTCATGGCCATGGAGATCGATCTCCCTTGCCCAAAACGACAACCTTGGGCTGAGCCATAAGCCCAAGCACAGGACTACCGAACCAGGGTCCACCTAACCTTTCTAAGCAAAAACAAGCATCAACCAAGGTCTGTGTGTGCACAGCCAGTGTGAAACGACCGCCAAGGCGCAATTTCCCAAATTGCCCTTGGGGTAAACAGCAAGTCACATGGATGGAGGGGCAGGTCCTCACATGTAGGAAGAGGAGCTGGAGATGCAGGAAGAGGTGTGTAGGAAGAGGAGCTGGAGGTGTAGGAAGAGGAGCTGGAAGAGGAGTTGGAGGTGTAAGAAGAGGTGCTGGAAGAGGAAGAAGAGGAGCTGCTGGGACTATAGGAAGAGTTACACAACCTGAAAGTGTAAGTGTTTGCAGTTCATTGATAAAATTGGTCCTAGTTAAAATTGGTTCTATTGACTACTCTATCTTGTTTGCAGTTCATCTATGGGTCCCAGCCAAGTCAAATCTTTGGCTCCCAGCCAAGTGAACATATAGTAGTAGCCAGTCTCAGTCAGGACCTAGGCATAGTGGTGGAGAGCTACAAACAAGAAAGGATGTTGTGATGATGAGAATCAATTAGGACATTTGGAACATTTTATGTAATGTCCCCAGCTGTGATGGTGACAAACAATTGTTTTTTTTGTACTGTGATGGTGACAAACAATTAAGACTTGGGGATTCTAATTTTGTGTAGTAGTGGCATCTAATTATGTACTTTGATGAATTCAACATCTAATTTTGTGTTGTGATGAATGTAACCATCAGTTATTTTTGTGCTGTGATGAATGTAACATCCCAGTTTTGTGATGAATGTAATATCTCAATTTGTGCAACATCCTAGTGCTGTGATGAATGTAATCAATTTGAGTGGTCAATTTATGTAACATCTCAGATTACATTATATTAGAATAGAGTTACATAGTTACATTGCACTGGAATAGGACAGAACAGAGCATCAAAAATACATTGCTCTGCTTCACAGTTTGAGACAACAACAAAGCAGTATAATTCCTGCAATACATGACAACATCAGGCAACTGAGATACATCCTAGACCTAATATGCAATTTCTTGTTCTCTAGCTCAAGTACTACAACAACTCTATCTTTATCATCCAAGCAACTCCTCACGCTTAGGTTTTCTACCATGGCTTGCTCTTCTCTCTCCCTACTTGAGGTAATCTCTTCTAGCAGTGACTCCACCTTCTTTTGACAATCCTCAAGCATTGCCTCTCCATTCTTTAGCTTATCCCTCAACTCATTGACCACCTGCCTACCACGAGCACATGTATTTGCATCAAACCAAACCCAAAAATCACAGCCCCCATAATTCTGCAAGAGTAAACAAAACAAAACATAAAAAAATACTGCATTTAAATTTATGGAATGGAAGACACTTATGAACTAAAGTACTTTAGGGATCATACAACAACTGAATCTTCTTCCAGGGTTCTTAGTTGTCCATGAAGTCCTCAACGAGGCTTTATACCCACAAAAACACTGATATACAGCTCCACTTTCTCTCGAGGAGGAGATGGAGCTACCATTAACTCCGGAACTCCCCTGCGACGAGGACGACGCCATGGAGGTGGCCAATTGAGGAACCAATAGAGCACAATAGGAGACTTAAACTACCATACCTGGCATGATCTCCGACGAAGCACCACTCCGATCGCCGGATTTCAACATGAAACCCTAAGCCCTCTTTCTTGGCAGTTAGAGAATGGAGAGAAGCATGAATACCACCTTCTATATGGCAGGAGAGAATGGAAACCACTCACATGTGCCACACGTGAATGGTTTTGGGTGAACGGCGACTAACGTCGTCTGAACATTGGTATTAGATCGTACATAGTTGAAAGGTGAGGGTACTAAATTGATATTAATTAAAACATAGGGTACCAGAGTTATAATAAGGCAAACTAGAGGGTATCAAACTGTTAAAATCCCAAAACAAAATTATTTTATTGTCGCCCGCTCTTAACAATTAAAATGATTTAGTTGGTAGACTAGCAATTAAAATGATTTAGTTGTTAGAAATCTTAGTTGTGTTATAGTGATATATATTATTCCTAGATGCCCCCCGTGCCACATGACACGGGTAATCACCACCCCCACTACTCCTTGTCTCTCTCGTAACCACCCACTTACCATCATCCTCCATCGCCCCCTTCCACGCGACTTCATCTCGGGACATAACTTGGATCAGACCTCCTTGGCCTTCTGATAGAATACACATGATCTTATATAATAGAAGATTCCACTTTTATGGTTAAGATTAGCTTCAAACTAACTGCCATCCCACCATACAACAGCCATCGACTTTAGACTGAGATAACATAGATCAAGTCGTAAGCCAAGCTATTGACTTGGAATGAGATAATAAAGATTAAGTCATAAGCCAAGATCACCGACTAAATTATTTTCAAAAAGAAAAAAATGGTCACAAGGGTCAGAGGAAAAACACACACAAAGGACTCTGATAGAAAATAACCAAATAGCGCCCATGAAGAAAGAGGCATTGTTCAAAAGCAGGCCCTGCGTGTATCGACATGTTTCATTTGTTTGAATCGATCAAAAACAATTAAAAAAAATGGACCTTTGTTGAACAATGAAATCTTATTTAAACCGTCCCACTTAAAACCTGTTCATCCTTTGAAACTTCCATGAAGGCTCAAGTTTGACCCAAACAACATCAGCTAAGCATCAGCTACAATAGATAATTGAGGGAGACAGACAAGCAGAAAAATACTTCATGCTTGGAGCAATCCAAGTTGCCCAGATGAGAATCATATTAACATTCTCCTGAGCTTATCAACCTAGAAGGGTGAGCCAACCCAAGAATCCCTTGCAGGAAAAATCGGATGATTCAGCACTGTACATCTGCTGCGCCAATTAAGAGTCAGGATAGCACTCTAAGCACCATTCCCTCTGCAGAAGAAACCTGGAATATCAACAGAGCAGGAGCTCAAAATCTTTGAACCCAAGTAACAAAACTGTGTTGTTTATCCAACCTCATTGATGTTCAAGTTAAGCGCTCTCTCACCATATTTTAGAGGCAAGGCTGTATCTGCAAGTCGTTTCCAGCTCTAATCATATCATCCCACAGCACCTTCATGTCAGACAAACAACAAGAAAGACCAGTTTGAAGTCATTTTGAGTCGTCAGGAAGTAGTGTCTTTAACATCCGAGTGACAGCTTCTTTAATCACCTAAATGCTCACAAGGGAATATGGCCAACAGTATTCTACGAAACAATAAAGTCAAGTTTGAAGTCACTTTTGATTGTCAAGAAATGTCTTTAACATCTAAGTGAGCTTCTTTAATCACCTAAAGGCTCGCAAAGGGACTATGACAAAATAGTATTCTATGAAAATTGATGTGCTTAAGAAAGTCTAAATGCAACTGAGATTCTTAAAGATGAAAAGATACTTATAGATCATGCTTTCAGTTACCTAAGAACCCTATTCAGATTCAATCTTTCTCACTTTCTCCTATGAAACAAAGGTGATCAAAAGCAACCTTGCATTGCTTATGCAGTGTCCAGGAAATGATAGATCTTCCGTTCTCAGTAGTCCAAGAAAGGGCTATACACGGATGTTCCCCGTTTTGGCTTACCTCGTCTATCTGACACTCTTTTCTACTTTTTAATTGCTTATGTATTATACAGGAAATGAGAGATCTTACATTCTCTGTGGTCCAAGAAAGGAGCTACAAAGGAATGTTCCCCTTTTGGCAATTACCTCGTCTATCTAATTGCTCTATTCTCACGGGCTCAAATGCTGCAAAAGGGCTCGTCAAATCCATCACAAAACAAGTGCAGTACCAATTAACCATGTTTCCTACTTTCTCCATGTTTTTTGAGACCCAATACAACTTCTGATAATAAGTTACACTTTCTCAGAATACAAAAAAAGGCTGTACTAATCTTGATAGAAAAGAGATAACACCAAGAAGAAAAAAAGAAGAAGCAGATTTCTGCATACCTTTTATATCTCTTTTTTGACCCACATGGGCAAAGTGCATTCCTGCTAATTTGTCCAGACTTTGCCAGATTAGACCTGCCAACATCCAATGGCCTCGAGCCCATCAGTTTTTGCACCTACAAGATGACAATATATTGGTTAACATAAGAGAATTGCTTCTTCAATATAAGGAACAGGAAAATCATCAATTCCGACAAAAGTTTTATCCTTCCCCATAAGATTCCATTACTTTCAAAAATTGAACCAGAAGAGGATATAATGCTATGTTCTGCTGAATAGGATGCCATATACCATCCAACAAAGGCCCAATAACAATTGTTTGAAATTATGAGTCCAGATTTCTGAATTGCAAATCTATCATAAAATCCTTTGTCTGTGCAAACCCAGTTGAAAGAAACCCAAAGCTCATTATAACTAGTACGCAGAAAAGTTAACAATCTTACAAGCTACTAAAGTATATCGGAGTCTAAGAGTTCAAAGCTCTGTGAAGTTGCTTACTCGTTACCAAAAACAATTGAGTCATAGACTGCTTTCAAAACTAAAAGTCTTTATATTCTATTATTGCAGAACCAGATATTTCACATTTGACATATACCAAATATTTGCAATTAATGCCACAACAATAGATTTAAAATGGCTCCATCTTATTAATATGGTCACCATAGCGATATATGCATCAAAGAATGGAACTTTCGCAAGGCATAAAGGTAATTGCTTAATGAGTAAAAGCATCAGACAAGTTTACAGACAGACAAATTCGTGTCTTGATTTTAATGATGTCTTACGGTTGATCATAACCAGGCAAACTCATGCAATTAATGCTATATCACTTTTATCTTAAGATAATTTTCATCCCATAATTCAGAATCAATTAGGAAGTATGCAAGAATAAAGCTATAGAGAACCATTGCTACAGAGAAAGATAACCTAGCCACACGTCTCCGATTGCTTGGTTCTTCAGAAATCTCATTCAGCCTGGATGGACAATATCGTTGGGAGTTAAACTAAAATACAGCGAATAGTTTAAATTCAGTACAAAACTTCCTTCTTGACCACAACTTCCTCAGACTCCTTTTAGAACTTGGTCCCATCTTGCAATCTTAGAAAAATGATCCGAAATAAAACACCAATATTATCCAAATGGAAAGGCGAAGAATGAATTAACTGCGTCATGCATGCAGCACAAACCCCATATTTAACAGTTCACACAAGTATAGACTCTCCTGTGTTGGTGAGTAAAGTGACTTAAGTGAGTAGAGGTATGATGCTGATACTGATGTGGATGATAATTACCTCATTGAAGGTCTTTGGCATCGGCTTTCCTTCCTCCTTTAACTTTTTAATCTTCTTTTCTGCATCTTTAGCCCATGTATAGTTTGCCAAAACATTTTCAACATCAGCAGTGGTGCAATTGCAATTCTTTGCTGCATCCTGCTTATGGCTTGTTTGGATATTCTACAAGTGAAAAGCAACAAGCTATAACTATGCCCCGAAAAGATTAATCAAGACCTGCTGAAATGTTTTGAAAAGCATATTGACTTAAGAAGCTGATCATATGAATATAGTCATTTGTTAACTAGAATACACCAAATGGAAATTTGCAGCAAAAGCTTAACCATCTGCAGTTCAAGAAACTGCATGCTATGGCAGAACCAGTTGCTCAGTAACAACGATCATGATTTGTACACAAGCTTTTTAGTGCAATCAGCATGCAATTGTGTCTATCTCCCCCCTCCCTCTCGCAGACGAAGCCCTTCAGATTTGTTTGTCCAAAGCTTCCCATGTCATGGTTCAAAATCCTGAATACTAATATTAGCCTAAATGGGTTCCAAAGCTGGACACATTACTATCTCACAACCATTGAAAACGATAGACATAAAAAATCGCACATAAACACCACGCCTATAATAGATACCTCTCCAGCAGGGTCTATGGAGCCGAGGTAGCGGAGGACGGCGGTGTGCTTCTTGGACGCCTCAGAGATAGTCGCCTCGCCGCACCGCCCCACTTCGAACTTCCTGAACGATCCCAGTCTCCGAGCTTTCTCCATGTGCTCCGCGTAATCTACGAATCCCCCCACAAAAATCCCTTAAAAAGCACAAAAAACGAAAATAAAAATAAAAAATCAAGGGTTAGAAGCGAACCGATGAGAGAGAAGGTGGTCTTGGATGGATCAGGCGAGGGCTTCCCGGGCGCGGGCGAGGGCTTCCCCGTGAAGACGCCCTTGATCTTGTCGAACAACCCGAGGCTGGAGAGGTGCGGGGAGGACGAGATGGCTCGCGCGAGGAGCGGCTGAGAGTACGGCGCGAGAGCGCGGAAGGAGCGCACCGAGGCTGCCATGGCTCGCCACCTCTCGTCTCCGTCGTCCACTGGCGCCTCTATAGAGTAGTTCCAAGCTTCTACCCCTTTTCTCCTCAAAATGGGCTTTGGGCCGGACAAGTTTAGCTCGTCGAGCCGAATGGGGGCCCATTTAGTAATCACTAGCCAGCAAGTCCAATCCATTTGGGGATTCTATTAACGATAAAACAATCATTTCTTTGTAAGTTGGAATAATAATGACATGAAGGCGATATATAATGAATTAATAAACATAACTTACAGTTCTTAACACGAAACCTGCGTAAGAGAATAGTATATATAAGTGGCCTTTGGTTGGGATGAATCGGCGCGCTATGCACCATCCACGGTGATCCTATGTTTGGTTCACACATATATATAATTTTATTAGATTTATTATATGAATATTTTAAATTTAATATTTAATGTGTAGTATATATATACTAGTACTCACATGTGCCCTTGGCACAGTTTTTAGTTATTGTTAATGTTAGACGGCTGTGTTGATCCGTAGGTGGTCCAGGGTTCGAAGGTTGGTCATAGCTTTTTGTTCACTACCACCATAAAACGTAGCCTTTAAAACTTAGGGGATATGAATTAATGCATGTTAACCGTTATTGCTCCTTATAATGTTGATATTAAAATATTATTACATCATTATGTAAAATATTATTTTAATATATATACTAACTTGGTGGGTCCGTGACATCTGGCTCTGGTAACCACCACCCCCACTACTCCTTTCCCTCACTCTCCTAATTAACCACCCTCATTACTCTCTTCCACGTGGCTTCATCTCGATCGCATGATATATCCGTGTTACCTGAAAAAACAGGGTAACATGGAAAAAACGCCGACGACGGGCGCGTGGTCGCCAGGCACTTGAGGCGTGCCAACCGTTGCGCAGGGATGGGATCAAAAGGGTGGTGGATTCTGCCGTGCCTCAACTAAGAGGACTTTTGGGATTCCAGCTCTAAGTCTACGTTATGGATATGGCTACTCCTATGGATGGTCGGAGGTTACTCCTACTCCTAGGCGGGTTAATGGCTACTCCTAGGTAGAAAGAGGACTGTTACACTACTCCTAGGTAGAAGAAGAGCCGACTATGCTACTCTAGGTAGAAGATGAATAGTACACTACTCCTAGGTAGAAGATGAACAGTAGGAAAAATAAGAAGCATTCATTGATAGATGTGTTCGGGTTGGGGGGTCCCTTTTCTTTCTTCTACAAGACATTTATACAAATTGCTCAAGAGCAACTTCCCATGATCTTTAACTGTTAGCCCATGATTTGGTGGTTGCAACCCATTTTGCTCCCCATGATCTCCATGATTGCCGACGGTTGCTCTCCACGTCGCCCACCATTAACTCCTATTATTGCTCTATCCCGGTTGAGACCCTCTCGATGTTGATTTTGACCTTCTCCTTTGACCCTCGGAATATGCCAAATTTTGGCGGTAACACAATGCCCCCCTTTTTTCCGTGGGAGTTGAAGAACTCGCACGAAAAAAATAATGTCATCGAGCTCTAGGATATGTGATGAAAACTCGCATAGAAAATAATGTCATCGAGCTCGAGGCTATGTGACTACATGTTGGGTGCAGCAAAGAGTTGGCCACGTGTTGAACATGAGCTTCGGAGGATTTAATGACGAGATTGAGCTAAGACTCGGAGGCCTCGATGCATGATTGGGTGGAGGTCCTTGAGGCTGCATATTAAGTGACATGGATCCTTAGCCGTTGGATGAACTCGACGGCGTGATCAAACGACTCAGCCCTTTCTTCCCTCGAAGAATACTGGAGACCTTCCTCGACGCCCCTTCGATCTCGATCCAGCCTTGTTCGCCGGGATCCAGCGTCGATTGGGCCTTGGTTCGCCGTTATCCACCTCCAGTGAACGCCACCGTTCCGGCTCCCCTGCTACCGTCCAGATCTCCTCTGATTCGCCGGGGTCGTCGAGGGCGCCGAGGGTTCCAAGGTCGGTCTTCGCCAAGGTTGTGCATCTCCGGGGTCGCCGAGGCCAGGCTTCTCCGAGGCCGTCGAGTACGCCGAGGTCAGGCTTCCCCGAGGTTGCCGAGGTCGGGCTTCTCTGAGGTCACCGAGTACGTCAAGGGTCGAAGCCTCACCTCGAAAATCGAGGCCGTAGTCGCCGAGGATGTTAGGGTCACCAAGGTCCGGCTTCTTCGACGCCCCATTCCGGCCCCTCTACCTTGCTATCAGCCTCCCTTGCTTCGCTGAGGTCATCGAGGGGCGGCCTTGGATGTCGGAGTCGAGGTCGACGGAGCTTCTGATATCGAGGCCGAGGTCGTTGAGGTCGGGTTTCCCCGGGGTCACCGAGTATGCCAAGGTCGGAGGTGTACCCCGGATGTCGGAGTCGAGGTCATCGGAGCTTCACTTCTGATATCGAGGTCGAGGTCGCCGAGAACTCCAACGTCGCCTAGGTAGGGCTCCTCCGAGGTTGCCAATGTCGTCGAGGACTCAGAGGTTGCAGAGGTCGCTGGGGTCGGAGCTGTCGAGGCTGAGGTCATCGAGATCACTGGGGTCGGATGTTGAAGCCGAGGTTGTCGAGTACGTCGGGCTTCTCCGAGGCTGTTGAGGTCGGATGTTGAGGCTGAGGTCGTCGAAGACTCCGAGGTCGGGCTCTGTTCGAATGCCGACGGGTACCGCTCCGCCCAGCTCTCGCGAGTTGCAGCGTCGTCAGCGTTCCTTTCTTCTCCTTCGCTATGGCCTCCTCACCTTCTCGTTTGTTCTCGTAGTAGAGCTCCACCAACGTCGTCATCCTTCTCGCCATCGACCTCGCCATGGCCTTCATTGCCGCCGTGAACGCCCTGTACTTCTAGCGCATCGTCTCCACCAACGTCGTTGTCACTGCCACGATGCCCCCGCTGCCCTGGATCAGGTGGTTCGCCACCTCCCAGCAACCCAGGAATGCCCCACAGGCGTTGATCTGGAAGGTGTGATCCCATTCCTCTACGGTGGTGGTGGCGGTGCTCGGGGGTTACTTGGGGTCGAGGACGTCGATGCTATGGGCGAGAATGTGGGGCTTTGATGTCGAAGAGCTCCGCCGAAGAGAGATTTGATGCCCAAGGGATCGAGAATGTCGGTGCGTACGGGTTGGTGAGGCGTGACCTTGCTGGGCACTGGTGTGGTGGGATGTGATGACCACATCTTGCCCCTCGGGTCAAACGGAAACTTCTCCGTGACCATTGGGCTAGCCATCCAGTCGATGCAGGTACATTTGGAGCCGACGTAGTCATCAATATTGTTGATGTAATCATCATCCTCGTCGACGCCGCCATCATCCTCGTCGACGTCGCCGTCGTCGAAGTTGTCGGTGTCGTCGCCGTCGGAGTTGTCGACGTTGTCGTCGTCGTCGACAACACCATCATTGATGACGTAGCTTTCGTCGAAGTCGTCGATGTCAAGGGAGATATTGTCATTGTCACCGGTGACAACGCCACTTTTTTCGACGTCGTTGATGGTGCTGCCGTCTCCAACATTGTCGATGCTACCATTGTCGACACCATTGATGGATGCATTTTTGGTTTGCTGCCCCCCGAGCTCGAGATGATCCTCTATCACAAGTTTTGGATCTGCTTCCATGATGATGACCATCTCCTCTGTTGCCTGTGGTGGCTCCTCCGGAATGAGCAACTCTGTTTGGGTTATGGTTACTGCTTGAGAAATTTGGTCAGAGAGGTTTTGCTGCGTAGTCGTGGCCTCGTTTTTTCCATGAGCTATCAACTCTTGAGCTTTTATCCGCTTCAATCGTCGTTGGGAATGATAGGTCACGACCATTAATTCAAGCTGATTTGTTACCTTTCTGATTCCTTCCAGGGCGTCCTTCCAAATTTCATCCAGTTCCTTATCTTGAGGGTGGGGTGCATCGCTGCCTAAGGTCTCCGAGGCTAATGGTAAATCCATCGGATTTTGAGAGGACGAACCGTCTGGTTCATATCGATCATGAGGATCAATGATGGTAGACTTAAGTGGCATTTTTGGTCTCCCACTGTGGTCGCCAAATTGTTACCTGAAAAAAACAGGGTAACATGGAAAAAACGCCGACGACGGGTGCGTGGTCGCCAGGCACTTGAGGCGTGCCAACCGTTGCGCAGGGATGGGATCAAAAGGGTGGTGGATTATGCCGTGCCTCAACTAAGAGGACTTTTGGGATTCCAGCTCTAAGTCTACGTTATGGATATGGCTACTCCTATGGATGGTCGGAGGTTACTCCTACTCCTAGGCGGGTTAATGGCTACTCCTAGGTAGAAAGAGGACTGTTACACTACTCCTAGGTAGAAGAAGAGCCGACTATGCTACTCTAGGTAGAAGATGAATAGTACACTACTCCTAGGTAGAAGATGAACAGTAGGAAAAATAAGAAGCATTCATTGATAGATGTGTTCGGGTTGGGGGGGTCCCTTTTCTTTCTTCTACAAGACATTTATACAAATTGCTCAAGAGCAACTTCCCATGATCTTTAACTGTTAGCCCATGATTTGGTGGTTGCAACCCATTTTGCTCCCCATGATCTCCATGATTGCCGACGGTTGCTCTTCACGTCGCCCACCATTAACTCCTATTATTGCTCCATCCCGGTTGAGACCCTCTCGGTGTTGATTTTGACCTTCTCCTTTGACCCTCGGAATATGCCAAATTTTGGCGGTAACAATCCGGTCATAACTTGGATTAGGTATCCTCATCCACATGATAGAATGCACTGGATTTTATATAATAAATATACATACATACAAAGGATCATGGTGCATCGGTTGATAAAAAAAGACAAACCAGACGAATGCATTTATTGTCTGATACATGTTCCATATGATGTATGCATCCACGATTCCCCTGTATTAGCGATTCGAGCAACCAAACACACCATAATGTCCCGCCCAAAGTTACTTCACTTATATTTCCTTACAAAACAATTTGATAGTTATCATAGCAAATCCTCTCTTGAGCGAGGAAAATTCTAAAACCATACAAGACAGAACCAACAAAAGGTTCACAATTGAATATGATAAAAATATGTGAAAATAACAGATATCAAAGTTATTCTCCACTGATTGAATGATGTAGAATCGCCTGATTAAGGATTTTAATTTAACCTATATTCAATAATATATGATACAGTGTGGTGATTCTCTCTATATCACGTCGTGATGCAGCATTATTCCGTAGGGTTTACTGTTGTCCAATGCAGCTCGACCTGATTCGACCAAATTAAATCGTGTGATAGTTAGGGCCTCATCATAGCTGGATCTGTCTCGTGCTTATCTTCTTTATTACTTTTTTACACTTGACCTCAGCGAATCACCATTATTGAGAAACAAAAAAGCCCACCATCATTATCACATCGCCATCATATCAAAAGGTCGGCTTGCTTGTTTAAATAAATGATCATTAAATAACTAAAATTTAAAAATAAATTCCGGTTACCCTCAATCTACTTATGTGAATAAATAATTAGATGAGGTTAGAAAAAATGAGATAAAAAAAGATAAGGTAAGGATCGTAAGATGGGGTTAAAAAAATTAAATTAATAAAAAAAAGGAAAAAAGAAAGTAATGTGATAAGTGGAATAACAATAATCCCATAATTATTATTCTGATGTTAAATGAAAAAATAAGAAAAGATGGGTTATCTCTATAACCGGAACCAAACGGCCCTCACCCGCTCCCGCAGACAACACGACCTTAAACTACATCTCCTTACGTGTCACATCATTAGGGGAAGTCGACTCTAATAACGAGGCTCGTCTGCCACGTAGGATAAACTTAAAAAAGAGTATTGTAATTTGTTCCGAGGGAGAGCAGACCGGGCCACGTAATAAAAAGCCCTCGGGAATAAAGGAAATATATAGGGGGGAATCATCGCTGGCAGAGGAGATGGCGAGCTTGGGACGGAGAGAGATGCGTTGGAACTCATGGATCCTCGTCTAAAGGCGAGCCCCCCTTCTCTCTCTCTATCTTTATCGCTTTTGGTTCCTATGCGGTGGGAATTTTATATTGTAGTGGTTATCGATCGCTTTTTGGAATCTGTGGATCTTTATCTTGATCCGCGACGAATCTATTTACATAGGGATCGGAATCGGTATTTGTCGCCGATTAGGTTAGATTCGGCCTTAGATCGGTGTTTAGTTGGGGTTCTGGGATTTTCCTGTTTTGAAACATGGGGGTTTTGGTCGATGTGGACGAGGAATTCGTACTGTGTTGGTTTTATTGGTTCTTGTGATCGAATTCGGTTTTGGGATTTTAGGTTTTTTTTGTTTGTTTGTGGAGATTTTTCTTTTTGTTCGATTTTGGCCGGGGATTGTATTCTTTTCCCCTTTTATAGGGGATGGGTGCAATTGGAGCTTATGATTGCCTGGACTTGGGAGATTTTGATACAAAACCTTGGTGTTCGGGTGATTATATGCAATTATTCCGTAGCTTATGTCAAGGTGATAGAAATATATTTTAGAAGACGGCATTAGATGATCATTTAAGAATTTCTTTGTCTTGGACGCCGCATTCATCAAATTTGTAACTTATCCTCTCCTGACAGTAGTGTGTTTTTCAAAGTGAATGTTAATCTGAAATACTCCATAATCCTATTGTTAGTCAGCATAACACAAGCTGGCTTGATTTTTTTTTTTTTTGCGTTTGTGTGTGTTCTTTTTGTTCCGAGTTTGGCTGCAGTGTTCTCTATCCAATGGATTTGATGGAATTATTGACGCATTGCTATGTATCTGCTTGTTTTATCATTTTTTTTTAAACAGTATGAAACAACCTATAGTAGCTTCCTAGGCGTTCTTTTGTAAATTGAAGTACTGCAGTACCATTTCGATTTCAGGTACAATTTTCTGCTGCTATTCAGTTTCTAGGCTTCTGCTGGACAAAGATATAGATGGCGGGAAGGTTTGACTAGGTTCCAACTTGAACTGATTGGAGATTATATGCATTTCTCGAGTTTTACTTTGAAATTATTTCCTTTTTCAATATTTTTCGTGCTGAAATGCAGGTATGGAGTTTGTTAATGCGTGGGGACTATCATGTTGCAGTGCCTAGATGGGGTCAAGCAATTGTTTGCTTTCTTGTTGAAGTGTTGTGATCTTGACCTCTATAAGCAGCAAAAGGGCCTTGAAGATCCCGAGCCTTTAGCGAGGCAGACTGTGTGTACGTAACATATTCTATTTTAATTACTTAGCCCTCGATTGGTTGAGGGATAAGGGGGGATAACCCCACTTTATCCCCCTTATCCCCACTTTTTACCCAAACACCAAAGTAGGGATAAGGGGGGTTACCACTATTTCACCTACCCCATTCCTCTCTACTTACTTTTTCTCACCCCCATTCCTTTACCCCACTTTTTCTTACCCCTAACCCCCCTTAGGACGTGTAAAACGTGTGTACCATGTTACTGGATTTTTAAATACAGCTTTACACAAGCACTAGGGCAAGCATTTGGAGGTTCTTTTTTTTTCTGTTTTATGTTCGGATATGATGCCATGATTATTTCATGCTTTTTAATGATCACACACGGACAGCTGACAATTTTGTGCCTTCCTATTTCCAGTTAGCGTGAGTGAGATAGAAGCCTTATATGAGCTGTTCAAAAAGATCAGTAGTGCTGTAATTGATGACGGCTTGATCAACAAGGTAAGAACTTTTTTTTGTCTTTGATTGAGTGTTCATATGTTATTGTCAGGCAAACAATAACATGAAGACCTACTAATGTTAGAATGAAGTACATATGGATAGTTATGCTCTTTGCATGTGGGACATGAGCTCATTTCTTTTTATTTCGTAAAATTGCTAATGTTTCAGTACTCAGTTGCTTAAACTCTTTTGCTATGGCTTATCTATTTTCAAATAAACTTTCTGCAGGAAGAGTTCCAGTTGGCACTATTCAAGACTAACAAAAAGGAGAGCTTATTTGCTGATCGGGTATATGCATATTGAACTTAATTTGGTGGTGTATAAAGTTGTCATATTATCATTATTCTTGAAATACGGTATCCAGATTTATTCTTAGAAACTATTTTGCAATCATTTAAGATGCATATCATATACAGTCATCTGATAGGTGCCTTGTCAATTCTATGACTCTTGGACGATGATCCAACAGTTGACCTTGTGAGTCCATGAGTGAATTTGGTCTTTTGAAGTGACTTTGATCATGCATAATGTGGTCTGTTGTGACATCTATCGTTCTGGGAGTTGGCAAAAATCAACATTAGCTGTGATTAGAGAGCGAACTTCAGGCATGCAGGACCGAACTCGTTCTTGTTCAAGTGGTTTCAGATATATTGGATATGTTAATAGGATTTACGTTCTTGCATCTCTCCCTTGCATGCTAACTATCCTCGATAAATTTAGAGTAGCTGGAATGGTTTACTTATGCAACCCAATGTTGCCGGAATTGGAATCATACACGGGAGTTGAGTAGAATTCAATGCATTTTCATAAATTTTTTCCAAGATTTGGTAACTAGGTTTTACGGGAACTGTGGTCTATTTTATGGTTATCTGCCATTTTGGTGAAAAAAAAACTAAGTCAATCTTCAAATTGTTTTAAAGGTATGTTGGAAAAAATTATGTCAAATTTGTTTCACACTCCGGTGCAAGTATATTGCTTCTTCATGTTGACTGTCTGAAATTTGGACTGAGCTTTCCATGCATTTGAGCCTCCAAGTTTTTCGAACATAAATTTTCAGGCCACAAAGGAGAAAAGAAGTTGGTATATCATTTGTGATGTCAACTATTTTGGTTCGACTTCCCAATTCTAGGCGTCAGACTAGAAATTACATGATCACGAGATGAATTGATGGATACAATATTATCTGAAATTTGAGGAAGGATCGTATAGCTGGACGTGGGGTTTGACTTGAATCAAGTTTAACAACAATGATCCCTCCATGAAAGCTTATTAGTATCCCTTATTGGTATGCATAGAATGAGATTAATTACACTAGCTTTACTAGGTTCTCCTTTTTATCATTCTTTTGTTGCTTACCATCAAAGTCTTCTTTGACCAGTATAGTCTAGCTCCTCGACTCTTGAATCGCGAGTATGGGTGCTACAATTCACGCCACTGCGATTTTTATTCGCGGTGATGCATCTTATATTTCAACTCAATTGTTATGTGCATCAGCACATGTTGGAACCCAGCATGCATGCTGTTTCTGAGCTTGTTCTGGAAAGCTCACAAACCAATGTTAGAATTGCAATTTCTCATATTAAATTGGAAACTCACTATGTGATAGCATTATGAGAATTTCAGTATCATGGTTTTAAGCGTTGGCAGTGAAAATGCTTGCGAAGCTTGCAAATAGCACTTAAAAACATGCTCAACATTGTCATACTTATTATGCATTTCAGCTTTGCCAGGGGCACTTAAGACCATGCTCAACATTGTCATGGGTTGTCATGTATATATGGCTGTTGTTTGAATTAGTAAAAGTAATCCTATTAGATGTACAAGTCAGACTAGCTTGATAATTCTGCTCACTTTATTGCTGGTATAAAAAATCTTCATGTTTGAGACGATGAAGATTTGGTTGGGTCATCTCATATCTGATTTTTGAACTCAACAGGTTATCAATTTGGACTGGATCTAACTTAATGGACATAGAGTATTGTCAAATCAATCTCATTTCAGGATTGGCGTACTGAGTAATGAGCTAATGGGTCATTTTGGCTCATGTTAATTCCTAATCATGAATATCAAGTTAGCAATGTTGGATAGGCAGATTTGTCAGCTATAGATTCCAGCATAGAAAGTTTAAATAACGTATGCAACTGCTATTTTGAAGGTATTAATGGTCGGCTAAATATTATCACTTATAGGTTGTTTTAAGGGCCTATCTTTCTGGTTATGACTTTGTGAAGCAGCTGCATTTGGAATTTTTTTCCTCGTCTTTTTTTTGTGAGGAATTTTTTTTGCCGTTGTATAAGGCAATTGTGTGGTTACATTTTTGTTATTTATTAATACTTTGTATTTTCCTAAAGTATGTGCTTGGTTCTATGTCGATCATAAAAAGTAATTCGGTAGTTCCTTTTCATATGAGCATAGTTTCTTTTCTGAACTGGACTTTCTATTATTGATTATGACTAAAAGGTACCAAACCATAAGGTTTTGGAAATTTTTAAATATTTCAGGTATTTGACTTGTTTGACACAAAGCACAATGGGATTCTAGGTTTTGAGGAGTTTGCGCGTGCTCTCTCTGTTTTCCATCCAAATGCGCCAATTGATGACAAAATTGATTGTAAGTTGAAAACCTTCTATTTCTCCCCTTGACTTAAACTTTTTGGATACTTTTGATCTTCTAGCTGATGTTTGGGAGTTTTGAGCCATATGGGGTTTGGGATTTTCCCCCCCATTTATTGTAGTGTATAGATGACTATGCTGTTTTAATTTGATGAAAACTCCCGTGTAAGTTACGAGTGCAAGGCATTTTTGGAAGAAGGTGTACTCAATACTCTTTCCTGGTTGTTGTGTTCTTAGAATTAGTTGGTTTGAGATGACGCTTGCTGGAGTTGCCCCCATATTTAATGCTGATAACAATTTGAGCTTCGTGGGATTGAACTGTAGTTATCTGATAGTTTGTAGATCAATGCTACGGGTATCACTAAAAGCACAAAAACAAAAACATACTGATGTGATGACCCCCTAAAATGCATGTATTGTCTATAAAAAGTTATCTTTGGACATTACAATAGTTACTGCAGATCTACCAGCTACTGGGATTCTACATTAGAAGTTTAATAATATATGGTGGCATGTGTGTTTATGAAGCATTTTCGCGTAATAGGCGTCATGCCAAACAAAAGACCAAACTAAGAAGCACTTTATAAATTTTTTTTCTATAGAATAGCTAGGTTCTGTCATGATAGCAAAGACATTCTCTAATCCGAATAGAGTGGAGATTTTCACAACATTCATCAAATGCAAGGGATGAGTTTGAGACATGTGTACATGTGAGAAGATGACTGTTCTTTACCATTCTGTAAAAAGAAGCATATGGTGATGAAAGCCGATAAGCTCATTGTGAAACTACATACATCGATTACTCCAATAAATTGCATGTTCTGCCATTGAGGGTGATGGATGAAATATGTAGAGATAACCATACCATTTGCTCATTGTAAAAGAATCTTTCTGTCTTTTTATTATTATTATGGTTGCAGTACTTTCTTGTGGATGTTTCCTTATCCTAATATAGCTCCCAACCACACATATTATTTCCCATCTATCTTTTTGCCTGTTGCGATGCCAAACCAGATTTGTATGCCTTCAATATGTCTTCAAAAAGGCATTCGACCTAGTCTTTGGAGGTCAATATATGTGAGTTATTTGATTTCAAAAAGCTTAAAAGTCATGAACTTAAAGGAATTTCTAGGAGTCTCACCTTGAGGCATGAGTTGAAACAAAACCTGAAAAAGGTCGTCCTCAGGAATAGTGTCTCTTGCAATTCTTCCTGTTGTATTGTGCTCCTGTAGTAGTTGATTGCAGAGTATGACAGATTAATGGCGTAGTACCTTCTTTGACTGTGCACTTTAGGATAGCTTATTCATAAATGTTAGTCCATATGTGTACACTTAGCAGGTAGTGTAAATTATATATATATATATATGGCTATTTTCATGCAAGTTTGATTCCAAAATCAGCCATTTGTTTGTGTTCCACAATGGAAATTTGGGACTCATTTTAATCCTACACGGTCTCTAGGAATCCTCAGCAAGAGGATTGTTGGCAAACAGTAGGAATCTCCATCTTGGGGAAGCTAAGGCATCCACACCTGGAGGCCTAGGGTTTGCTTGATGATCCTCACCTAGAGGTAATAAGTGCAAAATGAGAGTAATTTATGCAGTCCTGCTTGAGAGAGTCCTTTACCGTGACAGCCTTCCCACATCAGTACCCTATGATTCATGTTAACATGTTCCTCTTACAAATTTAACTCTTGCATACTAGACAGACTCAAAGTAGTCTCTTCTTCTGGGAAACTTCAGACAACTAGTTTGTCTAATTATCTGTTGGAGACTTCTATGCTTCTTGTCCCTTTTTGGGCTCTATGTTTGTATAGTTGTAAATCAAATTGCTTATTTTTTCCTGATGGAAGAGGTGAACTTACACAATTAAACATTGCAGTTTCATTCCAGTTGTATGATCTCAAACAGCAAGGTTTCATTGAAAGGCAGGAGGTAAATACATTGGAACTATGATCCATGTTATTAGGCTGTAGATACATTGAATGTACCATACCTTGATTTTAGTTTATTGGTTTAAGAATTCTTGTTTCTAATTTGGTAGCACATGTTTATAACTGGCCACTGAGCAAATTCACTGGCGGCGTACATAGTAAATGGAGAGTCTGGACTGTAAAGGAAGACACGAGGAACTCCTAAATTAGTGTCTGTGTGTCTGGAGTCTGACTAATTGCAGTTTAGCATCACAAGTTGAACTCCTTACTCCTGCTGTTCATGGATATAGCATTTTATTGTGTCATCTTTCAAAATATTTTTATTCTATGTTTGTTATCTATATTCTTATTTGCAGAGCCAGCTGAGTAACGATCCCTTAATGGCATGAGTAGCTTGTAAATGACTAAAAAAAGCTTAAAAAGGAAAAGTATGTTATCTATCATGCATAAACGTACCTAAAACGATTCAAGTTTTATGATGTCCCACTTATTTTTGGTAAACCGAAATTGTTTTTCACTTCAAGGAGACTCAAATCCTAAATCTCATTCTTAAAATCCCCAATTGGTATTCTATCTCTGGCTTCCAAATGACATCGTGCCCATGTCTGACAGACTCTGAGGTCTACTAGGGCTTTTATTTGGTGCATGGAAAATATGGAGAATTACTCATCTATCCAACTAGAAATATTTTTTTTTTCTTGCCAACAATGCAGCTAAGTGCAATCAAAACATCAAACAACACGCTTCCGTAACAGAGACGCACCTTGGCACTATTTTCCTTTAGTATCCAAAGCTTTTTTTTTTTTTAAATGAAAGATACTTCTGATCATTTGCCTTGGTCAGGTCCTCCCGCTGATAATTTTCATCTTTCTCATCCAACCAGTCCATGTAAAGTCTCAAAGTCTCTTGCGAATAGGTCATCTTCACTTTGCATATGGTGCTGTATCAATGATAGATATTCCTCTCATATTTTCTGTTTTGGGTGAGTCGTATAGTTCTTGGTCTTCTTTTACTGTGGAGCTTCTTCAGTAAATGAGTAAACACTTAAATCAGCTTTTACTTTCTTTTTGTGGTTAAAATAACATGACCCAAGTGGTTACTTCTGTGATTTTATAAGCACCTCGTGACAGATTTGCTTGTCGCCTTGGTCATTGCTCCCGACCATATTCACATTAGTGACCTGATGGTTGTGGATGAATTATTTCACCTCTTATGATTGCATGAGAATAACTGCAGTTTACTTTATTTTCCTTGATTGCTAATTGGGATGTAATTACTTTTTAAGATGCATTCATTCTGATTATTATTAATACTAGGTCCAGTAACTGGTCATAAGCCTAACATCTCTAATATATGTGCTTCTAATTAGTGACCATGCAAATGTTTCCCTAAAACTGACATCCCTGTGTTCTTGTGGGATAAAGGACATTCAATGAAAATCCGCAATTGTCATTCATTTGGTAGTTTGAAATATGTGCTGCTGTTGCCTGTTTTCTTGGGTGCTTTCTCAAATTTTACCTAGATAGCTTTATATGCAGGTGAAGCAAATGGTGGTGGCCACACTTGCTGAGTCTGGCATGAATCTCTCAGATGATGTCATAGAGAGTATCATTGACAAGGTTTGTAGTGTTTACACACTATTGAAATTCTTTTGTCGACATGTTTGCTATTTACCTTATCCTGATGAGGCAAATGCTGTTATTTAAATTGATCTAATCTCAGCTAATGAGACTTAGCTATTGCCTTGAACATATGCTTGCCTCACATATTCAAACTATAAGGAATAGAAAGTTCTTTCCATGGTTCTGCATTACGGCATGATTCCTTTGAGTCAGAATTGATATAGTTAACTTCTAAGTGATGAATTAGTGCTTCATGTCTTTGTAAAGCACATGACAGCTTTTTCATCTTTACTTTTTGCGCCGCTGTCATCTTCACGTTTTCTCCCTGTTTTATAAATGAATCCTTTGTGTGTGTAATTCTGTTTCAGACATTTGAGGAAGCTGATACAAAACATGATGGGAAAATTGACAAGGAAGAGTGGCGCAGTCTTGTCTTGCGACATCCCTCTCTTTTGAAGAATATGACACTCCAATACCTCAAGTAAGCATTTCCTTGTTTTTAGCAATAGTAGATCTAGCATTGTTTTTAAAATGTCAACTCTTGAATAACATGTATTCTCTTTTAAAGAATGTAGCATATAGCTTCCTCTACGTGGCATATATGTTAAGCCTACCTGAGTCACTTGGTGCCTAGTCATGGTGACTGCATTATAATGCCCAGGATGTTGGGCACAGCATTTTACCTTTTTTTTTGCATGCTTGTTTCTCTTCTGCTATATGGATGCTTAGGTAGAATATGGTGTATTAGAATGACATTTTTCATAGCATATGAAAACGACTCTTCAGTGGTTGAAGGACGACATTCAAGAAGGTAAAGACTATGTGAAGTGCACATGGAACCTATCTTTTAAAGTTAGTGGGTCATCCATGGGCAATCCATTTGATACAAAACCATATGGCAACCACATTTCTGCACGTATCTTTTGAACTTTATGTGGGAGATGCTTCAAATGCTTTAGAACTGGCTTTGACAGTTTATGTTACTTTAGCAAAAACATGATGATCAGATTAGAACTCGCTGCAGCGGCCAGTGATGATGAGATGAGAGCATGATGATCTTATTGCATGCCTGCAGCTTCTTCATCGGTGAATTGGTTAAACCAATAAAGGATACTGTTGACTCACAAATCAACTGTTCCTACAGTGGCAATTATACCATTGAAAGACAAATTCTAATTTAATTTAAATCAGGCTGTTGTTCGCAATTTTTTTCCTTCTTTCACATGCACTCTCTTACTGTACATTGGCTTCTATCTTGTAAGGCTGGGACCTTAGGTTTCTCATAGTGTAGAGTTTTCCATGATATTTCTTACTCAGTTATTTGTAGTATATTAAGTTCCTCAGTTAGATTAATGTATTCCGGTAATAAAGCGTCGAGGTCATATTCTAATCTCTGCTGTTTACTCCTTTGTGTTCACTTAAACGTTTCAATTTCCGTAAAACGTAATAATCATGCAATCAGTTTAACCTAGCTGGCAGGTTCATTTGCCACACTGTTCTCAAACAAAGAAGCTGAAGTTCATTAGCAACAAATTGATTACTGAAAAATGAAGGACTTCATTGAGTTGCTATATTTGATGACTACATTCAGAAAATATGCTAGACTATGATCAAGTTTTTCAGATGATCCTAGGTTAACATATCAGGTTATTGCTTCTCGTACATAAAATTAGCCATGTAACTATTGTGGGGTAATGTTATAGCAACCTCACTGCCAGTGATATCCTGGCCATAAGCTAAGTTTCTAAGTGTTTCTAAGTAGGGAGCAAACGCTTACTGAGTTGTGTTATGTACATGAGAAAACTCGAAGAGGTTTTGAAAGTATAAAAGCTTCGCAGAGTTTATCCTGTGGAAATAAATATCGTTTCACTTTGAATGATGAGGAGTGCCACTCATTATAATTGGTTTAGCTTCAATGGCCATATCTGAAATGAATTATCTTACTGGGTAGTGTAGTCTCTGTAAAGTTTATTCTTCTGAGTTCTGACTGTGTTTATGTTTTTCACATTTGATATCCTTTTTTTTTCCCAATCGGGAAACAAACTGACAATTACATATGCTATGGGCAGGGACATCACAACTACATTCCCAAGCTTTGTGTTTCACTCTCAAGTTGATGATACCTGAGGGCTGGGATTTACTAGGAGTTCAAGCATAGGCATGGCTGTTTATAATGCTTCATTCAACTCTTTTTAGGTTATGCAAGCATCATCAATGTACAATCCCCAGAGGAATGCTTTGAAATGGATCTAGTGGTCGGTGGGAAGGTCGTCGACATCATGTATTCATGTTTGATCACCACACTCGTCTTGCTTAACCAAAATTATCTGTGATTATGTTGATTATCTTTGTTTGCTCATTGATACTTATTCTGTTTTCGCAATACTTGGCCAAGTACAGAGGTCAGAAGCAGCTCCCAAATTGGTACCTGAGGGAATTGTACCTATTGTTTGAACAATTGAGCTTATCGCGGACAGAAAAGAGTGTTCATATTAGCAGCAATTCAAACCTTCTCTCTAGACTTGGGATTGGAAAATACCAAGTAATATTTCCATCTATGGAAAAAGGATAATACCTTTTTGTTTCCCCCTTCATAATTAGCAGATCATTTCTTTTTGTCATGGAAAGTTCATTGTGGATTTTCATGAGGATTACGTACATTCTTTCTAAATTACACCAATGTGCTGATTTAAGTAGAAGTGCTTATATGTGTTTTATTTTGTATTGTTGACCACATGAAAAGGGCATTTGGTCTGAGTTAAGCAGAACGCTTTCATGTGATTTAAGATTTATATTGCAGTTTTTAATCTGAAATGCTAGTGTTACACGTGAAAGTGTCGTATGATTTTCCAATTTATGTTTGATGAAAGTGTCCTGCTCTGAAAAGTGGAATAAGAGTCCGCGTGTGCGGCACTTTGTTTTAGAAGACTTGGCATGGCAGGATCTCGGTGAGGGAGTTCTTGTGGCGTGCTCGGTTTTGTTCTGAGCGCCATTGCCCAAGGTGTGGGAGGTTTGAGGAAGTTATTGATCACGCGTTGGTGGAATGTGAATTTACGCAACATGTGCTGCGGACTGTTGCTGGACGTTGCATGGAGGAGAAGGTCTGGAGTTCGGAGGAGGCTCGTGAGGCGTTGGTTCAATCCTCGTTTGCCCCCAACGCAGGGATGCTCAAGTCTTACTTAAATTATGAGATGTGGGAGACTTGGAAGGGTAGAAATAGAATCCTTTTTGGTGATGTCGGGGAGCCTGCGGGGTGGCTCGGGAAGCGCTATGACTGGACTGGCGGAGGAGTTCCTTAGCATACTGTGGGTTGTGGCCTCATCGGCTAATGGAGGATGGGGTGTTGGTGCTTCAAAACGATGCTTCTTAAGATCCACGTACTAAGGCGGCTGCTACGGCGATGATGGCGATGGATGGTTCAGGTGGGTTGTTATGGGTAGAGGGGGAGGTTATAGTTGCGGGCTCTGCATTGGAAGCATGGATGAAGGCTATCTTGTTGGCTGTGAGCCTGTGAGGATTGAGGAAGGTACTGGAGAAAGGGGTGAGGAGGGTTGTTATCGAGTCTGACTCTATGGTTTCTATTGATATTTTTAATGGCGGTTGTAGCCTCGGTTATAGTTGCAGGTTCTGCATTGGAAGCATAGATGAAGGCTATTTTGTTGGATGTGAGGAAGGTACTGGAAAAAGGGTCGAGGAGGGTCCTTATTGAGTCTGACTCTATGGTTGCTATTGTCCTATTGATATTCTTAATGGCAATTGTGGCCGGATGAGGTCGTCGATGTGGTTCGTGTTGTTTGATCTACGGTGCTTAATTTTGATTTTGTCATTGTTGACGAGAAAATCTTACTTCTGATCAGCAATAGTTAAACTAGTCAAAATTAGTCAAAATAAGGGACGTGTTAAGGTTCAACTCTTTCGAACTCAGTTTGAATAGAGGTGTTGAAGTTGCGGAAAAGTAGATGAGAAATAAAGATAGTGGAAAATGAAAGGTGAGAAGTGGTGGAAAATTGGACGATGAGAAATGGATGATGGGAAATATGGGTGAGAAACTATGTTAGAACTACTCATATGAGTGATAGAACTACTCCTATGAGTAATAGAGCTACTCCTATGAATGAAAGCTTCATTGCAGGAAATTTAAATAAAGAAAATGTTTCATTGATGAAATTTAAAGATACACGAAGATAAATAAGGCTACATTGAAAATAAAGATAAAAGGTTACATTGAAAATAAAGATAAAAGGCTACATTGGAAGTTGTAATGTGCAAGCTAATGTGCTTGTTAGGTGGTATAGGGTGAATTCGTTGGACTTTAAGGGGCTGTTTGGCGCGCCCCGGATCCCGTGGATTCCAATCCGCGGGATCCATGCGTTTGGATCCCGAGCGGATCCCAACGTCTCGCGCGGACGCCGGGGGCGGAATCCGCGGGCGCGAATTCTGTCCCTTGGATATCGCGGATTCCACGGATCCGCGGAATTTAAACAGGCCCTAAGTGAATCCTTGGTGATGGGTCTGAATGTTTGGATGTGTTAATGTAGTTTGTAGTGTCCATTAGCCTTCGGGTACAAAAAAGAAAAGTGGAATAACAATCTCAAGGAAGCCATGGAACTTAGCGGTTCATGTGTGATCTAAGCTAAGCGTATCAAAATATTGTTCATGAGGTGAACAGTAAGCCAAGTTGTGCCCAGTTTGCCAAATGCAGGAAGAGAGCATCACTCATGTCCGCTTTGAGTGCCAGTTTGCTCAAAGAGTTCTGCTGGCTATGATTAGAGACCTACAACTGGGTTGTGAATCGTAGGATGCTGATAGATATTTGGAGACGCTGGTGCAGTCTTCTAATCAACCAGGTATGGTAAAGATTAAAGCCTACATTGCATACGTTATTTGGCATATCTAAAAAATGAGAAACAAAGTAGTGTTTGAAGAAGACAGGAATCGTCGGAGACGGTGTCGCGTCAGGCTATGAGGTTGGCAGATGAGTTTCTCAACAGGAAAGAGGTGGAATACAGAGCGGATAATAGAAGGATATGGGGTGAATCATTCAAGTTGATGCGTCGTTCTCTGGGGTTGGGGATGCGGCTGTTGTAGGGGTGGTCACGAGTGAGTATGCTCAGGAAGATAAGCTGTTATGGGCGATGGGAAGGCCGGTGGAGTCGCAGTCCACTCTACATGCTGAAATGAGAGCGATTCGATGGGGTTTGTAGTGGGCGAAGGATCGAAGCATCCAGATATTGGTGATAGAATCTGACTCTAAAATGAGTGGACATTCTCAATGAAGTTAGAATATGGCTGACAGAGGTAGGAGACGATGCTCGCGCCATTTGGGCTAAGCTTCTTGGGTTTGACTCTATCATATTTATGTACATTCCACGCGAAAGCAACGTCAGAGCCGATGGCGTTGCTCGTTGGTGTCGCCGGTCATAATCCATGTTTTGTTGGGAGTGTGAGGATGGCTTAGATAGATTGGAAGAAGTGAAGAAGTAATGTATGCTAGTCTTTGAGCTCAATTAATGAAACAAAATAATTATTGTTCAAATTCTTATTAACCACAATATAAGAGCTTATTATTTCTCAATCCGGATCCGGATTGCAGCCAGAGATTCAACAGCACCCGTACCCGAAACTTTGTAAAGATGAGGATTAGAAGCTAGGGATTTTTGCATTCCGATACCACGTATTTTCCCAGAAATGCATTTTGGTACCACCAAGTTTGGGATTTGCAATTTGATACCATCAAATTATAAACTAAATGACATTTAATGCCGACTCCCAACTCCGTTAGTATAAGTTGACGGGAAACCGCTCACGTGCGCGCACGTGAGTGGTTTTACACCCATTTTCCGGGTTTTGGACCCGTTTCCCACCTTCTCCCTCCTCCTCCTCTTCTTGCTCTTCTTCTTCCTCTTCTTCTTCCTCCTCCTCCTCTTCTTCCTCTTCTTCTTCATCTCCCTCCTTCTTCTTCCTTCTCTTCTTCCTCCTCCTCCTCCTCTTCCTCCTCTTCCTCTTCTTCCTCTTCCTCTCCTTCTTCTTTCCTCAGCGTCCTCTTCCTCTTCTTCTTCTCCCTTCTTCTTCCTCCTTCCTTCCTCTTCTTCTTCCTCCCCTTCTTCTCCTCCCTTCTTCTTCCTCCCCTTCTTCTCCTCCCTTCTTCTTCTTCTTCTCCTCCTCCTCTTCCTTCTCTTCTTCCTCCTCCTCCTCCTCTTCTTCTTCCTCTGCATGCACGCTGACGTCACTAGTTTGCCGTCATGCCACATGACGCCGTTCGGGGGCTTGGATCACTTTGCTATGGTATTATAACTTAATAGTATCAAATTACAAATCCCAAATTTGATGATACCAAAGTACATTTCTGGAAAAGTACGTGGTATCGGAATGCAAAAATCCCTAGAAGCTACCTCCGTTAATTTTATCGGATCCGGATGGGTTATCTACTCTTGGTCTTGTCCCAGTAATCTAACGGGTTAGAAAATAGTCAGCTGATTCAGCCATGAGTCATGCCCGTTAAGAACAGTGGTTGGTTATCGGATCGCAGTGCTCCGTTATATGCCCGGTCGGTGGAATCGGGAAAGGTTTATAGAGGAAATAGGAATACTGGAAGCTTAGAGCAGAGCAGACGAGAGCCTCCACTTCGCCGGAGGAGTCCAAACCTTTGGGTTTCGCTGGGGAAGCTCTTGATCTCTCGAGCTCGGGAAATGGCGGACAAGGGTGGGAAGGGCTTCCCTATGGCCAATGGGAAGATGGGGACTAAGAAGCTGGCCTCGAAACGCGGTTCGTTCAACCCCTATCCCTCTACGCATTGTTCTCGTTGGTTAAGGCATCCCGATCGATTGGTTTACATCCATCTTGTAAGAAGTCTAGTGTGGCGTAGTATTTTCTCAGATTTTTTTGTATATGATAGATTTTAGGGTTCTTTGAGATGTAAGTGTGTTTCAGTATGATGTTGTTTGATTCTGATTATTCGTGAATCTAGATTTGAGCTTTGGTGGTTAACTTTGAGCGAATGTTAAGCAGAAAATATCCCTTATGAGAACTCCTCTTTTCTAGGGTGTATGAGGTAAGTACATCAAGCATTGTAGTTCTTGATTCGGCTTGAGCACTTGAAGGGTTGTCGTGGAGCTTTTTATGATACTGGAAATTGCATTCATAGTTTGTGGCTAATGTTATCCTGCATTGATGCCTAAACTCGGGCGAGAGACCTTTTTCTTGGGGTCGAAACTACTACATGATTAGAGGATTTTTAGCTCTCATTGGAGTCTTCCTGCTCCAATAGAATGCATAGCAATGCGAGTATAATATGATCATCTTGATTAAAATGCCTAAGCTGACTTAGCTAGGTTTAAGGTACCATATATGCAATAGATATTGGTATACGACAAGAAAACTGCAATTTCACAGACCATAGGTTCACACTTTCCAATTTATCTTTTCCATTGCCTTTATACTCTCTAGGTATCTTTCTATGGCACCTGGTAGGTGTCATTTTCTGTGGCACCTCCTGAGTGCTGAAACAATTATGTTGGAGTACTTCTCTTTAGCATTTGTTTCCACATCAATCATATCTTTTCGCTGTTTGGGTGGGACATACATTGTATCACAGGCATTTTATTAAGGTTCTTGTTTAAGATGTTTGTGGCTTTACCTCTATATATCCATTTGCTGCAGGAAGGCCGAAAAAGGATGGTTTTTCTGCACCAGAGGCAAGACATGTCCAAATAGATTGTTCAAGCTCAGAGGAAGGTTCATAGAAGTTCTCCTCCTCTCTTTTTGCCGCATACTCTCAAGTGGAGCTTAAAGTGGTTCTTTTGCAATCCTTTGTGCTTTGCCCCTATTTCACAATTTCAAGATTTTGCAACTTATTAATCTAGGCCATTGTTGTGTACATACTTCATGATTCTCTCGTCCACTTTTTTTTTTTTGAACTGGAAGCCTACATTTGCCAACTGTCAGTTCTAACTTTCGAGTTTTACAGCATAATACTAGTTGGTTAATGTCATTTACTTTGGTCATAAAGACATGACTCTTGTCTTTGTTTGAAACTTCGAACACAAGAGCTCAGTGGTTGACCATGATTGCGAATACTAGCATTGCTTAGTACTATTTATTTTGAAAGACATCATTCAAGGAGGGAAAAAGACTGATCTGCTTTTAGAAAGTTTTGCCTCATACGTGAAGGCTTCTTGTGTTGGGGTTGTATCTGTGCATGTGTGCTGGTTGGGGATATATGTTCAACTCAGAGGCTTTAAGCTCTGTCCCCTGAAAACACTAATTCAAACTGGTGCACTGACGAGGAAAAAAAAAATCTTACCCAAAACAATAAGACATGTATATATTGTAAGTAAATTAGAAATTTAATAATTGTCTTTTCCTTGACATGATTGATTGCCATTTGCATGTATTTTGTAGAATACATAGCTCAAACGTATTCCAAAGAGGGTGGAAAGGGGTCATCCGAAACCATGAGGTCTGGTAAAAATAGCTTCTCTTTTGATGAACTCAAGACAGGTGGGAAGGCCTCACTTGAAACTCCAAGTGCTACAGGTTTGAATTCCTTCAGTGGGTTGTAACATGCTTGCTCTTTCTGTTGTCGGTGTTAATTCCATGATGATGTAAATATGTAATTTACCTGACTTTTAAGTATCATTAGGGAGTTGGGGCAAAGGTGCGACAGTATTCAGTTCAGGCAAAGCTGGGGGGAAGGGCAGCCTACCACGGGCAACACCTTTAGTGGATACTATAGTGGAGGTGGAACTGAAACTTGAGATGGGTGAGTTACTATGACAACCAGAAGATCTCTTTTTTGCATTATCTGATAACTTTTTGCTGTTGTTTGGTTGATGTTTGTGGTACTCATAAAATGTCTTTGCAACACTATCTTTGAGAAGGAGAAAGACTTCTTTTGTATTGGCTAGAATGAATTATACTTGAGTTTTATTAGATGTGTATCAAACATGGGGTTACAAAACTATTCATTGGCTAGCCACTCAAGATAAGTTAAGAGACACAAGGATTGTTAGCGTCTATGTATTGGACATCCATCCAAGCCAAGATATTTCTAGTATCATACAACTTGCCATGAAGATTGTGTTATATTTTGTTCATGGAATTTTGGTCAGTGGGTTTTCCTCATTCGAAGTGTTAAAAAAATTTCTTCAGAACAGTCTCTGATAGTTATGAATATACTTTATTTATCGTTTATTGCACAGTTTTTAAAACTTAATTGATTGAGTCCAACTCATAAAATGAAGCCATCTATACACTTTTAGCACGAGTTGTTTATTAGCAATTGCTATGATAGCTGAGTCCAATACACATGAGTAATCTAGGTTCAGGTTAAGACTAGGTTTTGTCTCCAAAGATGTAAGATGGAGAAAACTGGAAAGAAATAAGTATAAAGAAATATTTTTTCATGTAGAGAGAAAATCAGGGCGTTTATGGAGCTAATGGAATGATTTACTTCCATGACACTGCCTTTCCTGTTGTATGGCTGTGAGATGCTGTCTACATGAATGCATAAACTTTGGGTTTCACTGAGGGATGTTATTCTTGCGCTGAGCTGTTTATCTTGGCTCCTTGTTCATTGGATTGCAAATAAGGATGGGAAGAAGAGCTCCCATTGGTAGAAAGATTGTAAACCTGGGGGTTGTGCTGTGCCTGGAATTCAGAAAAGGGAAATATACGGTGATAGTTTCACTCTGTCATTGTAAATGTATAGAAATTTGAATTTATGGTTATTAAAATAACTGATGGGTACTTAAAATAACTTATCATTGTACTTCTGAAGATTTACCCTCGTTGTGCATTTGATTGTATTTTGTTGAAAATATTTATTCAGTGACTTAGTATTTGCGATATGTTGCAGATTATCTGAAAAATTCGAGAGTTCTAATGGATTGTGAAGCAGCAGTTGCCTTGCAAGCTATCCAGGAGCACCTAATTGCTCTATCAGAGGATCCAAAGATAAAAATTCCTGAGTAGATCACCTAGCCCTTCTTATGGACAATAAAGGAATTCATTTTCTTACTGGTTGACTGTTGCCATTTCTTTTTCCTTCAGGTCGTTTAACAAGGCACTGCTATACTCCAAACTGGGTAACCATTACAAGGATGTTCCATCTGTGAGGCAAGCCCTGGAGTATCCTTGATTATGTGTCATGCTTATTTAATCCATAAAGCCACTGCTTCTTGTTCATTTCATGCGGTAGTTTGGTGTTTTTTTGAATTTTAAAATGGCTGTTTTATCCTCAACTCAAGTGCTAGCACTCTGAAAACGAAGGGGGTTACAGATGGAGAGGTTTGGACAATGTATTCCTTGGGTTTGCGGTTGTTTGACAAAATAACTTGTGCATCTTCATTGAAACATCCTTTTGGTGCAGATTTGCATGATTGGTAATGCGCTGCCAGAAACAGTTGATGAAGCTTATGCTCTTATACCGTCCCTGAAGGTAAGAAACTTTTTTTCCAATTCTGGCAAGCACAACTATCTGCTAACTTCTTCTGTCAGATGGTTGTGTTATTGTACTCTTGTATAGGGGTTCACACAGCATGATGTCAGTGCATCTTTACACGTGGATAATTCCCCTCTTTTCTGTCCTCAGGCCAACAGATTCAAAAATGAAGAAGCACTAAAAGATGTGCTGCTAAGTTTGGCAAAGCTTAGAACTCCAAAGTGAACTGCTTAGGTGCATGCATACACATTATAAGTACATTATGCCTGCTTCTTTCCTCTTTCCTTTCACTGTTTTGATGGTTTCATGTGGATATAGGTAATAGTTTGGCTGCTTAAGAAGGTATTTCGATCCTGAAGGCCTTGTTGAAAAAGCTGGTATGTGAACTTATTGAACACCTTAAGAGACTCTACAGCAGAAGTTGTTAGAATGTAACATATTCTATAGGCGTAGGAACAACCAAAATTATCTGCAGTTTCCTGAAACTACAAAAGAAAATATTGCCTTTATTTCTTCTACAAACTATGTAGCTTCGGCGAACTGTCTCTTTGTGGGTTTATATGGTTGACCGAATGTTTCTTGCCAGAGTTCAAACTCCAACAAATTGGTCCCTTCTTGGACACTCTATTATAGTTTTTTCTATAAGTTCTACTCTAATCAAGTCCTACTTTGATGTTTATGCAGAGAACTGGAGTATGTGCAAAAGTACTTGCAAAATTTGTCAGATCTGGTTTTGGATTTGGGGCCTCTTTGATGCTGTGTATACATCTTGTTTCATGGACATCGTCCTGTATATTCTGTCAGACATCAAGCCCTTGTAATATTCTTCCTATGCTTTCTCTCCTGGATGCTACTCTCTTTCGGTGAAATGCTCTCTCATTTAGAAGCTCATGGTAGTTTGAGTACAACTTAAATTCTCACATGGCAATTGTTTATTTTTCAGCTGGGTTACTCGTATATCTTGATTGAAATGCTGTCACAGATGTTTTTGGCCATGATTTACATCCAATTCTAGATTTTTTTTGTTGGATTTTGTAGATCTTGATAGTATATCTTGGGTGGATGAGATTGGAGATCCCCAACGAGGGTCCTAACTGGAAGCTCTATCTATAGACGAACTGCTAGTGCTTGTATTGGTTACGGATGCAAACTCTTTCATCCACAAGCTTATTGGATTTGCATCTTTGATGCGCTAGTCTTACGACTCAGCTCATCGGACATTGGTCCTTTTCCATATAGGATACGACCCGTTCAAGCCTATATGGTCTCCTTAGTCTAGTAGGCTGCTATACTGCGATCCGAGATCACTGTTAGATCCAACTGGTGGACAGCTTCTAGGATCTTGCATAAGTTCGAACCGCAACCCGTTAATGAAGCCGGAGTAAGTAAACTTTACGTGTCCGAATCGCAAAGCATCATCGATTCCCAATTGTTTTTTCTTTCGTGTCCTTTGCCGACGCGGGGACTTCGACGACCGGATTTCTTCGCGATTTCATCGATAGCTCCATCTTTTCGTCTCTATATAAAAGCCCTGATATCTCGATCGATAGATCCCCTCTATTTTCTTGGTGCGAATCTAAGCTATTCGTTATTCGAAATTTTTTTGTTGATTTTTTGTTCGAGTTGGTTAGATTCGACGGTGTAATTTTAGGATTTGTGGTTTCGATCCCAAGATTGAGTCTTTCCGTGCTGCTTTTTGTTTGGCAGGTGGGTGATTCTAAAGCAGCGGCGATGTTTAACAAGATTTTTGGGAAGCCTAAGGAGCAGGCCAATGCTCTGGCCACTTTGGATAAATTAAATGAGGTATTTTCGTTGTCTAGATTTATATGTTGGGTTTCTGTTGGAGGTGGTACTTGTTTGGTAGATGTGTTATCTTCCTGGCAATAATGTTCTTGATGCGATAATCTTGAAGTTTTGTTGATGTGGGTTGGAAAACGGTAGTTGGGTGTTGAATTTGAATCTAATTGTATTTGGGTTTAATTGACTCTTCATGTAGATCTCTTATAGCCCTTGAAGAGGTATATACCAATGCCTCAAGTTGTCAGAGGCACAGCTTAAACGAAAGGATGTTGAAGAAAATTTCTCTGGAAGAACTAATTATGCCTGTGCTGCATATCTTTTTCGCACCTAGATGTTTTCTTTGCAAACAAATTAGGAACTTTAATGTATTCAGTGGCCGCAGGTTTGAAACTTTTCTAAATTATAGCGTGTTTTTAGGTTAATTGCACATGCTTCAGTAGATACTTTCTATATTGGCCTGGGAACTAAAACATGAATGGATCAATGAGGTATTCATTGTTTAGAATTCTCCATGATTGCAAAGAGATTGAAGGGCTTGAATTTTGATCATAATCAAGAAGATGTACCACCTGTTAATTCGTAAGTTTGTAATCTCGACCCAGTACACTTTGTTACAAGTGCCTACATCCTTTATCGGTTAGCAATTCGGTCCACAAGGCCATTCTGTTAGGCTGGAATATTCAGTTCAGTTTAAATCTTTTAGCGATTTGTGCCTTGAGAGGTGGATTCAGCATCTGATATTGTTCCTCTCCCCATCATCAGAAAGAAATGGTACAGAATTTCTATTCAGTTTTGTAACTGAATTACAATAGCAGATGATCTGTATCTTTTTGTTAGTTCTCTCAGTCGGGGTTGCTTTGATCAAGGGCTGTACCTAAGATTAAAGTGGTATGTTAGGTTCTTTCTCCAACTATTGCATGTATCGTTCTGAACTCGGGACTTGTATCTCCTCCATTATTAACCATTCTTTAAAAGAAAAGGATCAGTTGGTGTTAATCAGGATGAGAATGTTACAATATGATCTAAGAACAACAGTTGCCAGTAAAATGGATCTAGGAGTATTAGATGCATATGGCATATAGTAATATATAGAGAAATTGAGGAATAAGGAGGTCTGCCTTATATATGAAGAGAATAGTGAAACAGTGACTCATTCTCAATGAACTTTTTAGCATAACATAAGACTTTAGAAGCAGTCTTCAAGGCAGTGCTTTTGTTTTGTTAGATGCGATTTCGTTCCAAAGTAATGGTCTACTATGACATCTTGAACACAGTATCTTACAACGTTCTCCATGACATCATGTTCTTATTGGTTTTTAATTAAGCAAAAAGGTTCTAATGTTGGGCTTCAATCAAATGATTCTCGTGAAGTTCATAATCATCATTCTCCATATGTACAGATTCTTCGAAATCATCATTCTCCAAATTTAGAGCTTCATGGATTTGAGCATATCAACAGCCTCCCAAATTAAAATTTTCCCATGAGTACTCACTTTATATAGTAGTTAGCCAAAGATATCTTGTTCATGCATCTTTCAAGCAAGTGATGAAGTTTTGTGTTAAAATTCTTGTTGCTTCTTTCCATAATATTCTTCAGCTTCCTGTTTTATATTGTTTCAGACGCTAGAAATGCTAGAGAAAAAAGAGAAGGTCCTACTAAAGAAGGTTTCTCAAGAGGTTGAGAAGGCCAAGGAATTCACTAGAGCAAAAAATAAAAGAGGTATGGCTTGTTTTTGGTTTTTAACAACATCCACTTCAGATGATCTTTCGGAGAGTTTGCTGATATTTGCACTTATATAATTTCTAGGATTTTACCTCTATACTGTCTGACGGTAGCATTACCCATGGAGAGGGTGCAGTTGCTTCAATTGATCAATGAAGTCAAAGTCGAATATAGCTAGGCATAGGATTAATTTGGATAACTGCTTTCCGCTAGTAATGCGGAGATTAAGCAGTTATTATACTTTATAGGGTGAGATTCAAGACATCTTTCTTCACGGACTTAGAAAGTGATCATTTTCAATTTGATGATGAGCTCTTTGCCGCATTGCTGTGGCTACAAGTTTAGTACTTACTTAGATTGGGGATTTTATGTGGATCACACATAACCTATATCTCTTTATGATGCATATTTGGTGCTGCCCATGGATATGACATTTATTGGAAACTTCATTGATGAATGGAACAAATATTTGTGATTTCCACATAAAGAATGCCTAATAGTCAGGTTACTTGTGTGAGATAAGATTCTGAATGCAATCCTAGATAGCTCAAAGACTTATGTCTCCCGTGCATGTCGGCATTTTCGAGACTAAAAGCACCTTTCATTCATATGAATTTCCCTGGATGCAACCTCTTCTCTACTTTGTCTATAACGAATTTGGTAATTTCCACTTGTATACTGGACTCCTTCAAGATTTGCAAGATGGGATCTTGAGAAGTTTTTTTTACCTTGGATGTGGAAGATATTTGTTTCATAAACAAGCTTTTCTTTCTTGTGCTACAAGTGGAAGTGTATCACAGAGTGTAATGTATACTTTTGAATGATAAGTTGCACTGCCTTTTTAAAATCTGTCGACCGGATTCTTGATTTTTTGCATCTGGAAAATTAATTCAGGAGTTAGTACTTATATACTAGAAGATGTGGTAATCCCTTTATTTGTGCATTACTCACAACTTCTCATTGTGAAATTGGAATACTCCCATATGTTCAATATCCAAGGAATTTTAAAAATTATATTTGTCTAGAGCTTTTGAATCAGCAAGTCATCTCTTTAATTGGAAACCATGTTCAGTCATCAGAAACTTGTAGTGTGATTTGTTTTTCTTTTGTGATTTCCATTGTTTAGCTGCAATACAATGTTTGAAACGGAAGAGGCTCTACGAGCAGCAAGTTGAGCAGCTGGGTAATTTCCAGTTACGCATACATGATCAGGTACCTTTCAATCTCGTTGCACTGATGTTCTTAAATACAGAATCACAGTTTATCATTAACGATATTGTTGTTTATTCCACATTTAGATGATTATGCTAGAAGGTGCAAAAGCTACGACAGAGACAGTTGATGCATTGAGAACTGGAGCAGCAGCAATGAAGGCTATGCAAAAAGCGACGTGAGTACTAGTCACAGAGATTACCTTTATTAGGCAACTATGTCTGTTATTGGGTTTGCATCTATTTTAGATTTAGGGTGTGTTTAGCTCAACTGGAATGGAGTGAGTGGGCCGAATGGGTGGAATCACGCATTCCGGATTCCACCTGTTCCCTTGTTTGGCTCAACCTAGATTTTGGAATCGGTTGAATCCAACCATTCGATCGATACCAAAAATATTGAATTGTGGCGTCCGGTCGAAACGAGCGGACGCCGTGATCCCATCAAATTTGGCATCCGTGAGCGTCCTCTTCTCTCCCACCACTTGATGTGCTCTACCTCTATCTTCATCGCAACCGCGACGACTCTCCACTCACTGGACCACCATCGGAGCATCGCCTCTGAGCTCTCTCTCACTCCATCCCGATCTCTCTCTCCAGCAACCACTGACCACCGTTGTCCTCCATCATCATTGCCGCCCTGGCTTCGCCCGATGGCTGCCATGGGCCATTCCTCCCCCACCTTGGCAACCCACAACCACCCCGACCACTTGGCGACTTCCTAGAGGCCCAAGGACCTCTTCTCGTGATCCTTCGGCGATGACGAGTCCAATATGGCCGTCATACACCTTTCCTCAAATCCCACCGCTGCCAACACCTTGAATCCACTGCCTCCGGTGCTGGGATTGTCGATCAGGCCTTGAGGATCAAGTCCCCAGGTGCTCACGACCCTTCCTGTAGTGGTCTTGACCTCCGGCAAGCTCCTCTCACCGTTGATCTAGCTCTGGCGATTCTCAGCCTCTCAACTCACCGATCGTTTGATCCAGCTCCATCCATCCAATTGGCTTGATCCTTGATCTAGCCGCCCAGATCTTCAATCAGGATCAGATCACGATCCCAATGCACTCCGATCAAGCTAGATTAAGCCAGATCGAGCCGTTTCAAGTATGTCATCTCCCTCCTTGATCCGGATTAAGAGTTGTGACTCATTAACAAGTAATAGAACGATAAAAGGACTTAATTGAAATAAAAATCGCATTTATCCTAAACTTAAGGACTATTCCTCTTTACTCATACTAGGATTGCGATCAGTTTTTTGTTCTAGAGGACCCCGATTCACCAGCAAATTTAACAAATTCCGCTCATTTCATACAGATAAACCAAACACCTAAATCATCAAATTCAACAGATTCAGCATCATTCAATACAAATCAGCCAAACACCATAACAGATAGATACCATAATCGTCAGATTTCGTCGATTCCTCATTCAGCTCATTCCATCAATTCCTTATTCAGCTCATTCCGTCGATTCCTCATTCAGCCCATTCGTCAGATTCAGGGTTGCCAAACGCCCCCCCCCCCAAGTTGTACATCCGTTTGGGTGCAAGACAGATTTCTTGAAATGCTTAGCAATATGGCCTTAATATCAAAGAGCTGGTTGTAGTACTTTTCTGAGGCAATTTGTTTTTTCCCCCTTTGGCTTTGCAATATTTTCCCAATGATAGACTTGTCTTGAGATCTGACCAGATGTTAAATTTTCTTTAGTTCTTGTGGTGGTTTTTACGTTCATTTCGTGTAATGTGTGACAGATTGTTGTAATCTCGTCTTACTTATATAGACGTGGAGCATTATAAATACTGATGACGTTGTTGTTGTCCTTTGTTATACAGTAACATTGATGATGTTGACAAGACTATGGATGAGATTAATGAACAGACGGAGAACATGAAACAGATTCAAGAAGCTTTATCCACTCCTATTGGAGCTGCAGCTGATTTTGATGAGGTACCCATTCTTTGTGAATTTCTAGTTCAGCCTTCTCTTTCCCCAGTACAATGAATAACACAAATTTTGCAATGGCAGGATGAGTTAGAAGCAGAACTTGAAGAGTTGGAGGGAGCTGAACTAGAGGAACAGCTACTTCAACCGGCTACAACTGCACCTGCTGCTTCGGTGCCGCATGTTCCAGCTGGCAGACAACCGACTCGTCCTACTCCACAGAAGAATACAGCTGAAGAAGATGAACTTGCCGCATTGCAGGCCGAAATGGCACTGTAGTGTGAGGTATGTTACATTACTCTGGAGCATGTATATTATGGAAGCAGCGGCAAACATTGTCAATGAGTTCTTGTCTTCTTGATTATCATCACCCTTTCCATAGGGACTTTTTTATTGTCTGGGGAGTATAGAATCTTCTGAATATCATCCAGTTATGAGTCAGAAAGACGGTCGGAGAATCGGAGATAACTGGCCATTTCCGTGTGGTAGTACTTTTGCTTCTATTCTGCCAATCAGTTAGTTGCTCGCAAAATAAGTGTTCAATTTTACTCTTTACTTGGTTTTATACTCTTGAGTCTTGATGTTTGTTTCTTTATGAGAGTGGTGTTGGTAATCACGTTACTTGTGAAAATTGATTTTGTGCTATCTGTTAACACAAGGTAGTTTATATGTAACATTTTAAACTAGATAATGCATGTTTATTAATTTATTATGTGCTGATCACCTATCCGGTCTCATTTTTTTGCAGGTGCATATAGCTTGAAGTAGGCATATGTGATGTAAAAAATGAGTGCATGTAGTGTGATGGATGACAGGATGAGGCATCTGATCTTCTCCATATCATCAACTTACAATTCAGTTGTACACTTCGTTTATTGGTGGCAGGAAGAACGACCTTTCTTCTCAAACTATTTATTAGTTATTCAATTGGTGTTCTTGTACTTTTAAATATGTTAAAGCCATGTGGTTGTAGCCATAAATCTTATTGACCTATTCCTCTGTCTGGAATCTGGATCATGGCAATGTATCATATGAGGAGTCAAGAATCATGTCAATTGCACCATGCTGGGCATGGAAAATGTGTGCGCGTATCTCCATTGCTCCTTTTTTTTTTTTTTTGTAATCTATTAGTCGTGGTGAAAAGAAACAAGTTAACTGAGTATTTGACTTGTACAAATTCTACAACTAATCGGGGCTATAATGCACTAGTACTACGTATATAAGTCATATGTGGTGTTGCTTGATCTATTTTTTTATGCTGATTTTTTCTTCTTTTTCTTTGGATTAGTTGATCACGGGCTGCCTTGCTAGGGAGAAAGAAATTGATTAGATTATAACAGTTCGATGTTACTAAGCATAATTGTTGGATCAAAAGGAAAAAGAATCCCTTTATATAGAACGACACTTCAATTAAAAAAGAAGAAGTCATATTAAAGAAATAGAATAATAATGATTTTTATTTTCATTGACATTCCTATCATATTATTTTTGATCATACCAAACACCTATAGATGATCCATTTTAATTTAGGTGATGTTTGTTTATGGGGATGAGATATGAGTGGATATAATCTCCTGGGAGATTGTATGGGTGGATATAATGGAGATTGTATCGGGGGAGATATTCTCCCAGAGATAACATGAGGGTTAAACTTTCTCTTCTGTTCGGTAAGACATAAAATAAGATGGGAGAAGATTTAATCAAATATTTAAATATTTCTTATTTTTTAATCCAATGGATCTTATCTCATGGGATTACATATCCCACCACCCCTAGGATTATTTTATCTCATGTACATGAAATATGGAGTCCCAATGGAATTATTTATTCAATGTCTAAAATCACACTAAACATGGGATAAAGTGGGGTCCACAAGATTACTAACCCATAATATTATGAAACAAACGAGCCCTTTAGGAAATAAGAAAAAGGGGTTATTGCATTGTAATGCCATGTAGTTTAGTGTAATGGCAGTTTACTGCCCTATAATTTAAAAAATATAGTTTATTACCCTATATTTTATGTGACGACGTGATTTAGGGCCTGATTTAGTGTAATGACATTATCTCCATTGACGGGAAACCACTCATGTGCTAAACATTTTTCATTTTGATACCCTGCAATTTAATGTAATGGAAATTTACTATCCTATAGTTAAAAAAAAAAATATAATAATAGGTTTTCATATTAAACTGTTGATAAAGATCTCAGGCGAATGAAGTCAAGACGCTCACGTGCGTGGCGATTTTCTATTAAGGGAGATAGCACCGTCTAGGATGAGGCCTTAGTCCGTGCCGTTATCAACATTATAAGGAGAAAAAACAGTTATGCATAATCACCTCATAATACGAAACATGGCAACGTTGGATAAGATTAATATAATGTGCATTAAAAAATTAAAACCCATGTGTTATATTTAAAAAAAAGGATTAGTTACTAATATAAATCGTAATAGAATAGTAATCTAATCTGATCTAATTTTATATATCTATCAGTTATATTATAAGGCTCCACAAATAATCGTAGTCATGCTTTCTCTACTTCCTCTACGTGTGAAATCACTAGTATAAAATATAGGATAATAAACTAAATTTGTAAAACGTAGTAAACTGTCATTATTGTAGCCAACTAATAATAATCTCTCAATGTCGTCAACCGATCGAGAGAAAAGAATAGCCTAGCCTAGCCCCATTTGCCGCCCGGATCTCTTCCCTCCGGCCAGCTGGTAACGGATAAGTAGGCTGGGCTTCTTCTCTGCGATGCAGAAGACGGCGCAGGCTTGGTTCACCGGCGGCGACGCCGCGGCAGCGGCAAAGCCTGCGTCGCAGCCCTCGCTCTTGGCGGACTGGAAGTCGTATGCCACCGCGTCGTCAAGGCCAGGGGAAGACTCCTCTTCCTCGTCTTCCCTCGGCTTTGCCGATCTTGAGGCTGCCGTCCGCACCGCCAACGACAAGGTCGCCGGCACCTTCAGCGTGTAAGCAGCAAGCACAAATTCTCTCTCTCTCTCTCCTTTTACCAATTTGGCTCGATTAAGGTCTAGTGTTATTTTGTGTTGAGATCCCTATCTCCCCCTCTCCTATCCCCGTGCTCATGCAAATATTCGTGATCCTTTCGATTTCGAGGTCATCTTTTGTTCGGTCTCTTTTTAATGCAAAAAGATGTTTGGGAACTTCTGTTTCATGAGTCATCTCTCTCTCATTGTTCTTGTGAAGTGCATAATAATGAACAAGACGCGTTCTTGTGCATGCGTGGAAGATGATTTTTCAGTAGAAGGGATATAGATCTATGTAAATCTTGAAACATCAGTTGTTTTCTTTTATTATGCGTGTAGATGGGTTCGAGAGAATGGAGAATGTGAATTGATAGGCAATTTCGGTTAAAAAAAGACCTACAGGTTGACTGGCAGATTGGCTAGTTGGGCTCGAGACATCAGTTGTTTTCTTTTATTATGCGTGTAGATGGGTTCGAGAGAATGGAGAATGTGAATTGATAGGCAATTTCGGTTAAAAAAAGACCTACAGGTTGACTGGCAGATTGGCTAGTTGGGCTCGAGACGCCCTAAGCTTATCTCGAGCCCTAGTGTACTGAAAGTGCCCAATCGACTTCTTTTAGGCCTGGAATCGATGCATCTCCGTTTGTAAGCTTTTGTACCCTGAAATACCATAAAACTTATTAGAAATACATTGCTTGAGAGCTAACAAAGTTAAGTTCGAAGGGTGAATCGAGTACAAAACTTAAATCATCATTAAGGGAAGCATTTACACGTAGCTATGACTTTAGTTTGGTATGTGTATGTCATTTGATCACCGAAGATAATTTGGTCTATATTTGGTTGTTTACTGTTACTTGGTTTATATATTAACAGTTTGAACTTAACCTTGTTAGTGTCTTGACACCTAAGAAACATATCATGGACAAGATCAGAACAAAAAACACATTTGAGCAACGCTCTTTCCTGCTTGATGTTTAGTCTTCTTGGATAGTGAGATTGAAGTTCTTCAGTTTGCTTTTGAAGTTCCATCCACTGATTTAGCTGTTTGAAAATTCTTAGACATTATTCCTCTGATACTCTCAGGGTTTCAAAAGGTGTGAGGGAACTTCCAGGGAGTTTGCAAAATGCTACAAGCATTATTCCTTCAGGGAAGTCTCTCATGTATTTTGGGATACTGCTTGCTAGTGGTGTGTTCTTCATTTTCATTGCCTTCACAATGTTCCTCCCTGTCATGGTGCTGATGCCACAGAAGTTCGCCATCTGCTTTACCCTTGGCTGCGCCTTTATTATTGGATCCTTCTTTGCTCTTAAAGGTCCTAAGACTCAGCTGGACCACATGATTTCAAAAGAGGTACTTTGCACTTCTGCAACGTGACTTGTTTTTTTTCCTGAGCAACTGTTTGCAAACAAAAATACCTTTTACGCAACTGAATTCCTGCGAAATGCTTGAAGAAACATCAACAAAACTGCAACCTATTGTTTTAGAGCATGGCATAGGATAGTTCAGACCAAACTTTATCTTGACGGATATGTCATGGAATTAAAATGAATCCCACACTGGAATCTTTTTTGTCTTGAACTTTTCATAGCATAGGATAGTTTTAGAGCACCATCTATGCTGTGGCAGTACCCTCCATGTTTATGAATTTTATTTAGTTATTGGTTTTGTGATGGTAGGGGATGATGGTCAGCAACATGGTTCATGAGTTTGTCTAACTCTCTTGCAGAGACTTCCGCTCACATTGGGATTTGTTGGCAGTATGACCGGTACCATTTATGTTTCGATGGTGCTTCATAGTTACATTCTCTCTGTTCTCTTCTCTGCCATTCAGGTATTGACCTTTTTGGCAAATATATCTAGTAGGTTAAACATTATATGCATTTGTATAACCATGATATAGTTCCTATTAGGGGCGAATTAAGGGCTTCCTCCACATTTTATTGCAAGAATAAAATGTGCTGTTGTTTACTGGTTATATTGTTTAATATGTTCTCTTTCTATGATTGTAAAATCTGTGATTGGTTTGGCATGAAAGTGACCATGTTATGATACTCAACCTTGAGCTGTGGACCTGAATCCTCTCTTGCAGGTGACTAAAGTTGAAATTCCTGTAGTAAAAGTCTTAGGGGTTTTGTGTCAATTCCAGAGGTGTGAGCAGACTGGATATGGGCTAGATCATGTATCAGATTGCAGATATTGTATTGTTTATTGGTCATGGATAGGAAGATTCTCTAATTCTCAATAGGCTAATATTCTATTGTCGTCAATCCTGTAAGAAGGGTTGAGTTAAGGTCAACCTAGAAGATTTTGAAGCTAAATTGAGACCTACTCAACAATTTATATCATGCTTTTAAATAGCTAGAATGTGAAATTTCTTTTATCAAATGATTGTTCTCAGGAGCATTGCACTTGTCTTGCTCTGCAGGTTATCGCTCTCTCATACTATTGTGTGTCATACTTCCCTGGAGGATCTAGTGGGATGGCGCTTCTGTCTTCACATCTTCTATCTTCAATAATGAAATGTTTTGGCAGGTGATACGAATCTGTGTGTATAATTTTTTTCCCCTATTCGTAGACAGTCAATATGAATGGCCTATATCATTTTTGTTGTATAACATTTCTGAAGCTGAAGCTCTGGCTCTATTGAGCTGTTAACCTGTGTTACTTCTGTGACAGCATTTGTTTGGTTGTCTAATACGCTATGCCTCTTTTAAAGAGACTTTCTTAGGTTGCAAGAGAAATAGTTTCAACCATTATATGCTTCAGTCTATACTCTATACTGGTTTTGGTGCCGTCTGCTTATAGCTGATTACTATCTGCGACTTCGATGGTACTAAAATGAGAAAATAGCTAGTCTAATTTGCAGAGCTTTGCATAACCTATATGACTGAAGTTTTTGCAACAAGAACAAGGCAAGTATTAGTCATGAGATGCGGCAATAATTAAGGCTCAGGCCTGTATCATTGTGGTTATCTTAGCTTCTGGTTCTGGGTTTGCTTGGTTCATGCAACAGTTCCTTTTAAGTGTACAGTGTTTATCTTTCTTATCCTTGTTAATCAACTTATTTCTTTCCAATTTTATTTGGGAGCTTTTGAACTAGCGTAAAAGAAAAAAAAAATATAGAAATTTAGATTCTGAATGTCGAAGGAAGCATTATGAATTTGTGATGCAATATTTATCGAAAGTATTACAATGCAATTTTCATCACTGTATCGCGAGTCTTTGTGAATCTAATGGTTAGATGAGCATTATGTGACTAATGACTTGATAATTACCATAATATAGGTAGGTTTATTTCTCCCGTCTCCTAAATTAAATTGTGGGAGGGATATGCAAAGTATTAATCGGAATTTTGATTAATTATTAGATTACTGTGCTGGTAATTCACAGGCATGAGGCATGAGGCATGAGGCATGACAACTCCTACAATGCCCAATGCCCAATGCCCGGCTCTCCTTTGCTATGACCATCGTGGGCCTAATAGTAGCCCATTGTAGTTGGGCCGCTTGAGCTGAAATTTTTTGTAACGAACAAGAAACAGCCCTCCAACTTTCAACTTCAGATATACTACAAAAAATTATAGATTATAAGACAAAAATGCGAATCAAGGATTCTTTTAATTACTTCATAGTCGGTAATTCTGTATATCTAAGAACGAATCTAAATAAAATTTTAGTAGATTAGATGAACGATAAGCTGCGCCACTTTTGTCGCCGTACTTGGTCATTGTCACCATCACATTTCACCTAATGGATTGCTTTACTAAAGATGAATCCTTTACGTCTTGATAGAGATAAGCCTGGCATATATATATATATAAACTTGTAAACAAATGAGTTAGTGATGTTTTAGTACCCCACACTCACATCCATCATGTATTTATAGTGCCAAATCACAGAGAATACTCTTTGATGTTTGCATTTGTAAGACACAATCCTGAATCTAGGGAGTAGGGGATTTCGACTGCCATGAGTTTAGTGCATGGGGGACAATGAATTGACCTCAAAGGAGATAAGTAGGCAATCCTTAGTATTTTAATGAAGAAAACATCACAATGAAAAAGGCTAATTTTGACATGAAAAGCTTTGGGGAACCCAAAACTAGTAAAGGAAGGGCAGAGATATAGATGGGTCCCTAGTAAGATATAAAGTGGAAGGCAATTGGAATTGAAGAAAGGAAAGCCATAGGAGGACTGTCTTGATACAGCCATACATGCCAAAAGCCTTGGACTTGGAGCCAAAATGAAACAGATTCAAGTGAAGCAGTAATTTGCTTACTTTTTTAAAAGACTTCTTTTAGGTTACAAGAGCAAATCAAGATTTACTTTCATATTAGAGTTTTCATATTAAAGAACATGGATAATGCTTAAATGAAGAGCTTAATGACACAACTAATCCACCTGCTAAGCTTGCAGACACCGCGATCATTGTTGTCGGATTCATTACTTGTTCTTATATTTGTCTTAAGATAGAAACAGGAATTTTATATTTAGATTAGCAAACAAATAGTACTATAGCATGTAAATGATTCTTGTAGTATATGATAACAAGGACATTTATCACAATATAATAGAGTCTTAATGGTAAAAAAAAATATAGTTAGATGGAGACATAATCTTAGCTTTTGCAATTATTAGGAGGATCACGAAGTAATGTGACTTTGGGTTAGAACTCAACTAAGAAGTTGTTGAAATATTAGAAATGGTTGGAGTGGATATCTCTTCTTTTTTCCTGCTTTTTTAGTTGGTTGAACCCTAAGAGCTTTCAGAGCACATCCAAATTATCACTCACTTCCTTAATTTGAAGTTTCAAAAAGATGGTTAGACTGAAAGCCCATTAGCCACTTTAAAGGCATCCTAAAACCAGCCCATTAGATGGCGATCATATCGAATAATTGTGTCATTGCAGACATAATGGTCCACCTGTTACATCATATGCATGAATTAAGGATCAATGAGATAAATTTCTCACTTTCACACATGATATAACTTTCTTTATTTATGTAGCAGTCACATCTCTTTTCACTACTCATTAGTCTATTTCGAAAAACTTTGAATTATAAGAAGTTAATCTAGTCTCCTCTTCTAACATTCTTAGTTTTGAAAGTTCTGCAACTATTCTATTGTGGTTGTTATTTGAGTGCTCAGTTTAAACTAACCATAGGTCCTTAGCCTGCATGTTTGAAGTTTAGATTGTCTCAATCTATGGATTTATTGAACATCAGCAAAGTATTGAACATCTTTATCACAATTCAAATGCCAAATTAGGTCCTTCTCAACTTATTTTTGCACTTATCATCCTATATTTCATCTAATTTCAATATATATATAATCTTTTAAATTTATTGAAAAAACTACACAGATTTGTTGGATAAAAAATGGCTAGGTGGAAATATATAATAAATCAAGGAAGAGGAGGAGAAATGGAGGTTATAAGATCTGGAAGAACATGCATGAAGCCCAAGTGAGGTACAAAGTATAGTAATATGTAAACCAGCAAACATTTAAATGTATTGAAAAAACTACACAAATTTGTTGGATAAAAAATGGCTAGGTGGAAATATATAATAAAACAAGGAAGAGGAGGAGAAATGGAGGTTATAAGATCTGGAAGAACATGCATGAAGCCCAAGTGAGGTACAAAGAATGTGTTTACAAAAGTATAGTAATATGTAAACTAGCAAACATTTCTCTTCTACTCCCCCATTCATGTGCTTCTTGGTGTGTTCCTACCTTATTCCCTTCCCTTAACTATTGGATCCCTCTTTATTCCCATGATGCTTCCACCCTCATTAGACTAAAACCCCCATGTGTGACACCTATATTTGTCTCCCTAATTGTCCACTATCACCCATGTGAAACCATTTGCCTTGTTATCCTTAGGTCTCTAATCAACCAACTATGAAAGAATTTGGCCAAATTTTTATACAGTTGGTGGCCCTTACTCCTTACTTTACATAGTTGTGACAAATGATCATAAAAAAGTGGCCTCCCCTTCATGAAATTGTTAAAAGCTTCATGTATTTGTTATTTGTTATTTTGTTTTTGCCTTTAAAAGGTTCCCAAATAAATGCATGAAGAGGGTAAAGACTAAGATTTTTTTTTTCTTTTCAGGTTTAATTTGTTCTTGCTTTACAGACTATCGGTAAAACAAAAATTTGCATATCAAATCAACTTTATTTTCAATTTCACAATTTAGGGTCGTTTAGTATTTTCATTACAAAAAAGGGCCATTCACATATAAAATTCTCAGTAATAAGTAGGGAATTCTGACTTATAAAAGTAAGGATTCCTGATCAAAATAGACTGTTTTGTAACAAAAACACAAAACAGGACTAGCTTGTAAAATAAAAAATGAAGTGGATATGATGATACAAATTTTTTGTAGATAAAATGGTGATTTATCAATGAATGAAATTTTTGCCTCCTTCGTCATATAGTTTAAAAGCAATTGTTAGGTTGCAGAAAAGAAATCGTACAAATAACGAAGCAAATTGTAAGTTCTTCATCCTTTCCAGTTTAATTTGTTCTTTTCAAGCATGAGCAAAGTCGACAAATCTAGAAAGATTAGTTTTATGTCAATGGCTCTTGAAAGCCAGAAATTTTAGTGAAACACAACAGCTATAGCTTTAATTTTTTTTTTTTGGGTCCATGGCCCTCACCTTTGTCACCTCTTTTGAGGTTGTGCATGGGGCAAGCTCATTAACTTAATTTTTCCACAGTGGTTGGAGAGACAACCCCACGAGGGGTCTACCTGTCTCAAATGCCCACAGTATAGTTGTTAAGCAAGAGCTTTACCACATAATTTTTTCATGGAGGTTTTGACAAATGAGAAGAGGATTAAGGATTAGAATAGAGTGAAGGCACCCATGTTATCTTTGTTGTCCCTTCCACTCAAAGCCATGTTCATGGTTCTCTCTGTATTTTAGTTTTTTTTAGCCTACTTTGCAGCCATTGCCAACCTGACCTCATGACCTTGGATGGGTATTTTTGCTTAGATTAACACTAACCCTTCTTCTCCATCCTTTGCTTGCATGTGCTCTACTTCATAGATTCCTCACTTGATGCCATTGCTAATCTTTTTTTTTGTGCTATTAACATGGATGGGTACATCTCCATCACTGTGCCTTAAGTTGGACATATTAGAGGTTTTTTTGAGTAGTTTAGTTCTATGTCCAGTGTTATTCCTTTCTTTGCAGTAGAAGAAGAAACAGGGGAATAATAAGTTAGATGATGGTGTTTTATCTACAGTGGAAAGTACTCCGTCTCACTGTTGTAGAAGCTGGTTTCACTTCCATAAACTGAGTTGTGTCTGGGGAGTGCTTAAGAGCCAAAAAGACAGACATTTTTTAAAACAAAATTCTTGGGGGAAAAGTTATTTAAAAATCATCATAATTCTTAGGAATTTTTCTTCACGATTCTCATAATTTTTTTTTAAAATGAAAGAGATAATTTCACAATTCTTAGAAAAAAGCTTAAAAGATTATCATAACAAGTGTAAAATCCCAGGAGTTTAAGTTGATGTACTTATTTGAATTTTATATTAAGAAGAAGTAATCTGAAAAGGGGGAAGGATCAAAGAATTCATAGATGTATGTGAGCATGCTAAAAAACAACTTACTGATCAGATGATAATTACCAGACCAAAACTGAGGATGTTGCAGATAAAAGTACAATGCACACAGAGTAAGAAGAAGAAGAAACCATTAGAAGAGAAGAATTAGAGCAGTCATTCATTCACTGAAACATGTTCCCCCTCTTTTTTTGAAGTACAAATCACAGAGCATCCCAATGTCAACTTAAAAAACAACCATATTTAACCCCAAAAACCTCATCTTCCTCTCAGTTTCTCTCACTAGTTAAACTAATCCATCCCTCTCTAATCTTTTTTTTTCTTTCTCAAACAGTATCTCTCCACTACTTCATTCATAGGTAACATCCAAACCTAATCCTATAAACTAAACAGAAGCTAACCTGTTCTTTGGATCCAGATCTCCAAACTTTTCCAGTATAAACAATACATGGGGTTCCCCCCTCAACAATCCCAACACTGATCAAGCCATCTCCTCCTCTCATCATCCTCACCATCCACAATGCCTTGTTCATACTCTATACTGCTTGCTTTCACCATAATTTCTATCTTCTTCTTCCTATGTTGCACCTCCATTGATGAGCAGGGTAAAGCCCTGCTATCATGGAAGGAGACACTCAATGCATCCAGGGATGTGCTTGTTTCTTGGAATTCTGCAGACCCAAATCCATGCATGTGGAATGGCGTCGAATGCGACGCCGCCGGCGATGTCACCGGGCTGAGATTGAAGTCTGTGGACCTTAACGGCCCCTTGCCTTCAAATTTCCAGGCTCTGAAATCATTGAGAACGCTTGTTCTTTCCTCAACGAACATCACCGGAGCGATCCCCAAGGCTTTCGGGGATTACCGGCAGCTCAGTTTCCTCGACTTGAGCAAGAATCAAATCTCCAGCGAGATTCCGGCGGAGCTGTGCAGTCTCGGGAAGCTGGAGTCACTTGCCCTGAATTCCAATTCTCTGCAAGGAGCCATCCCTTATGATATCGGAAATCTCTCCGGCCTCACTCAGCTGACTCTTTTCGATAACGAGCTCAGCGGCGAGATACCGCCGACCATCGGGAAGTTGCAGAAGCTGCAGGTGTTTCGGGTCGGCGGCAACCAGGATATCAAAGGCCAGTTGCCGCCGGAGATTGGAAACTGCAGCAACTTGACCATCTTGGGCCTGGCGGAGACTGGCATCTCCGGCGGCCTCCCGTCTTCCATCGGCTCATTGAAGAAGATACAAACCATTGCCATCTACACCGCGCTCCTCTCCGGACCGATCCCGGAAGAGATCGGAAACTGCACTGAGTTGACTAGCTTGTATCTCTATCAGAATGCTCTCTCCGGTCCGATACCGCCGGCGCTCGGACAGCTGAAGAAGCTTCAGACACTGCTCCTATGGCAGAACAGGTTGGTTGGTTCCATCCCATGGCAGCTTGGAAGCTGCACCGAGCTCGTGCTCGTCGACTTCTCGCTTAATCTCTTGTCCGGCCCCATACCGAAGAGCATCGGAAACCTCGCAAACATGGAGCAGCTGCAGTTGAGTACTAATCAGCTGACGGGTTCTATACCGCCGGAGATCTCCAACTGCACCTCCCTCACCGACCTCGAAGTCGACAACAATGCCCTCTCCGGCGAGATACAGATCGACTTTGGTAGGCTGCCGAACCTCACCTTGTTCTATGCATGGCAGAACAGGCTCACCGGCGGCATTCCGGCGAACCTAGCCGATTGCCAGAATCTCCAGTCCGTTGATTTGTCTTACAACAATCTCACCGGGCCGATCCCGAGGCAGTTCTTCGGCCTGCAGAACCTCACCAAATTGCTGCTTTTGTCGAACGAGTTGTCGGGTTTCATTCCGCCGGACATCGGAAACTGTACGAACTTGTTCCGGTTTCGCCTGAATGGCAACCGGTTAGCCGGTGTCATTCCGGCGGAGATCGGCAACCTCAAGAAGCTGAATTTTCTTGATATGAGCAATAACCTGCTCGCTGGTTCGATACCGCCGGCGATATCGGGCTGTGTGAGTCTTGAATTCCTCGATCTCCATTCAAATGCTCTAAGCGGCAGCCTGCCGGAATCCTTGCCCAGGAGCCTACAACTGGTGGATGTATCCAATAACATGATAACCGGCCCGCTGGGTTCCGGCATCGGCTCGTTATCGGAGCTGACGAAGCTTGTCCTCGGCCGGAATAGGTTAAATGGCGCAATTCCCACCGAGCTTAGCGCCTGCAGCAAATTGCAGCTGTTGGATTTAGGCGACAACGCCTTCTCCGGCGAGATACCGGTTGAGCTTGGCATGCTTCCGTCGCTCGAGATCTCACTCAATCTCAGCTGCAACCAGCTGACGGGGGCAATCCCCGCGCAATTCTCCGGCCTCGGAAAGCTCGGGAACCTCGACATCTCGTATAATCAGCTCACCGGAAACCTCGACGCCCTCGCAGGCCTCCAAAATCTCGTGTCCCTCAACATCTCCTTCAACGCCTTCTCTGGTGAGCTTCCTGACACCTCCTTCTTCCGCAAGCTCCCCCTCAGTGACCTCGCCGGAAATCATGGCTTGTTCATCGCCGGTGGGAATGGCTCCGCCGGCAATGACTCGGAAAACCGATCCACCATGTCGGCCCTGAAACTCGCCATGTCCGTGCTCGTCAGTGTCAGCGCCGTGCTACTTCTGACGGCCATCTACATGCTCGTGCGCTTGCATGCCCGGCGATCCCACGGGCACGCTGAGGACACCATCTGGGATGTGACGCTGTACCATAAGCTCGATTTCTCCGTCGACGAAGTTGTCCGGAGCCTAAGCTCGGCCAACGTCATCGGCACCGGAAGCTCCGGTGTCGTCTACAAAGTCGGCATCCCAAACGGCGACACCCTCGCCGTAAAGAAGATGTGGTCCACCGACGAGGTGGGAGCATTCCGCAACGAGATCGCAGCGTTAGGCTCGATCCGGCACCGGAACATCGTCCGGCTGCTCGGCTGGGGAGCCAACCGGAGCACCCGGCTCTTGTTCTACAACTACCTCCCCAACGGCAGCCTGAGCTCATTCCTCCACCGGGGCGGCAAGGTCGCCGCCGAGTGGGAGCCGAGGTACCACGTCGCGCTCGGCGTCGCCCACGCCATCGCCTACCTCCACCACGACTGCGTCCCCGCCATCCTGCATGGCGACGTCAAGGCCATGAACGTCCTCTTGGGGCCAAATTTTGAACCATATTTGGCGGACTTTGGCCTCGCCCGAGTACTAACTCGTGACCATGTCTGCAAGCTGGACCCTAATAAGGCTCCTCACATTGCTGGCTCTTATGGTTACATAGCTCCAGGTATATATCTTACATATTAGTTCTAAAGATCTGAATTTTTCGACTATATATATGTTACAATATCTAATTCTTGATTGAATTTATTGTTTCCAGAGTATGCTTCGATGCAAAGGATAACAGAGAAGAGTGATGTTTATAGCTATGGAGTTGTTCTGCTTGAGATCCTCACAGGAAGGCATCCACTGGATCCTACGCTGCCGGGCGGCGCGCACTTGGTGCAGTGGGTGCGCGAACACCTGCAGCGCAAGGGAGACCCGGCGGAGCTGCTCGACTCGAGGCTCAGAGGCCGGCCGGACTCTCAGGTACAAGAGATGCTCGAGGTGATCGCCGTGTCGTTGCTCTGCCTTAGTGCCCGGGCCGACGACCGGCCTGCCATGAAGGATGTGGTCGCGTTGCTCAAGGAGATCCGGCGGCCGGTGATCGACGAAACCAAGGAGTCGATGGCCACCAGCGTCAACAGCGCGTCGTCGCCCGCGCGTAGCATGGCGTTGCCGGGGTCTTCGAATTGCTCCTTCGCCATGTCTGATTATTCCACATAAAGGAGGAATGATCAAAATCTTTCAGTTGCAGGCAAAATTTTGAGTATTGCCTGGATCTTGCTAGCCCCCCCTGCCTGCAGTGAATATAGAGGCCGTAATGTAACTAGTTGTCTTCCTTGTTCTTTGTATATCTTAGTAAGTATTGTGTTAATGTATCACTATTTGTAGATCTTGATCAACCTATTCAATCAATCAATATATTGATGAAATGTTTGCAATTGTCTCATGGAATTCAGATATGAGAGAGGGTGTAGTAGTGAAGAAGATAAGTTAAGTTTATTTTTTTTGATAAGTTAAGTTGATGCAATGATTGTGGGAGACTGGATTGTAAACTGTTATATATTCAAGTGTGACACTATTGTTGGGGTCCTTCTTTCCAGCAAGGCTCTCACATGGGCTCATGCAGCAGGCACCACCCTGCTCACATGGCAGAGACAGAGACTTCACAGCAAAGAATGTGGAGGGGATTGGGAATTTTGGGATTCCTTCAAATGGAAAATAGATAGGCTATGCCCATGGCTACATTTGGAGAGTCATTGAACTAAAGATCTATGCTTCCTGTCACATCCTTCAGTGTAGAATGAGAGAATAGTAGATGCTGATCCATGTCTTATTGGACCAAAAAGAGGATTTTTAGCAGGAAAAAAGGTGCTACAAAAATAATATTGACTGTGCCGACGCACCCCGGGGAATTGTTCATCCTGAAAATGTGTTACATATTAAATTTATCCTACAATTTTAACAAGATCGAGATCAGTCCCTCCTGAACATATGGGTGTTGTTTCAAATATACGATTGCGTTCGATTCTTAGTCATGACTAAAAAGTTATCAAAATGGTTGAAGGCATTAAGACCAAGGTATATGTATGTATGTAGATTCAATCTTGTGTAGCCGTTTTTATTAATGTTCAAGAATATTTAAGATATATTCATAAGTTTTAGTCACGAAAAAAACTAATAATCGGACGTAATATATAACTACTAAATCAAGATGAATAGGATATTGTCAGAAGGTAGGGTGGAAATATGATATTTAGCATATTTGTGAGAATCAAATGTGCTGATTTTAAAATATACTTTAGGTGATTGAATCCATCCTTTTCTTTTATCAACTTTAAGCTTTTGGAAACAATGGCCGACTTAAAGCTTCTGAAGGTGACAAGACAAAGAGACCGGCGGGAGTTCAAGCGTCCCCAGTTCATCACATGTCTGCGGTTGGAGTACCGGCGGGAGTTCTTTCGAGCTTGGAGGGTTTAATTAGGCAGTTCATCTGGCAAGGAAAGAAAAGGAGCCTAAGTAGGGTGGGATGGCAGTCAGTGGTGAGGCCGCTGGAGCATGGTGGCCTTGGGCTTAGGGATCTTAAAACATGGCAGCGTGCATTGACTATGGTGCGAGCAACACGTTTAATGGATAAGGAGTCTTCAATTTGGGTTTCCATGATGAGAGCAAAGTATGGCTGGACATCTTTCTTGCTTCGTATACATTGTCAACGTTCTTCCTCAGTTTTTTGGAAATCTATTTGTAGGGCTGTTAAATGGCTTCGACAAGGCTTGTTCTTCCACCCAGGTATTAATAGCAAAGTAAGTTTGGTGTTTGATCATTGGTTTGGTGATGATGCCTTGTGTAGAATGCCTTGCCAATTGAATGTATTCGCTGTCTGTGGAAAAAAGTTGGAAGAATTAGTTCTTGGCGATGTTATGATCAATGACACCTGGAATCTTGAGTTGTTGCGTGAATTGTTTGGATCGGAATTGGCAGTGCAAGTTTGTGCTGTGCCTATTGGCGATCATGATTCATGGAATTGGTCTTTTTGTCCATCAGGGAAGATCTCATCTAGGTCAGCCTACACCTTTCTTACTCTTGAATCTTTCTCAGTTATTGGATCTTTGGGTTTTTTAAGACAGCTTTGGCTCAATCTTTGGCGAATTCCTGCAAGCCCGCGCATCAGATTCTTCTTATGGAAATTTTTACATGGTCGGCTTCCTACTAGAGATGTGTTGTGGAACCTAGGACTCATATCTGAGGACAACTGCCCTCTATGTGAGGAGGAACAAGAATCACCAATGCATTTATTTTTCTATTGTAGAGTTGCTAGGAACCTTTGGTTTTTGTTACTTCATGCTAACATGTATGGATTCAGCTTTCAAGCCATGCTCCAGCTTTTGGAACACTCCTCCTCATCCTCTCATGTTCGATGGCTTAAATCCTTGGTTCCTGCTGGGCTTTGGTCTTTATGTAAGGCCAGAAATGAGGCAATCTTCAATTCGGTTAGAGTGGACGCAGGTACTCTATTTCTGAAGGTTAGAAGACTAGTGGGTGAATACTGGAGGAATTGTAACCAGAAGAATGCTTTCCTGATTCAGGGTGCTAATCTTGTGGAGCAGGAAGAGATTTGTTTAGCAATAACAGATGGTTCTTATCTTGGAGGGTTGGCCGGAATTGGGGTTGTGCTAAGGAGACATGATGGCTCAGTTTGGGCGGCGGTTTCGAAAGCTGTACAGACGCAATCGTGTGAGGAGACTGAGTTAATTGCAATTCGCAGGGCTCTTTTGTTTGCTTGTGAGCTTAGGTGCACAAGGATCTTGATCCAGTCAGATGCTAAATTTTTGATTGACTGTGTTAATGGCCGGCTAAGTTGGCCGGCTGAGCTTGTTTTTTTGTTTAGAGATATATGTAGTATCTCTGCCCATTTTGAGGTTTCCATATTCAGATATGTGCATCGAGACCTGGTGGATTACGCAGATGTCTTGGCCGGCTTGGGGAGGAGGCATGCGTGGTGTCGATCTTGGGTCTTTGCACCTGGATCTGAGTATCCGGGTGATGTTCCATTTTGATGTAGTTTTTTTGTGTTTTTTTGTTCTCTATTGTAACTTTGCCTAGCCTGTTGGCTCACTTGTTCAAAAAAAAAAGACAAAGAGACTAGAGAAGGAGAAGGAATGATAAGAAGGGGATAAGAAGACGTGCAGGAGGAGTCATGCTCATGCATGCTGTGGACCTATTAGTTTTATATTTTGATTAATTCAGCAGATAGGCTCACAAAACTTACATCACATGATACTATCCAGAACGCCTGGTCCATCACCCATAGACCAGGCAAAACTAGCATCAAAACTCCTGCACCATCAGCTTGACCATTACATCACCGAGGAATATTAGTTGTGATGTCTGAGAGATGAACTAAAAAGAGATCCCCTCTCCTCTCCTCTAGTAGGTCATTATTAACGTTAGATCCAAAACTTTGTTGCTCACTTTTTCTCTCCATGTTGGTTTCCGTTTGGATGGTAATGAAAGAATGAATCTGATCGTGTCCTGCAACGAAGAACAATCTTTTCTGATAATGGTTGCCCACCATTTTCATATCTTTGTCTCTTGGCTTTTAGCTTCCACAATAATTGAAGATTGGTAGTATGTCTTGGAGACTGGAAAGTTTTGCTTGCAGACTATGTTAAAATTTAGAGTATTTTTGGCACACAACAAACTTAACCATTTTGGTGGCTACATTTACTGAGGGTAAATATATTCGAATTTTAAAAGTCATATGCAAACAAAGCCATTAATATGATCATCCTTTGAATTCGTGACATGAAAGACCAAAGGCCAGGAATATTAGGCCCAAACTAGGCCGCCCAATCGCCTCAGCCCACAAACTTGGCCTGGATAAAGGCCACATGTAATGCAGCATGTCGAAGTCCCAACGCTGGAGGGCCATTTTAGGCGGGGGCGGGAACAAAATGGCGGGGGCGGGTTCTTCTCGGATTGGATTTTGGAAGGCGCGGCTTATAGCAAGCCCTTAAGCCCTCTGTCAATACTCAACTGAGGGGCTCGTCACTCTTGAATCTTGATATCATCTCCTTGCTGCATTTGGAATCATCTATTGTTCCACACAGGTCTTTGGTCTTGCTCTTGGGATCGGATGTTGATGTTCTTCTAGCGATCCTGCATTAGGTATTGCTTTCACCACCTTTGGCTAACAATGTATTTGAAGCCCTTTTTAATTAAGTACCATGATCTTATTTCGGCTATTCTAGAAGAGGACAGTACTCAAAAATCGTTTTTGAGGTTTGTTTTGGTGCTTATGGGATCTCATCATCATGCCCCTTTTGTTCTTTCTTTTGCTTTTACCTCTGTATATTTTCTCTCGAACTGGATCAAAGGAGTGGGTGATAGTCTAAAGATTTGTATGAGGTAATGGAGACATTTTCTTAGAAATTGGCATGATTATGGTGGCGACTTCTATGGAATAAATTATGCTCATAGAAATCGCAGAGAAGAAACGAGTTGGAGAAAAATGATCTTTCTAAGTCATCTTGTCGACATGATTAATTGTGGAAGCTCGAAACTTCCAAAATGATAGGGGTGAAGCCCACTCACAAAGTTCTAGCTGATCAGACGTTTTTATTAAGTCTTCTGTCCGTTTTAGGTGAAACATCTGATAAATGTGTGTTTAGAATCACTATGATGTCACATGGAGTTCTGGTTAAAGTCCATGGTAGAGCTTTATTCATTGCCATCATAATGCTCCATAACTCCTATGGAAATTGATCGATGTTCAGGAGTATGCTTGCCCTGCCTTTAGCATAAATTTCTGTTATATCTCTTCAATAATTGGGCTTCGTTATTTGTGAACTTTCTAGCACCTGAATTTATATTCAAGTGTGATACCACGTGAACCAGCCCAAAACAGAGTTCAAAGATTTTAATACAGTTCCATCTTTTTTGCAGAAAAAGAAGAGAGCTCTGAGAAGGCCTTGATCTGATGAAACGTATATTTCTTGCTTTTGTATGATGAGTTCTAGTAGAATAATTGTTAAACTTATTATTGACATGCATTGTCGCTCTAATGATTCTGCTTTTGATTCACTGATACTATGGTTGTCTGTCTTCTTTTATCTTCGGTTATGCAGTCAATGTATGCAAAGTATGCAAGGACTTCATATCTGTCATCACTGTGTAACATTTGCTCCCTTTCTACTCCTAAATCAGGATTTGGAATTCATTATCTCTTACCATTCTTGCTTTCAATCCAGTTGTTTATATAGGTTTCCACAAGCATTCCAATGTTGGATGTTTGCATTAGTAGCACTTAATGCCACTGCATGCCTATTGTACCCTATTAAAGTTGTAATCCAATTCTACTTTTCTCCACAAGTCTCGCATTGCTTTGTGAGCCTGCACATGTTTTCCTCTTTGGTTTCACCATAAAAGTGGCAATGAGAGTAACGGTATACACAGCAATACACCTACATGATTTGCAATGCTTTCAGGGCAAAAAGTGGAGCGACTCTCTGAGTTGGGCTTTGACTCCAGTCACTCAACTGTTGACAGACTTAGTACTCTACCAGATGATGTTATCGAAGCTATTCTTGCGCGTTTGCCCATCAAGCATGCGGTTCGAACAAGTGTCTTATCACGTCGTTGGAGATATGAATGGTGTAACATTTCTCAACTTGTGTTTGATAAGCAGTCTTTCCCATTACGTGAAGACCAAACCCAAACAGACTTTGAAAATAAACTTGTGAAAATTGTTGATCAAGTTCTACTGCTCCATCGCGGTCCGATTCTGAGTTTTGAACTTTCTGCTGAGCTGGAAAGTTTTGTGGATATAGACCGATGGATTCTTTTTTTGTCAAGAAATGGCATTAAAAGGTTAGCACTTGAAACACGGACGGAGGAGAGCTATAAATTGCATTCTCGTGTCTTCTGGTGCAATGAGTTGACTTCTTTGAATTTGTTTGAATGCATAATCAATCTTCCTGATTCTTTCAAAGGATATATGAACTTGACCGTCCTAGATCTTCATTATGTTTCCTTTTCGAGCAATGCACTTGAAGTTTTGATATCCATGTGTCCACTTCTGAAGCAATTAGTCCTCAGTCATATTGATGGTTGTGCTCGTCTTAAGATCTGTGCCCCGCAGCTCATAGACTTGGTAGTTGAAGGTGAATTTGATGGGCTCTCTTTGGAAAGTTGTCCACTTCTAGCTGCTGCATCCTTTAACTTGGATAGATATGGCTTTGATCAGAGTGTTGCAACAGACGTGTTTGAGCTACCCAGACTTGAGAAGCTTGAATTCGTTGGCTTCGCTTTATTGGTATGGAATTTGAACGGAATGCTTGTAGAATACATTTCATGCAAAACCTCAACAACTTGGGAGTATCCTTTTCCTATCAGGCATCAAACAATTAACTTAGTGGTTTTTTGTCAATTCTGAAGAAAATCTCTAATTCTTATCCATGTTGTTTTTTAGATGTGGCGATCTGGTCAACTTCGTCTGAAGTTTCCCATTATTTGCCCTCTAAAGGATCTTACTGTTCAAATAAATTTTGAAGATATGCAAGAGATATCAGCTTTCATGTGCTGTTGTAGCAGCGCGCCTGTGTTGCAGGAGGTCAGATTAATGGTAAGCCTGTAGAGGTACCTGGAAGTAGGTAAATTTGAAAATATGTTGTACTATGAACATAATAGCTCTTGCAAATAATGGAGGCCATCTTTTCTTGGTGATGTGTAAATTTATATAGCAGCTGTAAACAAATGGCTTGTTCGAAATAGAACAATATGGTGCATGACAATAGGCAACATCATCTCATGTCTTTGCACTTACTGTGTTATTCTACTTTCTCTTTTCTTTTCAATGCATGTTTTTGAGTTGCTTCTTTGTTTTTAATAAGCCTGCTGAATACCAACTTGATTATTTCCTATGACTCCATGCAGGCTGAGCTATCCTATGTCAAAACAAATGTTCAAACACTTGTTGATGATTTCTGGGAAGCCCGAAAAGGTCTTAATTGCCAATTTTCTTCCCTAGAATTTGTAGAGGTAACTGGATTCTCGGGGATCAGATCTGAAATGAAATTCATAGAATATGTACTTGCAAATGCGCCAGTTCTTGAGACTTTGGAGATTAGTGTCCATGAAGGTCATATGCTAAAGATATTGAAGGAAGTTGTCCAGTTCCGAAGAAGCTCTGCAAAAGCTCGGATACAAGTATTTCCAATTGTTTCACCAAACTGATTGCATTTCACCTGCCAGCAGATAGCATCGCTGTTCCTAGGATTTACTTCACTGACAGCCAGAAAGGGGGTTAAAAGCTTTTCTTAGTAGTGCACTATTAGTAGTTGATTTGAAGAAATTAATAGCTGTGAGGGATTGTGTCTGAGCTAGTAGTTGTTCTTGCTTACATTGGTTATAATTGTTGTCTTAGATTGCTGCAGGATTTGAAAAGGGCAATGAGCCAGCATTAGTCCAGTGATCACGTACCAAAGAGCAAATAAACAAAGACATATTTTGGCAATTAAAATTTGTCAAGGCACAGGGACTACAAAAATTCAAAGTGGTGCTATGATGTTTGGCCACCATTTCGAATTTTTCTATTGTTTAATATCTTCCACAGTGAGGTATGGCCTAGGCATTTGATGGAGATATTTAGAGGCTTGTGGGCTTTAGCAGCCAAGTTTCATGGAGGTAATTTTGCATTTGTATCAAGAACTTGTAATGAAAGAGGCATCGTGTTTGTATGCTAGGAGAATCTCGGTGTGTGGAAAGTATGATGTCCGAACACAGTGGGGGGGGGGGGGGGGGGGATAGTGAAGTGGTGGAAGTAGCCTTGGGCTCAATTAAGCAAAAAAAAAAAAAAAGTCTTCCACAGTAAAATTTAGTTGTAATATCTTTTGAGGCTAAAAAGTTTTATGTTTGCAAATATTTGAATATAATCTGTCTTTAAATTATTCTCTCCCATTAACTCCAAGCTTTATTTGACATGTTATTAAGGTTTGACTAGTGATTATTCGATGCTTGTGATTCTTTTTGGAATTTGCCCGCCTAATCCAAGAGTAATTACATTAAAAAAAAGGAATCAAACCAAGCTTGATGATTAATATGAGGCTCGAAATTAATTTTGTGACTTGATGTTTAGTTAGCTTAGTTTCGAGTCACGGTTCATAAAAGGCTAATCGAGGTCAAGTTGGATCAAGTTTAAGAATTCAGAAGGATAATGAAGTGATTAATAATAATCGGTGGTTCAGGATTCGCATGGGTTCAACTTAATTACTTTCCTAACGTGATATGCTTCTTTTGGACTTTAATTGGCTAGATTGGTGTTCCATGGAAAGAATAGAGAGAAGAGAAGGCACAGGTGAGGACTCTCCCTCCTACTAGGATTAGGATTGTTTGACTAAGGTATATAGTCTAACAAGGATATAGTCATCCAAGGATAGGAAGGAAACGTGGCTTTTGGTTGGACGGCGGCAGAGCACAGCGTGTCATCGGTTGGAGCGGGCCGGCATCTTGTTGCGAGCTTGTGCCAAGACAAACAGTACTCAAAAGGAGAAGGAAAGATATCCGTTAACTCGAAGACATAGAGTGGGTGCGAGAGAGCTAGCTAGCTTGTCAGAGACTAGTGGTTTGATTGTGCTCACCGTTTCGAGTCCAAGTCGTCCGTAACGGTACTCTACTTTTTAGCACCTGAATCTATATTTGAGTAGGATACCATTAAACGAGCCCGAAACAGAATTCTGAGAATTTAATACGTACAGTTCCATCTTTTTTTTGCAGAAAAAGAAGAGAGCTCTGAGAAGGCATTGATATGGCGATAGGTATGTTTCTTGTCTGTCTTCTGTCGTATGATGATCGAGTTATAGTAGAATGATTATTGAACTCTTGACATGCCTTGTGGTTCTAATGATTCTGGCGTTTTGATTCACTCTTTCTATGGTCTCTATCTACTAATGATTGTTGAACTCTTGACATGCATTGTGGCTCTAATGATTCCTGTTTTGATTCACTGTTTCTATGGTTGTCTATCTTCTTTTATCTTCATTTATGTAGTCAAGGTAGAAACAGACTACAAGGTCTTCATATCTGTCATCACTGCATAGCATTGTTCCCTTCCTACTGCTTAATTGGGATTCTGGCATTCATCATCTCTTACTGTTCTTGCTTTTAATCAAGTTGTTATATAGCTTTTCGCAAGCATTCCAATCTTGGATCTTTAGATTGGTAACACTTGTTTGATGCCATTGCATGCCTATTACGCTCTGTGATTTGTACGTGTCTTCATGCATCTGGCATTGCTTCGTGAGCATGCGCATCTTAATTTTCCTGTTTGATTTCACCATAAAGGTGCAATGATCATCGAGAATTGCAATGTTTTCAGGGCAAAGATGGAAGCGACTTCCTGAACACATAGACAGACTTAGTGCTCTACCAGATGATGTTATCGAAGCTATTCTTATACGTTTGCCCATCAATGAAGCAGTTCAGACAAGTATCTTATCAAGTCGTTGGAGATATCAGTGGAGCAATATTTCTCAACTTGTGTTTGATAAGCAGCATTTCCCATTACGTCCAGGCCAGAACAGTACAAGTTTTGATGATAAACTTGTGAAGATTATTGATCAAGTTCTACTGCTCCATCGTGGTCCGGTTCTGAGTTTCGAGCTCTCCATTGACCTCAGAACTTGTGTGGGCATCGACCGGTGGATTCCTTTTCTGTCAAGAAATGGCATCAAGAAGCTAGCTCTTCTCAAATGGGAGGGTCTGTGTTATAAACTGCATCCTAGTGTCTTCTCGTGCAATGAGATGACTTCTCTTAAGTTGTTTAGATGCACGATCGATCTTCCTGTTTCTTTCAAAGGATTTACGAAGCTGACCGTGCTGGATCTTCAGTCTGTTTTCATTTCGAGCGATGCACTTGAAGCTTTGATATCAATGTGTCCACTTCTTAGGGAATTAGCACTCAGAGATATTTTTGGTTGCACTGGCCTTAAGATCCGTGCCCCGCAGCTCATAGCGTTGACAGTTGATGCTTTATTTGAAGGACTTTCTTTGGAAAGTATCCCCCTTGTAGCTGCTGCATCCATTAGTTTGCAGAGATCTGGGCACGATCACGATCAGAGTGTTGCAGAGTTCAATTTAATAGAAGTATTCGGCCTGCCCGGTATTGAGAAGCTTGAATTACTTGCTTACACTCTCCTGGTATGTATGAAATTTGTATGCTTCCTTTAGAATGTTTCTTGTGAATTCTGACGAGAAAAATTTCTAATGCTTAGCCATGTACGTACTTTGTTAGATCTCGACCTCTGGTGATGTTCCTATGGAGCTTCCGATCGCTTTCCACCTAAAGTACCTCACAGTTCAATTAGATCTTGAAGATATGCAGGAGGTGTCAGCCTTCATGTGTTGTGTTAGAAGCTCACCTGTGTTGGAGAAGGTCATTTTAAAGGTATGCATGCATGTAGAGTCATCTGAAACTACTTATGATTTTAGAAACATCTTGTATTATGGATATCAAGCTCTTGCCAATAGAATTGTGCACTGATCGAACGATATGGCCTGCGACAATATGCAGGCGTGCTCTGACGAAGAAGAAGCCCAAATACCTATTCTTGATTTCTGGGAAGCGCAGGATCATGATTGCCAATTTTCTTCCCTGAAAGTTGTAGAGGTGACTGAATTCTCCGGGACCAAATCTGAAATGAGATTCACAGAATTTCTACTTGCAAATGCGCCATTTCTCGAGACTTTGCAGATTGAATTCACCAAAGATGTGGGTGATCTGTTAAAGATAATGAGGGAATTTGTTCAGTTCCAAAGAACCCCTTCAAAAGCTCGGATAATACTTCCAAATTTAACTTGTGTTACTGATAATGATCGATTTCACTTGTGAGCAGATGAGATGATACTGCTGTTCCTAGGATTTACCTTACTGACAGTAATGCACTAATAGTAGTTTAACTGAAGAGACTATTAGCTGTGAGGCAATGTATTCTTTGACTGCAATCTTGGTTTTACTCATTAGTTGTTCTTTCTTACGTTGGTTGCCATTGTTGTCCGACTTTTGCAGGATTTTGGCAAGTTATATTTGTCCCGGCTCAAGGACTTCAAAAATTTAAAATGGCTTTTGCAGGATTTCTCCCTCTTTGATTCAATTAATCAAAAAAGAAAAAAAGAAAGCACTATGTCTCAAATTACAATTACTGAAGGATAAAAGTATTTCACACTGCCATGTTGGGCAGTAATTTTGTTGAAGAAATAACTAACAATGTGGCTTTAAATATGTGGATAAAAATCTAAATTGGAATGGACGCATGCAGGACTATTCTAAAAGGAAACAAGCGGCATAGATCCGTTCAAAGGATGAATTTTTAGACGAGATGGCATTCTAACGGAACATATCAGATTAAAAACCACCTAACTGAACTGAAAATTATCCAAACTAACGAAACATATCAGATTCTAGCTTAGTTCCAAAAACGAAATCAAAATATCGAACCTTGATAGAAACCCGTCAGACCCTCCTAACTCAGAGTAATGGGCTCAATTAATAAAAAAATGTCTCAGACTGTCAAACTACAACGACCCAATTATCAAAATGTATCATATATTCATACTAGGTGGGCCCCCTGCCACATGGCAGGGTAACCATCAAGTTAATGACTGATTCGGTTATAAAAATCGAATTTGATTAATGAATCAACCTTATATAAGGATGTATATTTAAAACTAATCTAGGAAAGATGATAAAAATATACAAAGTTAACTTAGGAAAATATACATGTAAATAAACTAATAGGAGGGAAACGGTTGTAACCGTTTTTGCTCCTTATAAGGTTGATGTAATTGAATCCATCTTCCCCAATTATTGTGTTGGTGTTAGCCTATGATAGAGTTCAATCAGCCCATCCTGGGTTCCAATGGGCGGCTTTGTTTTGGGCCTTACTGTTCCTCAAGAGCTCCATTTAGGCCTATTGGGCTCATAACAACGTTTACAGCTGCTTGCAATGCAAAATGCCTATATTTCCCCGTGCCTTGCCTTACGAGTACTAAACATGTTGATGATGTTCTTCTAGCCCAATCGGCAAAATTAGGTATTGCTCCTACCACAATTTTGCCTTAATTTCGTTGTCTATTTCTAACGACCATGATCATGTTATGGCTTTTGTTTCCATGTGGTGTTTATGGGGGGCCACTCATCAGTCATCATGCCCTCTTGATGTCCTCTTGTGCTTTGTTTGGGTTTTACTTGTATGTTAAAACCTGTCGAATTGGATTCCTAGTATGTTAAACCCTTATAGAGAATTGGATTACTTGTATATTATTCTATTGGAACATACTGTGCTCGTAGAAATGCCGAAAGGAGACCGAGTTGGACAAGAATCATCTTTAAGAGTCATCTTGTCGACATGGACAGATGGTAGCTTCATACTTTCAAAATGACACAATTGTTGACCATTTGCAAGTTCTAACTAAGTGCATTCCCCGTATATGCTGGGCTTTATTATGGAAATTAATGTCATTTAGCATAAATTCTGTTATATATTTTCAATAATTGGGCTTTGTTATTTGTTATTTATTCATTTTATTTACCATTCCTTTTTATTGGTACTTATAGAAGTTGTGAACTATTTAGCACCTGAATATATATTTGAGCGTGATACCATGTGAAACAGCGCAAACCAGAGTTCTGGGAATTTAATATGGTTCCATCTTTTTTGCAGAAAAAGTCGATAGCTCTCAGAAGGCATTGATCTGATGAAACGTATATTTCTTGTCTTCTGTATGATGAGTTATATTAAAATGATTATTAAACTCTTGACATGCATTGTGGCTCTATTGATTCCGCTTTTGATTCACCAGTACTATGATGTCTATATTCTTTTATCTTCATTTTATGCATTCAAGGTAGAGGCAGTCTGCAGGGGCTTTATATCTGTCATCATTGTATAGCATTGTTCCCTCCCTGCTGCTTAATTGGAATTTTGACATTTATTATCTCTTCCCTTTCTTGCTTTTAATCAAGTTGTCATATAGGTTTGCATAAGCATTCCAACCTTGAGTCTTTGGGTTAATAGTAATACTTGGTTAATTCCATTGCATGCCTATTAAGCCATGTTAAATTTGTAATCCATTTGTATCTGTCTCCACCCGTCTGGCATTGCTACATGAGCATGCACATGTTTTCCTGTTTGGTTTCGCCATAAAGGTGTTATGAGAATCATGTTATACAAAATACTACACCTTCAAGATTTGCAATGTGTTCAGGGAGGAAAGGGAAGCAACTTTCTCAACACGTAGACAGACTTAGTTCTCTACCTGATGATGTTATCGAAGCTATTCTTATACATTTGCCCATCAAGGAAGCAGCTCAGACAAGTATCTTATCAAGTCGTTGGAGATATAAATGGAGTAAAATTTCTGAACTTGTGTTTGATAAGCAGGATTTCCCATTACATTCTGGCCAGAACAATACAAGTTTTGATGATAAACTTGTGAAGATTATTGATGAAGTTCTACTGCTCCATCATGGTCCGATTCTGAGTTTCGAGCTCTCCATTGACATGAGAACTTGTGTGGGTATCGACCGGTGGATTCTTTTTTTGTCAAGAAATGGCATCAAAAAGTTAGTCATTCACAAATGGCAGGGAGAGAGTTATAAACTGCATTCTTGTGTCTTCTCATGCAATGTGATGACTTCCCTTGAGTTGTTTAAATGCACAATCAATCTTCCTGTTTCTTTCAAGGGATTTATGAACCTGACCGTGCTCGATCTTGATTCTGTTGTCTTTATGAGCGATACACTTGAACTGTTGATATCAATGTGTCCACTTCTTACGAAATTAGCACTCAGATATATTTCTGGTTGTACTTGCCTTAAGATCCGTGCACCGCAGCTCATAGACTTGTCAGTTGAAGGTCCATTTGAAGAACTCTCTTTGGAAAGTACTCCACTTCTAGCTGCTGCATCCATCGGTTTGGACAGATTCGATCAGATTGCTGTAAAGTTCAAGTTAATAGAAATATTCGGCCTGCCCAGTATTGAGAATCTTGAATTACTTGAGTACGCTTTCCAGGTATGAAATTTGTATGGAATGCTTCCTTTCGTATGTTTTTCATGTAAAACCTCTACAGCTTGGGAGTATCTTACTCCTATGTGGGGCATATACCGACCTAAATGTTTTTTTTTTGTCAATTCTAATAAATTTCTAATGCTTAGCCATCTTTATTGTTAGATCTCAAGCTCTGGTGATGTTCCTATGGAGCTTCCGATCGCTTTCCACCTAAAGTACCTTACAGTTGAATTAAATTTTGAAGATATGCAAGAGATATCAGCTTTCATGTGTTGTGTAAGAAGCTTGCCTGTGTTGGAGAAGGTCATTTTAATGGTATGCATGCAGAGTCATCTGAAAGTACTTATCATTTTAGAAACATCTTGTATTATGGATATCAAGCTCTTGCCAATAGAATTGTTTGAGCTGAACAACATAGTGTGCGACAATACTTCACATCATCCCATATGTCTTTGCACTTACTGTGTTATTCTGCTTTGTATTTGCTTTTGAATTGCATGTTTTTGAGTTGCTTCCTTGTTGTCTAAGCCTCCTGAATATGAGCTTAATTATCATCGATCACTCTATGCAGGCATGCTCTTACAAACTGGAAGCCCAAAAACCTATTGGTGATTTCTGGGAAGCGCAGGAAGATCATAATTGCCAATTTTCTTCCCTAAAGATTGTAGAAGTGACTAAATTCTCCGGGATCATTTCTGAAATGAAATTGATAGAATGTATACTTGCAAATGCGCCAGTTCTCGAGACTTTGCAGATTGAATTCAAAAAAGATGTGGGTGTTACAGTAAAGATAATGAGGGAATTTGTCCAGTTCCGAAGAAGCTCTTCAAGAGTTCGGATAGTATTTCCAGATTAAAACTTGTATCGCTGATTAGGATTGCATTTCACAAGTGATTAGATAGTATTGCTGTTCCTAGGATTACCTTACTGACAGTAATGCACTAGAAGAGACTATTATCTGTGGGGTAATGTATTCCTTGACTGCAATCTTGGATACGCATTGTACTTATTAGTTGTTCTTGCTTACGCTGGTTATCGTTGTTGGCTGATTTCTGCAGGATTTTGGCAATTAATATTTATCCCGGCTTAAGGACTTTAAAATTTTAAAATGGCGCTAAAATTAAAGATACTATTTGGCCACAATTTGCAATTTTTGCAGTGGTTGGCATCTTTTGTGCTTGAAAATTTCTGTTTGCAAATATTAGAAACTAAACTATGTGACTCCTCCCTCCAATTTATTGAAGGTTTATTTAAGATGTTTTTAAGGGTTGAATTGTGATCATTCGATGTGTGTGTGATTCCCAAAATATTCAGGGAATTTGTCCTCCTAAGCCGGAGTAATCGAATCAGTTAATTAAAAAAGAGAAAAAAAACAATACGTCTCAAATTAGAACTCTGAATAATAAAAATGTTCCATGTTGCCATGTTGTGCAGTAATTTTGTTGAAGAAGCAATGTGACTATGTGGATAAAAATCTTAATTGGAATGAACACATGCACTTTTTTCCCTCTTTGTTTTATTCTAATTTTATATTTCAAATATTATGGGAATAAACTAAGGTGTCTGATACTGGAAATTGATGACAGAATAAAGTTACTTAACTTAGTTGGAAAAAATAAAATTTAAATCTCGTCGGAGTTATTTCATATTTGGCCGGATCCAAATAGAGACTCGAACTCTTTTTATTGGATCATTGGAAACCCTATACGTGGTACCAAATATTGCTGATGATGTTCTTCTAGCCAACCTGCAAGTCTGCAACATTAGGTATGGCTCCTACTCCACCTTTGCTTTTCCAAGGACCATGCATGAATCATGATCATCCTCTGGAAAGAAACGTGAATGACTATAGACTAGTATTTGAAGTCCTTTTTATTTTTAGGTTTCATGCATGATCTTATATGTAAGCATGACTGTAGTATATAGTCTACTATTGGAATATTGGAACATATTGTGAAGTTTTGATATGAATGTGTCCAATTCTGAAGACACTTCTCATAAGTATTGTTGGTGGTACTCGCCTTAAGATATGTTCCCTGCAGCTCATAAGATCGTCAGTTGAAGGTGTATTTGAAGAGCTCTTTTTTTATTATGACGCGGACCCCAACTATGACGCACTATGCAGAGCTGACGAGGTTCGGTGCAACGTCTCGGCGGAGATGTCAGGTCGTGGGGCCCGGATTTGAGATTTGTTTGATAGGAGTAGTTTATTTAATTTTTCCTATACCTTGTGTGTCGAAACCTAATTAGGATATGAGGGTTTATATGAGTGGGCGTCATTGTACCTTGTAATGGACTTCTTTGCCTTTGCGATAGTGAAAACTCCAACGACTTCGTGGATGAGGGCGAACCACGTAAATCTGTGTGTCTTTGTTTTCAATTTCTTTGCTTCTAATTCCTAGAAAATCCTAACATTTGAAGAGCTCTTTTTTGAAAGTACTCCACTTCTAGCTTCTGCATTCATCAGGTTGCAGAGTCCTAAGGTCAGTCAGGGTGCTTCAATTGGGACAAGTTCCAACTTGGTAGAAATAGCTCGAATTGCTTGGCCACACTTTACAGGTACGAAATCTGTACTAAATGTTCTCTTTTAAAAAGAATTTTTCATATAAACCATTACAAACTTTTTTGTGCGACTATCTCACTCCTGTGTCATATCAACCGGCTTTGAGGTTATCTGCCAGTTCTAAAGAAAATTGCTAATGCTTCTCCATGTTCATATAAACCATTACAAAATCCAAAATCTCCTTTCAAATATTCCTCACTATCGACTCAACCTCCATCAGCCACACTCTAAATCCATTCATGATTTACACAGCCATCATGGAGTCCGATTCAATCACTATCCGTAAATACCCCTCTCCTTTAGAGAACCTCAATGCCATCTCCATAGCCATTAGTTCCGCAAACAAAACGGAGCTCGCCACAGCACTAACTGCTGCTCCCCCCGAACGCGGATCAAAAGCCGCATCAACCTGCACAACAGTCCCCTGTGGCCTTGGGTCCCTCTGCACCTTATCAAACCTCCTGTAGAACTCCTGTGACTGTCTTCGAATCCTACGATGTAACACCTCGGCCGTCTCTCCTCCCTCGCCAAAAATAATCTGATTTCTATCCTTCCATATAACCCAAGCCGCATAGCCTATAAATGTCTTCATAGCTTTCACACGTCCATTGCTTGATGAGGAGAACAATATTTCCAACCTCTCCTCCGGTCCCCAGCAAGCCTCGGCACACTTGGGTTTTTCTCCTTTCTCTTTGCTTCTCTTATTGCACACTTGAGTTTGTGCTCTTGTATTTCTTATTAGCCTTCCCGAATACCATTTTTAGTTATCTTCTCTCACTCCATGCAGGCGAACTCTGACAAAGAACCGGCCCGAACAGCCATTGCTGATTTCTGGAAAGCACAGGAGTATCACAATTGCCTCTTTTCTTGCTTAAAGATCGTAAAGGTGCAGGCATTCTCTGGGACCAAATCAGAAATGAAGTTCATAGAATTCGTACTAGCGAATGCACCAGTTCTTGAGACTTTGCAGATTGAACACAATAGAAGAGAGGGTGATATGATGAAGATACTGAAGGAATGTATTCGGTTCCCAAGAAGATTAAAAATTTCCCTTTGCTACTGTCTAGAACTAGTTTATTTGAGGGGAAAAAAAAATATTTAGTGGCTGTTTAACGAGTCTCTTATGTTGCTTACAAAGCTTACAAAGTTCATAGTTGTTGTTTTAGACTCTGCTGCAGGACTTGAGAAGGGCAAATGAACCAGCATTAATCCAGTAATCACTAATCAGGTATACAACGTGGAATGTGCATTGTACACACCTAACGTGGCTGTCTGTGTGTTGCCTATGTGGCTGCCACATCAGCAAAATTCACATCGGCCAACAAATTTGATCCCATCAAAAACTCTCTTTTTTCTCAATATTTGATGAAAAAGAGAGAGAAAATGCAGAGAAAAGAATGAGAACCTTTTGCTGACATGGCACTTAGCTCTCTCGTCAGTGTTTTGTTTCTCATGAATTTTTTTTTTGCTGACGTAACAAGCCACATCAGGCGCCACATAAGGTGTGTGCATTATATCATAGCTCCACAGAAATAATAAGAGTCGTGATTGGTGTGCATCTCACGTTCCCGATTCCGAGTACATGTCTATTGAATTCGTAATCCATTAGTTTTCGTCTTCAAATTAAGGTCTGGCATTGCTACTGAGCATATATATATATATTTTTTTTTCATATTTTGGTTTGACCATGAAGTTGCAAAAGATCAGAACCATTGTATGCTAAACAATATACATAAAAAATTGCAATTTTTCAGTGCTAAAGGGGGGACGACCTTCTCAAGATTGCAAGATGAGCTCTGACTCAACTGTAGACAGACTTGGCAATCTACCAAAAAATGTGATCGATTCTATACTTACGCGTTTACCGATCAAAGTTGTAGTTCGGACAAGTATCTTATCACGTCGATGGAGATATGAATGGAATGATATTTCAAAACTTGTGTTTGATTCAAGCTATATCTTAATGCCTAAACAACAAACAGAATTTGATCGTAAACTTGTGAAAATTGTTGATCATGTTCTACTGCTCCATCGCGGTCCGGTTCTGAGTTTCAAGCTTTCTGTTTGTGACTTGGCAAGTTTTGTGGACACCGATCGGTGGTTTCTTTTCTTGTCAAGAAATGGTATCAAAGAGTTAACTGTCGACAAATGGAAAGGAGAGATGTATAAGCTGCATTCATGTGTCTTCTCGTGCAATGACATGAATTATCTGGAATTGTATAGATGCACACTGAGTCTTCCTGATTCCTTCAAAGGATTTGCGAACCTGACTGTGCTGGATCTTCAGTGCATTTCCTCTTCGAACAATGCACTTGAAGTTCTGATATCAACGTGTCCACTTCTGCAGAAATTAACCCTCAGACAAATTGATGGTTGCACTCGTCTTAAGATCACTGCCTTGCATCTCATAAATTTGCAGGTTGAAGGTGTGTTTGAAGAACTCTATTTTGAAAGTACTCCACTTCTAACAGTAGCATCCATCAATTTGTGGAAAAAGGTTGATCAGAGTGTTTCGAGTGGGACAAAGTGCAATTTGGTAGAAATGCTTGGCATGCCTAGTATCGAGAAGCTCGATTTACTTGGCCAAACTTTACAGGTACAAAACTTTTTCGTAACTCTTTCTTTTTGAAGGCAGATCATATAAAACACTGAAATTTTGTGCTGGAAGTATCTTACTCCCAGTTGGGTCATCAATAGACAGAGTGTCTTTTGTCAAATCTAAAGAGTTTTTCCAACGTTTGTTCATGTTCTTTGTTAGACCTTAACAGTTGCTGATGATCCTATGAAGCTTCCGATTATTCCCCTGCTAAGGTATCTTACACTGGATATAAATTTTGAAGATATGCAAGATATATTAGCTGTTATTTGCTGTTTTAGAAGCACACCTATGTTGCAGAAGCTCATTATAAAGGTACTAATAATTGCAGACTTCTGAGTTGTGGTCTTGTTTTCTAATTGGCCTTGCTAAACACCAGCTTAACTTTTTTATCCTTTATCACTATATGCAGGCGGTCTCTGACCAAAATTTAGCCGGAATACATATTGCAGTTTTCTGGGAAGCACAAGGAGATCATAATTGCCTGTTTTCTTCCCTAAAATTTGTAAATGTGGCTGCATTCTCCGGGGTGAATTCAGAAATGAAATTCGTAGAATTTGTACTTGAAAATGCACCAGTTCTTGAGACTCTGCAGATTGAGCTAAAGAAAAATGTGAGTGATGTGTTAAAGATACTGAAGGAATTTCATCGGTTCAGAAGAAGATCTGCAAAAGCTCGGATAGTATTTGCGGATTAACCCGCCAGTAAACTGATTTGTGTTTCATTTGTGAGAGATAAAATTGCCGAACCGATATTTTACATGCATGCATGAGTGAGCTAGGAAAGGTTAAATGCATCTATTTGTGCTCTTCTTGTAGTTAATTTTATGAAACAATATTTAGTGGCCGTTAAACGATGTATTCCTTGTAAAATGGTGGATATGTGTTCTAGTCAGTAGTTGTTATGAAGATCTTAATTTTGCTTTCGACCACTATAATCGTTGTTAATCCAGGTATTGGACAACAATGTCAAATGAAGATATACTTACTTTGGCTATTATCATTTAGCCCAACGATATTAAAGAAGTCACTGGGGCATCAGATGTTGACATTAATTCTTCTAACCAGCCCTTCAATATTAGTTATTGCTCCGGTCTATCACTTTGGTTAATAAGGTGTAGATGTAGATATGTATATTTGCAGCCAGTTTGCTTTCACCGGGACGGCTATTGCAGAAGAGATGGTAATATCCTAGTCCTTCTTCTTGTGTGTTTCCGGGTCAGTTTATGCTGGCATATTTAATTTCCTTTGGAAGGACGTGGATGACTAGTCTTTGAAGCCATTTTTGAGTAAAATGATCTTGTTTCGAATGTTGTTGAAGTGGGTTGTTGGCTTGATCATCATACTCGTCTGGCTCGAAATTAATTTGAGGCCGAGCTTGGACAATAATAGGTTGAGCACTGATTGATGCACACTTCACATTATTGAATCGGTAGCACAGATTCATATACATATCTATCGGTAGTGGTCTACCGATAAGCATGTACAATCTATCGGCATCCCACTACCGATAGGTTCGTTGCTGATTCATATACATGCCTATCGGTAGTGGATTATCGATAGGCATATGCAACACATGTCTATCGGTAGCCCACTACCGATACATACCTATCGGTAGCCCACTATCGATTCATATACATGTGAAATACACATGCCACGTGGGCATATGCACAAATCATTTTTGTAATAGGTTTGATCTAGGTCGACATCTTTTTTTTAGATGATTAGTGTTTACACCAAATCTGTGTAACTTTTATTGACTAGTACATCAATATTATTAAATTTATGTAAACACCATTTGACGCCAGTTATGATTGATTATATTTTTTGATGACGTTTTTACCCCCAAATGACATTGGTCTCTCTCCCCCTGCGCTCATACCCGTCCCTTTCCCTTCCCTCTCCTGCTGAACCCATCCATCTTCTACGGAACCCATCTTCGTCGAGCTCCTCCAACCCAACCAGCATCTCACTGTTGGCGTCCAGGGTCGCCGTCACCTCCAACAGGATCCCACGACCTCAAACACTCCAATCCCGGTGATCATCGACACATCCGACGACAACCGCGCCGCCTCGAGCTCCGAGCACCGCGGCTAGCCCCAACCACCCCACCCCCCAGGCGAGTCCCCCGTGCGGCGTTCATCTTCCTCACCCGGCCCTATCCGCGACCTTCCTCCTCACTCCTCACGCATGGCGAGCGATGGTGGCGAGCAGTGGAGCGGAGGGAGGATGACTTGAGGAGGTGGAGGAGATTGGTCTCGGCGGCGTTCTTCGTCCTCACCCGTGCGGCGTTCTTCTTCCTCACCCGGCCCTATCCGCGACCTTCCTCCTCACTCCTCACCGTCGAAACCCCAACCCGAGCTCCTCTTCTTCAAGGAACCCGGCGCCGCCACCTGCCAAGACCGCCACCTCCGACCTCCAAACCCCATTCCGACCCCAGATCCGACCACCCAAAGTCACCGACGCGTGCAAGCCGATCTCACGCATGGCGAGCGATGGTGGCGAGCAGTGGAGCGGAGGGAGGATGACTTGAGGAGGTGGAGGAGATTGGTCTCGGCGGTGGAGTTGGAGTTGGCAAGGAGGGTGTGGGAGAGTGGGAAGAGGAAGTGGGTGGCAGAGAGGGGTTGGGGTAGCGTCGTCGGCGGTCGGCGGTCGGCGGTCGTCGGAAGAGGAGATGTCGGGGAGTGCAGGAACCAGAGGGGGGGGAGGACCTCGGAGAAGATGGAGATTGAGGAGCTCGGGCGGATCTCGGCGTTGAGGGAGGCCGTGGACGGTGCGAACGGCGTCGGGGCGGATCTCGGCGTTGAGGGAGGCCGTGGACGGCGTCGGTCGTCGGAAGAGGAGATCAGTGGAGCGGAGGGAGGATGACTTGAGGAGGTCCGCCCGGCGATGACACCCCGACGTTGGAAGAGGAGACGTCGGGCGTCGTCGTCGCCTCCGTCCCTCCCCCCACTCTCTCTCTCTCTTTATCTTTCTCTGTCCTCTCCCTCTTACTGTTTGCAGCCACCAACGCATACTTCTAGCAATCACCACTGTAGCAGAGAAAATAGAAAAATAGAAAATAAAAAATAAAAGAAAAGAGAAGAGAGAAAAATAAAATTGAGAGCTTATCGTCGGTTAAAACCAGTATGGGAGGGATAGTAGGGACATCATGAAAAAGGGAAAAGAGAAAAGAGAAAAACAAAAAAGAGAAAAGAGAAAAGAGAAAAATGAAGTCGAGAGCTTGTCGTCGGTTAAGACCAGTATGGGAGGGATAGTAGGGACATCATGAAAAAGAGAAAAACAAAAAAGAGAAACGAGAAAAGAGAAAAGAGAAAAGAGAAAAATAAAAAAGAGAAAAGAGAAAAATGGAGTTGAGAGCCTTTCGTCGGTTAAGACCAATATGGGAGGGATAGTAGGGACATCAAGAGAAAAGAGAAAAACAAAAAAGAGAAAAGAGAAAAGAGAAAAATAAAAAGAGAAAAGAGAAAAATGAAGTTGAGAGCTTGTCGTTGGTTAAGACCAGTATGGGAGGGATAGTAGGGACATCATGAAAAAGAGAAAAGAGAAAAGAGAAAAATTAAAAAGAGAAAAGAGAAAAATGGAGTTGAGAGCTTGTCGTCGGTTAAGACCAATATGGGAGGGATAGTAGGGACATCAATAGAAAAGAGAAAAACAAAAAAGAGAAAAGAGAAAAGAGAAAAATAAAAAGAGAAAAGAGAAAAATGAAGTTGAGAGCTTGTCGTTGGTTAAGACCAGTATGGGAGGGATAGTAGGGACATCATGAAAAAGAGAAAAGACAAAAGACAAAAATTAAAAAGAGAAAAGAGAAAAATGGAGTTGAGAGCTTGTCGTCGGTTAAGACCAGTATAGGAGGGATAGTAGGGACATCATGAAAAAGAGAAAAGAGAAAAGAGAAAAGAGAAAAGAGAAAAGAGAAAAGAGAAAAATTAAAAAGAGAAGAGAGAAAAATGAAATTGAGAGCTTGTCGTTGGTTAAGACCAGAATGGGAGGGATAGTAGGGACATCATGAAAAAGAGAAAAGAGAAAAATTAAAAAGAGAAAATAGTAAAGAGAAAAGAGAAAAATTAAAAAGAGAAAAACGACAGTCAATCTGAGGTTATTAGATGTTAGGGATCCGAGGAATTGTTGCCGGTAGTAAAATTGATACTATATTATGTTTTCATTTCTCTCTTTAATTTTCACTTTTTAATTAAAAATAAGATGATTTTTTTTTTCAATTTTCTCTTTTGATGATTTTCTTTTTTAAATTAAAAATAAGATGGTTTTCTCTTTTCAATATCTCTGTTCAATGTTCTCTTTTTAATTTTCCTCTTTAATATTCATATACCAGTCTAGCTTAATTTAGGTTATAATAGGTCTCGGTTTGAACTGACTCGAATCTGACTGAAATATGGCTGCTGGCATGATCTGGACTGTAATCTGTTGGGCTGAGGCATGGATCAATATGGACTGAATCAGATCAGATCAGAGAGGAATTTGATCAATTTCGGTGGTTTAGGCTGGATCTGATTAGATCTGATTGAGACCGGACCGGATCAGATCACATAAAATCCAATCGGATCCGGAGCACCTGACTTGGTTGAATCAGCTCAACCGTGTGCTGCTCGTCGGGGACGATGGTGGCTGCGAGCAGGGGAGGGTGGTGCCCGGTGGATGACGCCTAGGAACGGTTGGGGAAGGGTCGGCAGTCGACGAGGTGAACGGATCTGGTGCCGGATGGAACCGGGAAGGGCGGAGGCGACGTAGTTGAGAGGAGGCGGCGCTGGAGCTCTTGGAGGAGACGACGACGGTGCTTGGTCTACGGATCTAGAGGAGGAAGGAGGAGAGCAGCGGGGGACGGTGCTGGTTCCGACGAGGGTTGGAGTTCGGGGGAGGATCCCGGCGAGGTCTAGCGGAGGAAGGAGGAGAGGAGCCGCGCAGGGGGGTTTGGGGGTTGTCGGGTCTAGAGGAGGGAGGAGGAGAGGAGCCGGGGGGGTGGGGTGGGGGTGCCGGTTCCGGTGCCGGTGCGGGGTCTAGAGGAGGAAGGTGGAGAGGAGCCGGGGGGGTTTGGGGGTTGCCGGGTGTAGAGGAGGGAGGAGGAGAGGAGCCCGGGGGGGTTTGGGGGTTGCCGGGTGTAGAGGAGGGAGGAGGAGAGGAGCCCCGGGGGTGGTGTGGGGTGGGGGTGCCGGTTCCGGTGCCGGTGCCGGGTCTAGAGGAGGAAGGTGGAGAGGAGCCGGGGGGGTTTGGGGGTTGCCGGATGTAGAGGAGGGAGGAGGAGAGGAGCCCCGGGGGGTGGGGGTGGGGGTGCCGGGTCTAAAGGAGGAAGGAGGAGGGGGTTGTCTTGTGTAGAGGAGGTAGGAGGAGATGAGGCCTCAGGGGAAGTGGGATGTTGCTAGGCTAGAGGACGAAGGAGGAGAGAAGGGTCGCTGGTGTGAGTTTCTCATCGTTGTCAGAATATGTTTTTAGATGACAATTGTTAAAAGGACTTATATGTCTTTTGTACTCTAAAATGGTGTTAAGGTCTTAGATGTTATGATCATGGTGTTTTTAACGGAATAAGTTGATAAAATGGTGCTGGAGCCTCTTACCCCTCTTTTTTTAAGCACTTGATATGCCTTTTCATGCCACATCAGCATCATAATAGCTACGCTGGCGTGACTATTGGGTATTTGGGTTTACGGTTAACTTAATTAATTAAAACGGAGTCACGTCTTTGGCTAAATGTTCACGTCTTTCGGTAGCTATGGTCACGTCTCTAGGAAGATGTTCACGCGCGCCTAAGGCAGTGATGCCCTAACCTATTTTGGTCTCGTTCTTCATTCGTTCTTGGGAAGAGTACGTACGTGGTGCCAAAGATTGCCGATGATGTTCTTCTAGCCAACCTGCAACATTAGGTATGGCTCTTACTCCACCTCTGTTTAATTTTTCCAAGGACCATGCATGATCATGCTGTGGAAAGAAACGTACGTGAACGAATAGACTAGTATTTGAAGTACCTTTTAGGTTTCATGACCTTATATATAAGCATGAGTGTAGTATAATCTACTATTGGAACATATTGTGCTTGTGGAATTGCCGAAAAGAGACTTTGAGTTGGAGAAGAATCATCTACTGTTGTTCTTGTTTTCCACACTTGTAAAACTTTATGAACTATTTAGCAACGTTTAGTATTTGAGTGTGATACCATGAAACCAGACTGAGAGAATTTTGATTGGAATTATTTCATTCTTATTGTCTTCCATACTTATAAAAAATGTGAAAGCACTGAATTTATCGGACGTGATACCACAAAACCAGGCTGAAAGAGAGTTCTGATAATAAATACACTTCTATCTGTTATGGAGGAAAAGAAGATAGAATTGAGAAGGGTGTTGTTTGGATGAAAAGTATATTGATTTTCTTCGGTTTGATGAGTTCTAATAGAATGGTCTTTGAATGTGCTCTTGACATGCATTTTGGCTCCGTGGATTCTGCTTTTGATTCATCGATACTATGGTGTCAATCTTCCGTTATCTTCCGTTATGAGTCAACGTAGAGATCCGAAGCAGTCTGCATGGGCATCATATTTAGCATTCCTATCTTTTTGCTGCTTAATTAGTATTTGGAATTTATTATCTCTTACAGTTCTAGCTTTATTAATTCTTGTTTAGCTCTATTGCATCCTATGAGATTTGTAATCCTTTCCTTTTTGTCTCCACAAGTCTGGCAATGCTTCATAAGCATGTATGTTTTACTATTTTGGTTTCGTCATAATGGCGGAAAGTTAATTATTATATACTCAAGATTCCAAATGTTTTCAGTGTTACAACGGAGACGAATTTCTCAAGATTGCAAGATGGGCTTTGACTCCATTGTAGATAGACTTAGTACTCTACCAAATAATGTTGTGGAATCTATTCTCATGCGTTTGACCATCAAGGATGCAGTTCAGACAAGTATCTTATCACGTCGTTGGAGATATGAGTGGAGCAATATATCTCAACTTGTGTTTGATAGGCAGTATTTCCTTTTGCATGAAGGCCAAAATCCAGCAGAATTTGATAAAAATCTTGTGAAAATTGTTGATCACGTCCTACTGCTCCATCACGGTCCGGTTCTGAGTTTCGAGCTTTCCACTGACCTGGAAAGTTGTGTGGATATCGACCGGTGGATTCTTTTTTTGTCAAGAAATGGCATAAAAGATTTAACTCTTCACAAATGGAAGGGAGAGATTTATAAACTGCATTCTTCTGTCTTCTCGTGCTATGAGATGACCTCTCTGGAGTTGCTTAAATGCACAATCAATCTTCCTGATTCTTTCAAAGGATTTATGAACCTGACCGTGCTGGATCTTCAGTCCGTTTCCATTTCGAGCAATACACTTGAATTTCTGATATCAATGTGTCCACAACTTATGGAACTATCACTCATAAATATTTCTGGTTGTACTCGCCTTAACATCTGTGCCCAGAAGCTTGTTGAATTGTCGGTTGAAGGTGCATTTGAAGAACTCTCTTTGGAAAGTACTCCACTTCTAGCTGAAGCAGCCATTAAATTGAAGAATTCTGTGGTTGATCAGAGTGTTGAAATATTCGACCTGCCTAGTATTAAGAAGCTCGAATTGCTTATCTACACTTTACGGGTATGAAGTTTGTATGGAATGCTTCTTTTAGAATGTGTTTCATGTAAAACCTCTACTGCTTGGGAGTATCTTACTCCTATCTGTGCCATCAACCGACATGGAGGCTTTTTGTCAATTCTAAGAACATATTTCTAATGCTTATCCATGTTCTTTGTTAGATCTTGACATCTGGTGATGTTCCTATGAGGTTTCCGAGTATTTGCCCGCTAGAGCACCTTGCAGTTGAAATAAATTTTGAAGATATGCTAGAGATATCAGGTTTCATGTGGTGTTTTAGAAGCTCTCCTGTGTTGCAGACGGTCATTATAACGGTATGCCTGTAGTCGTACCTGGAAGCAGTTACATTTTAAAATTTTGCTGTATTAGGGACATAACATCTCTTGCAAATAGTGGAGGTTAAATTTTCTTGGTGATATGGAAAATTATCTAGTAGCTGTAAAAAAATGACTTGTTTTAATTGAACAATAAGGTGTGTGACAATAGCCAGCATCATCTCACATGTCTTTGGACTTACTGTGTTATTCTGCTTTGTCTCTGCTTTGTAGTTGCATTTTTTTGAGTTGCTGTATTAAGCCTGCTGAATACCAGCTTAATTATCTTCTTCTATCACTCTATGCAGGTGTGCTCCAACAAAACAGAAGTCCGAATACCCGTTGATCATTTCTGGGAAGTGCAAGAAGATCATAGTTGCCAATTCTCTTCCCTAAGAATTGTAGAGGTGACGGCATTCTCCGGGAGCAAATCTGAAATGAAATTCATAGAATGTATACTTGCAAATGCGCCAGTTCTTGAGACTTTGCAGATTAAATTCAAAGAAAATGTGTGTGATATGTTAAAGATACTGAAGGAATTTGTCCAGTTCCGAAGAAGATCTACAAAAGTTCAGATGCTACTTCCAGATTAACTTGTGTCGCCAAACTGATCATGTTTCACTTTTGAGCAGATAATATTGATAGGATTTACCTTAACTGACAGCGAAGATGACCCTAAAAGTATCTATTTGTAATGCACTACTAGTAGTTTGTTTAAAGAAGCAACAATGTCTAGTGGCTTTATATATGTCATCATTGTATAGCATTGTTCCCTCTCTACTGCTTAATTGGAATTTTGACATTCATTATCTCTTCCCTTTCTTGCTTTTAATCAAGTTGTCATATAGATTTGCACAAACATTCCAATCTTGAGTCTTTGGGTTAGTAATACTTGGTTAATTCCATTGCATGCCTATTAAGCCCTATTAAATTTGTAATCCATTTGTACCTGTCTCCACGCAGCTGGCATTGCTTCATGAGCATGCACATGTTTTCCTGTTTGGTTTCGCCATAAAGGTGTTATGTGAATCATGTTATACAAAATAATACACGTTCAAGATTCGCAATGTGTTCAGGGGGGGAAAAGAAGCAACTTTCTCAACAGGTAGACAGACTTAGTTCTCTACCTGATGATATTATCGACGCTATTCTTATACATTTGCCCATCAAGGAAGCAGCTCAGACAAGTATCTTATCAAGTCGTTGGAGATATAAATGGAGTAAAATTTCTCAACTTGTGTTTGATAAGCAGTATTTCCCATTACATTCTGGCCAGAACAATACAAGTTTTGATGATAAACTTGTGAAGATTATTGATGAAGTTCTACTGCTCCATCATGGTCTGATTCTGAGTTTCGAGCTCTCCATTGACATGAGAACTTGTGTGGGTATCGACCAGTGGATTCTTTTTTTGTCAAGAAATGGCATCAAAAAGTTAGTCATTCGCAAATGTAAGGGAGAGAGTCATAAACTGCATTCTAGTGTATTCTCGTGCAATGTGATGACTTCTCTTGAGTTGTTTAAATGCGCAATCAATCTTCCTGTTTCTTTCAAGGGATTTATGAACCTGACCGTGCTGGATCTCGATTCTGTTCTCTTTATGAGCTATACACTTGAACTTTTAATATCAATGTGTCCACTTCTTACGAAATTAGTACTCAAATATATTTTCTGGTTGTACTTGTCGTAAGATCCGTGCAGCGCAGCTCATAGACTTGTCAGTTGAAGGTCCATTTGAAGAATCTGAAATGAAATTGATAGAATATATACTTGCAAATGCGCCAGTTCTTGAGACTTTGCAGATTGAATTCAGAAAAGATGTGGGCGTTACAGTAAAGATAATGAGGGAATTTGTTCAGTTCCTGAGAAGCTCTTCAAAAGTTCGGATAGTATTTCCAGATTAAAACTTGTATCGCTGATTATGATTGCATTTCACCCATGAGCAGATAGTATTGCTGTTCCTAGGATTGCCTTACTGATAGTAATGCACTAGAAGAGACTATTCGCTGTGGGGCAATGTATTCCTTGACTGTAATCTTGGCTACGCATTGTACTTATTAGTTCTTGCTTACGCTGGTTATCATTGTTATCTGATTTGTGACAACAATTTGCAATTTTTGCGGTGGTTGGCATCTTTTGTGCTTGAAAATTTCTGTTTGCAAATAAGAGAAATTAAATTATGTCTCCTCTCTCCAATTAATTGAAGCTTTATTTAACATGTTTTTAAGGGTTGAATTGTGATCATTCGATGTATGTGTGATTCCCAAAAATATGCAGGGAATTTGTCCTCCTAAGCCGGAGTAATCGAATCAGTTAATAAAAAAAGAGACAAAAACACTATGTCTCAAATTAGAACTACTAAATAATAAAAATGTTCCATATTGCCATGTTGTGCAATAATTTTGTTGAAGAAACAATGTGACTATGTGGATGAAAATCTTAATTGGAATGAACACAAGCAGGGCTGTCAAAATAAATGAACACATGCACTTTTTTCCCTTTTTGCTTTATTCTAATTTTATATTTTACATATTTTGGGAATAAACTATGTGTCTGATACCGGAAATTGATGACCGAATAAAGTTATTTAACTTAAAGAACGGTGACTCTTGAGATAGATCCCACCTCCTTCCATAGGAACATGCAGCAGAGGGCTTCTAACTGGCGTAGCAATGGAGCAGGCATATAAGAGGACAACATGCAGTGAACAGGGATCGCCTGGAGGATGGATTTGAGTAGCGTCACCCTTCCAGCTTCGGCTAGAAATCCCGCTTTCCTTGAGGACACCTTATGTATCATCTTGTTCAGCAGCTCATCAAAATCAGACACTTTTAGTTTTTTTGCCAGACACATGTGTGCCTAAGTATCGCCAAACACCATCAGCCTCGAGCATACCCATAATCCTACAAATAGCCATGCGACGATCATGTGGCACCACTTTAGAGATCTGAACACTAGACTTCATAGGGTTAATCTCTAGTCCAACTGCCGCTCTAAAGTTGATCAAGATCTGCATTAGCCTTCGGCCTTCATGGAACATGCTTCCGTCGCAAATAAATAGTCATCCGCATATAGTAAATGCGAGAATCTCCCCCGCCATGACGCAACTGGGCTCCCTTGAAGCCAACACCGGGTCTCAAGGTAAGTCTCGAGAGAACTTTCTGCATCAAGAGAAACAGATAGGGTGAGAGTGGATCGTCTTGGTGCAATCCCCGATAAGGAATCACCCTTCCGAAGACCTTCCCATTGACGATGAAAGAAAACTTGGTTGCAGTGATAGAAGCCATGGTCCATATTAACCAAACCACCGAGAACCCCATAGCATGCAGAACTTCCTCCACCGCAAGCCATCGTACCCGGTCATAGGCTAACCTTAAGTCAACCTTAATCATCATCATAGCTCTCGACATGGGTGCACATTCCATAGAATGAAGTAGCTCCTGAACAACATAGATGTTATTATGAATAGCCCTTTCAGTAATAAACACTTATTGTTCCATCCCAACTAAATCTTCAAGCACCTCATTGAGTCTTCTCACTAGAATGGTTGACACTTTTGTAGCTTACATTGCATAAGCTAATTGGCGAAGGTCCTTCAAAATCTCTCTTTTTCTTAATTTTTGATTAAAGAGTGAGGAATTGCAGAAAAAAGAATGAAAACTTTTTGCTGACATGAAACTTTGTGATGAAGTATTGAAGTGGGACTGGTTTGAGTGGAGTGGGCACAGCCCACTCTATACCATGTGTTTGGATGCGAGGAAGTGGTTTGATTCCACCAAAATTAAACTCCCCTCAACCAAACTAACACCCCAATTAACTAAAATGACTTCGTCACAAATTACGCCGGAGCCATTTTAGTTGAGTGGAGCGGAGGCACTCCACTCAATTAAATCCACTTTATCACAACCAAACAGGCACTATGGTGCGCTTTGTTTCTCAATGGATGGAAAAACTAAAGGCCAAACAAAAAGCTTTCAATACAATGAATTCTTTTGGATGAACACTTTTTTTCCACTAACGTGACAAGCCACGTCAACAGAACAGTAAAGGCATGCACCACTGAGGCGCCACAGAAAAATAAGATAAAATAAACACATGAGCTCGTGTGAAGCTCCATTCAGTAAACAACACGTCAGTATTTTAAAGTGTTTGTCCAGTGAATTGTCATATGATTATCAACTGTGTTTTGATGAAATCTCAAATGAAATGAAGATGAACCGATAATCTGATATTGAAATGAAACTTTAACAAAACGAACATGATAATATGGCAATCCAACCGACTAAAAAGCTTAAAAGTGTCGCTCTTCAGCGAAAAAGCACACATTAGTAAAGCAACCGGTGCCAAAGGCTGTAGGAACTGAGTGGTATGCATGTCTCCTTTTTTTTGCTTGGAAATGCCTATAATTTACGCAGCCTTGTTGTTGTAGCCAACGAAGAACTCGGTGGGGGGCATCAGGTCGAGGTTGATGTTCTTCCAAACAATTAGCAAAGAACTCACTGGGGGATCAGACGGATGCTGATGTTCTTCTAGCCAACTACTTCAGGTATTGCTCCTACCACCTTTGGCTAAGAATGTGTAGTGTAGATATATATTTGCTGCTAGTTTGCTTGATTCCCACAGCTATTCTTGAAGAGATGCTAGTCTTCTGGTCTTTCATCAATTTGTTCTTGTGTATTTCCTGGTCTGTTTTTTACTTGTATATATTTGAACCCCTATTTAGGTACCGTGATCTTATTTTGGATATTTTGGCTGAGGGTAGCATTTCTAAGATCTAATTTGGTGTTTATGGGAGCTTATGGTCACGCCCTCTTTTTCTTTGTTTTTGTTTTACTTGTATTTGCTGTGGAATTGGATGGAAGATGACTAGTATTTTAAAGCCTTTTAGAAGCTGTGACGAGGAATTGAAGAATAAATATAGATTTTTAGGAGGTAAAGGAAATACTTTCTTAGAAAGTAGCATGCATGACTATGGAAGAGCCCACCATTGGAACTCATCGAAATTGCAGAAAAGAGACCCGTCTTAGAGAGTCATCTTGTTGACCCATCTTAGCTTGAAAAATCTGAAGTGATTGGGGTGTAGCCCATCTACATGTTCTATGCGAGCACAATTCCTGTACCTATTAGACGTTATTATCGATTCTTCGGACCTGCTTAAGGTGAAATCTGACAAATATAAGTTGGACATATTTGAGATGGCCGATATATCACACCGAGTTGTACTGAACTCTCTCGTGGATCTTAATTAGACCGCTGCCATCATGGTAATGGTGTAGCATTCCTATGGCAGTTTTTGTTGCTTAGCACTACCCTTGTCACTGACTTTAGGATCAGAATTCTATTGTATGTTCATTGTTCTCAATAATTGGGCTTTGTTATTTGTTTTGGAGTTATTGCCATTCTTATTGTTTGTCATATTCGTAAAAGTTGTGAAATATCTAGCATTGTGAATCTTTTACCTTTACCAAACCAGCTATAAGAGAACTCAGAGATTTAAATGCATTCCATCTTTTATGGAGAAGAAGGAAGCTCTGAGAAGAGAGGTTATTGGAGGATAAATATGTTCTTCATCTTCCGAATTGTGACGAGGAATATGCCTAGTATTTTAAAGCCTTTTAGAAGCTGTGACGAGGAATTGAAGAATAAATATAGATTTTTAGGAGGTAAAGGAAATACTTTATGTCCTTCAACCTTGTAAAATGATCTATCAATGTGTGCTTGACATGCATTTCGGCACTGAGGATTCTGCTTTTGATTTACTGAGTCTACCAATTATCCTTCTTGCTTTTGTGATCAAGTTGTGAATTGTGCTGAATTATGCGTCGATATAGATCTCCACAAGCATTCCAATGCTTGTTTTTGGATCAATTGCACTTGTTTACTGCCAACTGCGCCCTATTAAATTTGTAGCCCATTAGTTTTTGTCTCCACAAGTCTGGCATTGCTTCACGAGCATATATTTTTTCCTATTTTGGTTTCAACATGAAGTTGCAAAAGAGAATAGTAGTATGCTAAACAATACACATACAAAATTGCAATTTTTCAGTGCTAAGGGGGGGACGACCTTCTCAAGATTTCAAGATGAGCTCTGACTCAACTGTAGACAGACTTGGCAATCTACCAAAAAATGTGATCGATTCTATACTTACGCGTTTACCCGTCAAGGATGCAGTTCGGACAAGTATCTTATCACGTCGATGGAGATATGAATGGAATGATATTTCAAAACTTGTGTTTGATTCAAGCTATTTCTCAAAGCGTAAAGACCAACAACAAACAGAATTTGATCATAAACTTGTGAAAATTATTGATCAAGTTCTACTGCTCCATCGTGGTCCACTTCTGAGTTTCACACTTTCTGTTCGTGACTTGGCAAGTTTTGTGGACATCGATCGGTGGATTCTTTTCTTGTCAAGAAATGGTATCAAAGAGTTAACTGTTGTCAGATGGAAAGGAGAGAAGTATAAGCTGCATTCATGTGTCTTCTCGTGCAATGACATGAATTATCTGGGATTGATTAGATGCACACTGAGTCTTCCTGATTCCTTCAAAGGATTTGCGAACCTGACTGTGCTGGATCTTCTGTTCATTTCCTCTTCGAACAATGCACTTGAAGTTCTGATATCAATGTGTCCACTTCTGCAGAAATTAACCCTCAGACAAATTGATGGTTGCACTCGTCTTAAGATCTCTGCCTTGCAGCTCATAGATTTGGTGGTTGAAGGTGTGTTTGAAGAGCTCTATTTTGGAAGTACTCCACTTCTAACAGAAGCATCCATCAATTTGTCGAACGAGGTTGATCAGAGTGTTGCCAGTGGGACAAAGTGCAATTTGGTAGAAATGCTTGGCATGCCTAGTATCGAGAAGCTCGAATTACTTGGTCAAACTTTACAGGTACGAAACTTTTCCTAAAGTCTTGCATTTTGAAGGAACTTCATGTAAAATACTGAAATTTTGTGTTGGAAGTATCTTACTCTAGTGGGGGCATCAATAGACAGAGTGTCTTTTGCCAAATCTAAAGAGTATTCTATTTTTGAGCAGAACTCTATAGAGTATTCTCAATGTTTGTTCATGTTCTCTTTTAGATCTTGACAGTTAGTGATGATCCTATGAAGCTTCCAATTACTCCCCTGCTAAAATATCTTACAGTGGATATAAATTTTGAAGATATGCAAGATATATTAGCTATCATATGCTGCTTTAGAAGCTCTCCTCTGTTGCAGAAGCTCATTATAAAGGTACACCTCTAGAGCTACCTGGAAGTAATTATCATTTTAGGAACATCTTGCTTTTAAATTGCACATTTTTGAGTTGTGGTCTTGTTTTCTAATTGGTGTTGCTAAAGACCAGCTTAACTTTTATCTTCTATCACTATATGCAGGCAGTCTCTGACCAAAATTTAGCCGGAATACATGTTGCAGATTTCTGGGAAGCACAAGGAGATCATAATTGCTTATTTTCTTCCCTAAAATTTGTAAAGGTGTCAGCATTCTCCGGGGTGAATTCGGAAATGAAATTCATAGAATTTGTACTTGAAAATGCACCAGTTCTTGAGACTCTGCAGATTGAGCTAAAGAAAAATGTGAGTCATATGTCAAAGATACTGAAGGAATTTGTTCAGTTCAGAAGAAGATCCGCAAAAGCTCGGATAGTCTTTCCAGACTAACCCGTGTCACTAAACTGATCGTGTTTTAATTGTGAGCAGATAAAATTGCTGATACTAGATTTTGCACGAGTGAGCTAGGAAAGGTTAAATACATCTACTTGTACTGTTCTTGTAGTTAATTACTTCATTTGCTGAAACAATATTTAGTGGCTGTTAAAAGATGTATTCCTTGTGTACAATGGTGGATATGTCTTCTATTTTGTTGTTGTTGTTGTTAACAGGATTCCTCAATCAACTCCTTCCTTATTTAGTATAGCAATTATATAGTAGGATTCATTGTAATTATATAGTAGGATTCATTGTAACTTCCTTAAAAGATTACTCCTAATTGAGGAGATGTAGATGATATACATATGAGGGCAGACCCCCCAAGAGGATGATGGTTTTCCTCTCAGCTTGTCTTCTTCCTCTGTTTTCCTCTCAGCTTATCTTCCTCCTTTGTTCTCCATTGTATCTCTGTTATTGACATGGTATCAGAGCCCTGATCTTCTTCCTCCGTTCGTCGAGCTTGTGTCCGCATATGCCAGATCCGGCATACCTTGGTGCTTCCTTTCTCCGGTGATATCCCTGCCTTTTTTCCCGGCGTGTTATGTTCTGTTTTGTTTTTTTTTTGTGCTCCTACCAGCATTTCCTCTCTCTCTGGTGCTATCTTCCTTCTTTTCTTTCATGGATGCTCATCACCTGGCTGTTAAACTGGATGGGAAGAACTACTTCTTGTGGTCTTCTTATTTTCGAAACTTCTTGGAAGGACAAGGCCTATGTAGCTATGTCACTGGTACTACTCCTCAACCAACTGATGGGTCCGCTACTTCTTGGGTGATGACCAATGCCAAAATTAAGACATGGATTATGGAATCTGTTGAACCATCCATTGCCGTGAACTTGAGTCCTCTGTCTACTGCAAAAGATATGTGGGATTACCTAAAGCTTATCTTTCAAAAGAGTACTCAGGCACGGTTATACCAACTCGAGCAGGAGTTGAACTCCTTAACTCAAGGCTCCAGAAGTGTGCAGGAATTTTACTCTGTGATGATGCTGATTTGGAATGAGATGGATACCATTGACGCCGACATTCCTCCGGAAGCTGTTGCAACTGTTCGCAAGCTTCGTCGCCAGTCTCACTCTCGTCAATTTTTGATGAAAATGAGACCGGAATTCGAGCATGTTCGTGCCTCTGTCCTCAATCGTGATGGATGCTGCGATCTTGACAAGATCCTTGTGGATCTGCTCGCTGAGGAGACCCGCCTGAAGAGCCTATCATTTGTTGCTTCTCAAGATTTGTCTCCAGATGCCGCTCTCCTTGCCAGTGCGCATCGTGGTAAAGATCGCGACATGAGCAAGGTGGAGTGCTATTACTGTCATGAGATGGGGCATCTTGCAAGCCATTGCCAGAAGAGGCGCGGTCTTGCTAGTTCACCTGTATTCTGTCGATACTGTAAGGAGAAGGGTCACCTGATAGAGCAGTGTCGCAAACGGCCCCCTCATCGAGACAATGCTAAAGCATATGCTGCATTTCCGCCACCTCCTGCTGCGATGATCGCTGATGCCTCCACACCTTCTGCTCCATCGGGCGTGCTTTCCACACTTTCCAATTCGCCTGTCTCCCAAGATTTTCTGCAACAAGTCATCCATGCTCTTCAAGCATCCGGGTTTGGTAAGCCTCACTCGAGAGTCTCCTGGGTTCTCGACTCCGGTGCTACTAATCATATGACAGGAAATCTAGATTTCTTCAAGCACACCATCTCTTATGCTAAAGATGAATGCATTCTTGTTGCTAATGGGCAGTCCATGCCTATCCGGGGCGTTGGTTCCTTCTCTATTCCGTTGTCTGGCTCGTCATCACTTTTTCTTTCGAATGTTCTTTATGTGCCTAGCTTATCTGCCAATCTCATCTCTGTTAGTCAACTTGTAAAAGAAAACCATGTTGTCTCATTTTCTTCCTCTGGTTGTGTGATACAGGACCTGCGGAACGGGACGGTGATTGGGAGAGACCATAGAGAAGGGGAACTCTTCATTTTATCGGCCTCTACTTCTCCTTCATGTTTTCTTGTTCCTTCTACTACTCGGATAGATTCTACTAATAATCTTTGGAGGCTCTGGCATTGTCGTTTAGGCCATCCTCACACTTTCTGTTTAAGTTCTCTGTTTTCCTCTGGTGCTTTGCCCAATAAGTCCCAACTTCCATCTAATATTGATAAGAATTGTGCTGATTGTGCTCTTGCAAAAGCTCATACTTTACCTTTTCCTAGGAGTATGAATCACTCCTCTTCTGCCTTTGATCTTGTTCACTCTGATGTATGGGGTCCTACTCATGTTAGTTCATTGTCTGGGAAGTTTTACTATGTGGTTTTTGTTGATGATTGGTCTCGCTTTACTTGGGTTTATTTTTTGAGGCACAAATCTGAGGTTATGCAAGTTTTCAAGTTCTTTCACGCCATGGTGCAAACTCAGTTCGGTAAAAAGATCCGAGTTCTGCGCTCAGACTCAGGGGGAGAGTACATGTCCAGCGAGCTTGCTGAATACTTAGCGACTGAAGGAGTCATTCATCAGCGAAGCTGTTCACATCAACCTCAACAAAATGGACTTGCAGAGAGGAAGCATCGGCATGTTATTGAAACTGCTCGTGCACTGAGCCTTCATGCTTCTTTGCCACATACCTTTTGGGTTGAGAGTGTTTCTACTATTGTTTACCTAATCAACCGTCTACCTACCACAGTCTTAGGCAACATATCCCCGGTGGAGAGATTATTTGGCTATTCGCCAAATTACAGGCTACTTCGAACTTTTGGATGCACATGCTATGTCCTGCTTCCGGCCTCAGACCGTTCAAAGCTAGATGCCAAGTCTGTCAGGTGCATATTCCTAGGTTATTCCGAAACACAAAAGGGCTATAGATGCTATGACTGGTTGGCCAAGAAAATGCGAATTTCCAGGAATGTTATTTTCTTTGAGAGTACCCCATATTTTTCTAAATCCTCATTATCTACTTTTTGTGAATTTCCTAGTTCTCTTGTTCCTTTGTCTTCATTTTCTAACACTTGGCAGCTTGGTCAAAATGAAGCAGTTCCTCTTCCTTTGCCTCCTCCGACACCAACTCGTGATTCAGGTAATATTTCACCAACTGAGCCACCGCCTCCACTTGATCCCTTATCTCCATCTCCCCCTCTTGCTCTTAGGCATCCTCGTCGCAATGTTGGACCACCAAATCGTCTCTCACTTTTTTCAGTCTTAGACCCTCTTTCTATTCCCAGATCATACAAGCAAGCATCAAACAGTGACGCATGGAATAAAGCCTTGGCCGACGAGCTCGAAGCGTTGGAATCTAATCGAACCTGGGAGCTCGTCCCTGCTCCTCCAAATCAGTCCATCGTTGGTAGCAGATGGGTCTACACTGTCAAGTTAAATTTTGATGGCTCTATAGACCGATATAAAGCGAGGCTCGTTGCTCAAGGCTTTAACCAGGAACATGGAATTGATTATGACGAGGTCTATGCCCCTGTTGCGAAAATGGCCACTATTCGCACCTTGATTGCTATTGCTGCTACCAAGGACTGGGATATTTTTCAACTGGATGTCAAAAATGCTTTCCTTAATGGCGACCTGTCCGAAACGGTATATATGCGACCTCCGCCAGGATACCCGCTTCCTTCTCCTCACATGGTCTGTAAGTTGCGCAAGGCGATCTATGGTCTCAAACAAGCTCCTCGAGCTTGGTTTTCCAAACTAAAAGGCGTTCTTCAAGGTGCTGGTTATGGCCAAAGTCACAATGATTACTCTTTGTTCCATGCGACCACTGTAGGTGGGCGAGTCTTTATCTTGGTCTATGTAGATGACATCTTAATCACAGGAGATGATCGGCAAGGTATTCAAGATCTGAAGCGAATTCTTCAGCAATCTTTCCACATGAAAGACCTTGGGTTGGCCACATATTTTCTTGGGTTGGAGATTTCTCGCCACTCTCATGGGTATTTTCTCAGCCAGCGGAAATATATGAGAGATCTTGTAGATTTGGTTGGGCTCACAGATGATAAGCAAGTTGACACCCCTTTGGAATTAAATGTCAAGTATACAAAGCTTGATGGCGATCCCATTGATGATCCTACCCTCTATCGAAAAGTGGTTGGCAGCCTAGTCTACCTTACCGTGACCCGTCCGGATATTGCTCATGCCGTCCATGTCCTTAGCCAATTTGTTTCGGATCCCCGGCGGCTGCATTTGACTGCCGTCCATCGCCTCATACGCTATATTCGTTCGACTCCAACTATGGGTCTGTCATATCTTAAGCGATCTCCCTTGGAGTTACATGCATATTCTGATGCAGATTATGCAGGCTGTCCTGATTCACGGAAATCCACTAGTGGTTATTGTGTGTTCCTGGGTTCCTCCCTAATTTCTTGGAAATCTAAGAAGCAGCCTGCCATTTCCAAGTCCTCCACCGAATCGGAGTATCGCGCTATGTCCTTGACGTGTGGTGTGGTAGTCTGGCTTCGACGTCTACTTGCTGACTTTGGGATCCCTTGCTCGTCTCCAACTCCTCTCTTTTGCGACAATGAGAGTGCTGCTAAGATTGCCAACAATCCAATTTTTCATGAGAGGACAGCATATAGAGGTAGACTGCCATTTTGTTCGTGAAAAATTTGAGCAAGGTGTTGTCTCCCTTCCACATGTTTCTTCCAAGGACCAAGTTGCAGATATCTTCACGAAGGCTCTGTCCAAACGGCATCACGACTACCTACTTGGCAAACTGATGATGGATCTTCATCAGTTTGAGGGGGAGTGTTAACAGGATTCCTCAATCAACTCCTTCCTTATTTAGTATAGCAATTATATGGTAGGATTCATTGTAATTATATAGTAGGATTCATTGTAACTTCCTTAAAAGATTACTCCTAATTGAGGAGATGTAGATGATATACATATGAGGGCAGACCCCCCAAGAGGATGATGGTTTTCCTCTCAGCTTGTCTTCTTCCTCTGTTTTCCTCTCAGCTTATCTTCCTCCTTTGTTCTCCATTGTATCTCTGTTATTGACAGTTGTTATGAAGATCTTAATTTTGCTTTCGACCGCTATGATCATTGTTTTAGGCTCTGTTGCTGGATTTGAGAAAGGCAACGAACCTGTACATATTAATCCAGGTATTGAGACCTTGCAGGTTGAATTCAAAGAAAATGTGGGTGATAATGTGGAAGATATATAGTGAAGGAATTTGTTCGGTTCCGAAGATGATCCATCTGCAAGAGCTGAGATAGTATTTCCAGATCAACATATTGCATGTGTTTCATTAATTTTGAGCAGATAGTACTGCTGATGCTAGAATTTACCGGACTGACAGCAGCTAGGAAGAAGTTGGAAGTTTTCCTTTCCCTTGCTCACAGCAGTCATGGTTAGTGTTTTGGACTCTTTTGCAAGTTTTTTGAGAAGGTTGAAATGGAAATTAACAATATGATTTTTTTTTTTTTGCTTAGTTGAGCCAAACTGGCTGGGTATTACATCCAACACTTACACCACTACTACATTATATCAAGCAAAACCTCACCAGTAGCCCCCATCTGAGCCCGACGGGCAAGATCATCCGCAACATCATTGGAGGCACGGGGAATATGCACAAAAATAACACCCCCTAAACTCGCACTTAAACTCCATATTCTCCTAAGAATGGGCTGCAGTTCTACATCCCATACCTCTCTACCATTAAGGAAGTTGACCGCATTCCTCGAGTCGGATTCAACCAACACCTTGCTGATGCCTTTCGCCACTGCTAGTTCCAGCCCCCGCCAAATCGCCAAAAGCTCTGCCTCGTCACTACATTTGGCCAGACCTCTATGCATGAAAGTCCAATCCGGTGTCTCCCCTCCACTCCAACAGACAACACCAATACCGGCTTCAGTACTTCCAGGCAACCAGGATCCATCTTGGATCACCACACAACCATGATCGCCTCTTTGATGTTGTACATATCTAGGATCATGAGACCAACCCTTCCCACGCCAGAACTCTCCTGCCAGTCTGCGTACTCGCCACACAGGAGACTTAGCGGAGACACCCCCACCTCTCCAGATTACATCGTTCCTCTCCTTCCATAGCATCCATAAACCATACCCCACTAGCGTTTTCACCCATCTGTTAGAGACATTGGCCGACGAGGACTGAGTAAGCAAATGGAGAATGAGATCTAGGTTCCAGCCCTGTAGTGATCTTTCATGTGAAGGAAGAAGAAGACTCCACATCCTGTGCGCATAAGGGCAGGCACCTAGAATATGTCAACATCGCCACAATCTCTTGGACAGGATCGGTCATGGGTTAGGCCCCTTCTCCATAGGCAGTCCCTAGAAGGCACACGCCCATGGAGGAGTTTCCAAATGAAGTGGCGTACCCTTGGCCCTGCCGGTGAACTCCAAACGTTAGTCCAAACAACCTGAGGGAAGTTAGCAGTTCCCCTGCATTCCTTCATGACCAACCATAAGTAAAGAGATGACACATCCGCCTTCCCTGTTCTGTTAAAGACCCACCTAGCATGATCTTTGTTTAGCGCAGGATTGATCCGTACCTCCAGAACCTCCTTGGCTAGATCTTCATGGAACTCCTGCTCTATCAGGTTTACGCACCAGCGGCCGTCAATCATCAAGTTCCCCAGTTTGGAATCCTCCAAGATACCACCTACTCTGGCAAGGCTAGGGTACATCACAAGCGGCCCCTCCCCCACCCACCACTCCATGCATGGATCAATGAGGCTATCAGGGGCTGGGGTGAACCTTAAACCAGAACGAAGCTCTTGTGCTGCTCGACAGATAGCTTTCCAGAAAGAAGATGAAGGCCTTGAGCGCGGGCGTGAAGGGAGCAGTCCCTTCCATTCATACTTATCCCTAGTAATCGCCTCCCAAGAAGAGCTTTCTCCTTCCAAGAAGCTCACCGCCCTTCTCATATGTAGTGCTTTTTGCCATCAGACAAGATCCCGGATGCCCAGGCCTCCCAACTCAGTTGGCTTACAAATAGTCTCCCATAGCACACGAGATATCGAACCAGCTTCTCTCCAGAGGAACGCACGACATAGGGTCTCTAGCTTGCGCAAAACGGAGACCGGCACGCACGAGGACATCATGACATGCACCGGCATGGCCTGAAGGACCGATCTAACAAGCGTAACTCTCCCCGCCTCCGAGAGCATAACGGCCTTCCACAACGAAACCTTGAGGACTAGTTTATCAATGAGCTCGCCAAAGTCTGGCGCCCTGAGCCGCCTGCCACTCACTGGTGTGCCCAAATATTTCCATACTCCAGTAGCCTCACCAATGCCTAGGATCCGGCATATTACCTGTCGCCTATCGAGGGGTACCACCGGAGAGAATCTAACACTCGACTTGGCAGGGTTGATTGCAAGGCCGGAGAGGTTCTTGAATCTAGCCCGCAACAATTTAAGGCTACGGGCCTCCATGGGATCCGCCTCAGTTGCAAATAGGCAGTCATCCGTATAGAGCAAATGTGAGAATCTCCCTCCACCACGCCTCAGCTGCATCCCACGTATGCCCACTCCTGGCCGTAAGACCAATTTGGAGAGCACCTCCTGCATCAACAAAAACAAATAGGGTGAGAGGGGGTCGCCTTGCCGCAAACCCCGTTGAGATCTTGCGCGTCCAGAGATCCTTCCATTGACTATGAAGGCAAAGCTTGGCGAAGTCACACACGCCATGACCCATGACACCCAAGAAGTTGGAAAGCCCATGCAACACATAATCTCCTTCAAGGCCACCCATCGAACCCTGTCATAGGCCGAGCAAAAATCAACTTTGATGACCATGGCTGCTCTCGACATGGGTGCAACCTCCATAGAGTGGAGCAGTTCCTGGGCTGCGCAAATATTATCATGTATGGACCTCCCTGTCAAGAACGCCGATTGTTCCTTCCCAACCACATCTCCAAGCACCACTTTCAATCTACGCACAAGGATAGTAGAAACAATCTTATAGCTTACATTGCACAAGCTAATGGGTCGGAATTCTTTGATCGCTCTAGGATTCACATACTTCGGGACAAAGGAAACCAAAGTCTCACTCCAGCCAACAGGAAGGGAGCACGTACGAAAGAAAGTAAGCATAGCTGCAGTGACCTCCTGCCCAACAGACATCCAATTCTTTGTATAGAACTCAACAGGCACACCGTCCGGCCCTGGGCATTTGGTCTTTCCAAGGCTGAAAACAGCCTCCTTGACCTCCAACTCTGTCACAACACAGCCTAGCATCGCCCTATGTTCCGGCAAGACCTGTGGCAAAGCAGGGAGGTCTCCCTCCACCTGAGTTTCAGAGTCTGTCCAAAGATCAGTGAAATACGAAGCAAACTCCATTCCCATCTGCTCATTAGTCGAAACTATCACCCCATCCCCAACCACCAGTTCTTTAACTTTTGATCTGTGTGATCTAGAAGCAACTAGCTTATGAAAAAATGCCGAGTTCCTATCCCCCGCCATGACCCATTCCTTCCTCAGACGCTAGGCCACAGCCCTTTCCTGTAGGGTGATGACAGCCGCATGTTGTTTTTCAAGGGACCGGAGCTCCCCTTCTTCCACCTGTGTAAGCCCTTGATGTTCCTCTTTTAAGTACAATTTCAGAATTACTTCCTCCAAGTGGGAGCCTCGCCTGAACGGATCACAATGCTCCCTGGTATTCCACTGTTTTACTGCTATCTTGACGAGCTTGATCCTGGTCGCCCAGTTGTATTGCAGTGACCCATGCAAGTTCCTCCCCCAAGTCCTCCTCACCAAGGTCTTGAAACGCTCCTCATCGAACCAGTGTTGTTGTAGACGAAACAGTCCAGCACCATCCACCTGTGACTGCACGCCCATAGTCAAGACCAACGGGCAGTGGTCCGAACCCTGCCTACTTAAATGTCTCACCTCCATTCGGCCAAACACATCACCAGCAGCTGAACCACTACAGAGAACCCGGTCAAGCCTCTCAGAGATCCGGCGATTGCCTGTCAGCCCATTACACCATGTAAAGGTACTTCCCACGAACCCCACATCAACTAGAGCATTGGCAGCAATGAACTCCAAAAACTCCCTCGACGAAGAGGACATAGCAAACGGCCGCCCACCTCTCTTCTCATACGGTGCAATAATCGCATTGAAGTCACCCAATATCACGTGTGGGACACCAGTGCTATTCACCCTGCTCAACATCTCCCAGAGGGTCCTACGGCCACGTACCGAGCGTGCACCATACACCCCTGAAAAAATAACTTGAGGACTGCCATTAATCGTGACCAACCCATGAATGGCTTGAGACATACCATGCATGAAGCTGACGTGCCCCAGCGAGTGCCTCCAAACCACCAGGATCCCCCCTCCTCGCCTCTCAGCTGGGATGAGGGAGGATCCCCAACGCCAGCCCAGTCGCTGGCTAATAGCTGGCAAGCCTTCTCCTACGACAAAAACATCAATAATAAAAAACACGTCCGGTGCCGGTTCTCGAATTACACCACCGCATATATCAATAACTCTTTCTACACCCACCCCCCTACAATTCCAAGCAAAAGTCTTCAGCATGGGTTACTCTGAAATGGCCCTGCTCCAAGGCTTCCATTAGCACCGGGACCCTCACGGTAGGACGATGACTCTCCCCCTACGTCTCTGGCTGGGCCGCCCTAAGAGGAAACAAGGGTGATAGGATGAAATTGTAGGTTGAAATGATTTTTGTCTTGCTGACATGGCAAGCCACGTCAGCACCACACCCTGGCTCCAGAGAGTGGGGCCTGGTCTACAAGGACTACAGATTCTATGATCGTGCTGTATATCAAATTTGATAGGATGAAAGCTTCTTTAATAACTTCTTTTGTGGTTGAGATTTTAATCTTAGCTTTTGTTGGATGGTGGGCGAAGTAACTATATCACAATTTAGTTTATGCTCTTGTAATGGGCCTTTTGCAAATATATCTCTAAAGATTTAATTGTACAGCTACGCTTGTCAAACTATAATTGAAAATATATGCTCTCTAAATTTTTTCTTATATTATTAATATATCCTTTCGCTAGATTAGATTGACTTAACTTTACCATAGAATTAATAAAATCATTTGCATTAAAAGGACCAAAATGTCATTTCAATTGTTAAATATTTTAATCTTAGCTTCTTAAATTTTTTCTTATATTGTAAATATATCCTTTCTTATATTGTAAATTCATTCTGGTCGTGTTATATGCACCATTGAAATTGATAGTGCACCGCACCTATTTTTTTGTTCGGTGGCTTTTCACCGAATTTTTTTATAACCACCGAACTGATATAAAAAAATTCAGTGGTTTAAATTGGATGTAGTGCACTTATCAAACTGCGTGGTGCATATAAAATTACCCCAAATAATTATTGTTTGAAAGCAAATTATCTCAAAACACCATAAGTAAATGTTATTTATGGTCATTTTTGGCCACCAACAAATGAAACTCTGGATTCTGCTTCTATGAAAGATTGAATTCTGCTTGTAATCTAGGTCCAACAATCTCTTTTCATATGCTATTTTATAAAAATATGTATACTTTGGTTATTACATTCTATTCTTTTTCTTCTTCTTGTTTTTTTTTTTTGACAAGTTAAAACCAAAGGATTACATGCTAAAATAAACCTCTACAGAGAAGGCAAAACTCATTACATTCAAGTCGAAATGGGCAAAATGCATACACATAAAAGATAATAATGTGGATGTTACTTATGCCATCATGATTATACAAGGATGTTACCCAATTAAGGCTCTTTTGAGGGATATATAGTAGCAAAGAGCTTTTTCAACAAATAATATAGTTAAAAGGAACCCAGCCGAAGCCTAGCCTTAATCGGCCCAGGTATGGGGCCAAGTTCAAGTTCCGGACTTGGACCCTATTGGGACATCCCATATCCACATCGCATTCTGGGCTTTTAAACGGCTATGTGGCCAGCCCAATAGGAACCCACCCTTGATATCTCTTGTTGCCGCTTGGAAATGCCTATTTTAAGTTTTTGACACGACCCTCGGCTAGTCGGCTGTGTTCTTGAGGTTTTAGGAGGAAAAGTGGTACCAAAACCCTCAGTGGGGCATCTCATCTGATGTTGATGGTGAATGTTCTTGAACCCAACCTCCATTAGCTACATTTGCTTGCATTTTGCTTATCTAAGGACCATGATCTTATGTTGCACCAGCTTTTCTAGTAAGAAATAGTAATCTTCTTGGCTTTCTTCTTTGTACTTGACATGTATTGTGACTATGATGATTCTACTTTTGATATAGCAGATACACTGGTGTCTATCCTCTTCAAATGCAATCCCCAAGTCCCCAAATTTGTCGAAAATGTAGGGCATTTGCCCCCTAAGTCTGGGTAAACGGCTTAATTTATCAAAAAAAAAAAAAGAGAAAAATCTTCTTCAAATGCAATCCACATAAGGGTTCTAAAAAGTCTGAATTGGCATTATATCTGCAATCACTCTATGGTATTTTGAATATCATTATCTCTTGCCATTCTTATTTTTTGATCAAGCTGTGCAGTGTGCAGAGTTTTCTTTTGTATAGGTTTGCCCAAGCATTCCAGTTTGCTTGCAAAGTATGCACTTGTAGTGCCTATTGCATCCTGTTAAATTTGTAATTTATTTGGTTTAATTCCTGTCCCACCACACTTGCCAATTTGCCATTTAAAAAACTGAAATTGTGGTACTTAAACTCTAGGTATTATTGGACATCAGGATGTTTATGGGATAAAAGGTGCAGCTGACTGGGAAAAACAAATTCATCAGTTGCAGGTAGTGATTGCTGAAGAGAACAGCTGAATACACTTTTCCAGAATTTTCATGCAGTTTGATCTTGGAAGGAGCGGCATTGCTTCATGAGAATTGGGGTTTCGTACTTGGTTTCACCATAAAGTTGCAAAGAGAATTACAGAATAAAAAATAATATCCCTACAAAATTAGCAATGGTTGGACCAGAACAAGTGATCCGACTTTCTGAAGATTGCAATATGAGCTCTGTCTCAACTGTAGACAGACTTAGTACTCTACCAGATAATGTTATCGACGCTATTCTTGTGCGTTTGCCCATCAAGGCTGCAGTTCGTACAAGTATCTTATCACGTCATTGGAGATATCAATGGTTTACTATTTCAGAACTTATGTTTGATAGATGCTATTTCTCAAAACATGAAGACCAAGAACAAAGTGAATTTGAATGTAAATTTGTGAAAATTGTTGACCGTGTTCTACAACTCCATCGCGGTCCGGTACTGGGGTTCACGCTTTCCACTAACTTGGGAAGTTGTGCTGATATTGATCGGTGGATTCTTTTCTTGTCAAGAAATGGCATCAAAGATCTAACTCTTGTCAAATGGAAGGGAGGATATTATAAACTGCATTCTTGTCTCTTCTCATGCAATGAGTTGACTTTTCTCAAGTTGTACAGATGTAGACTCAATCTTCCTGATTCTTTCAAAGGATTTACAAACCTGACCGTGCTGAATCTTCATAGTGTTTGCCTTTTGAGAACTGGGCTTGAAGCTATGTTATCATTGTGTCCACTTTTGAAGGAACTAAGACTTAGAAATATCATTGGTTGTCATCGCCTTAAGATCTGTGCCCTGCAACTTATATACTTGTCAGTTGACTGTGCATTTGAAGAACTTTCTTTAGAAAATACTCCACTTCTAGTTTTTGCGTCCATTAAATTGCTGTCCAAGCATTGTCAGAGCGTTGCAGGTGGAACAAATTGCAATTTGATAGAAATACTTGGCTTGCCCAGTATTGAGAAGCTCGAATTGCTTGGCTACACTCTACAGGTACACACGTCGTATTGACTGTTTCTCTTAGAAGGTGTTTCATCTAAAAATCTGCAATCTTGTGGTCGCATTAACTCACTCCTCTCTTTGCATCAATTGACTTTGAGGTTTTATGTGATTCTAAAGAAAAATTCTAATACTTTAGCCATGTTCTTCTTCATTTTTCAGAACTCGACATTTGGTGATGTTCCTTTGAAGCTTCCCATTATTCCCCAGCTAAAGTGTCTTGTAGTTGATATAAATTTTGAAGATATGCAAGTGATATTAGCTGTCATGTGTTGTTTTCAAAGCTCGCCTGTGCTGCAGACGCTCATGATAAGGGTATGCCTGTGGAGGTACCTGGAAGTTGTTACATTTCATAAATATACTGTATTATGGACAAAATAGCTCTTGCAAATAATAGATGCTATCTTTTCTTGGTGATATGTAAACTGAAATAGCAGTTCTTAAAGAAAAGCACTTTGTTTGAAATAAACAATTTGGTTCACAACCATAGACAAAAACATCCTGTACGTCTTGGCGCTTGCTCTCTTTTTTCTTTGCTTTTTAATTGCGCATTTCGGAGTTCTGTTCTTGAAAACTAATTATCCTGGCTGAATAAAAGGTTATTGAACTTATATTACTATGTGCAGGCAATCTCTGACAAAAAAGAAGCCCGAATACCTATTGATGGTTTCTGGGAAGCAAAGAAAGATAATGATTGCCTGATTTCTTCCTTAAAGATCATAAATGGTTATTGAACTTATATTACTATGTGCAGGCAATCTCAGACAAAAAAGAAGCCCGAATACCTATTGATGGTTTCTGGGAAGCAAAGGAAGATCATGATTGCCTGATTTCTTCCTTAAAGATTATAAAGGTGGAGCAATTCTCCGGGATCGAATCTGAAATGAAATTTATTGGATTTGTGCTTGCAAATGCACCAGTTCTTGAGACTCTGCAGATTGAACCAAGAAGAAGTACGCGTGATATGGAAGGCATACTTAAGAAACTTGTTCGTCTCCGAAGAAGATCGGCGGAAGCGGAGATAGTAATTTGAGATTAACCTGTGTCATCAAACTGGATTAGGCCATGTTTTTGTACGTCACTTGGTAGCTTATTTTGATGAAACAATATCCAGTGACTATTAAAACCATGTATTCCTTGTGTGCAATGCTGGATCATGCATTTCTACACAGAAATATGACTAAGCGTTGTACTCACTAGTATTATCCATATCTTATGTTGCTTACAACCATAAAAAATTGTTGTTTTAGACTATGTTGTAGCGTTTAAAAGTAGGTTATAGACAAAACACTTGCATTAGTCCAGTGATCAGGTACTAAACAACAACCACTTGAGAGTTGAGAGTTAAGACATCGCCTCTTAACTTTTATAAAATAAATCTGAAAAGTATGGTTGGTTGGGTCAGTCCCAGAAAAAAACTCAGCCCAAAGCTGATTTTCGGACATTTTCTCCTCTAAAAATAAATTTGAAAAATTGAATTCTGTCCCACTAATAAGTAATAACAGAGCTTGTTCAGCAAACAAATCGAACCAGGTACCAGGCCTTAGCCTACCCTTACTCGGCCCAGGTATTGGGCCAAGGTTCTTGGACTCAAGTTTGCATATCAAGTCATACATTCTGCTGTGTGGGCTTTGATGGCCTATGTGGCCAGCCCATTAGAACCCTTGATATCTCTTGTTGCTGCTTGGAAATGCCTATTTTAACACGAGACTCGTGTTTTCTTGAGGTTTTGGAAAGGAGAAGAGTGGTACCAAAACCCTCACTGGGGCATCTCATGTTCTTGATGCCAAACTCTTTTAGGTATATTTGCTGCCTGTTTGCTAATGTAAGGACCAGGATCTTATTGTTCACCAGCTATTCTGGAAGAAGTAGTAATCTTGTAGTCTTTCTCCTTGTGTAATTTCTTGTCTTTTTTTACTTGTATATTTCGGAGGTGGACGGATCTGGATGACTAGCATTTGAAGCCTTTTTAAGTACCACAATTTTATTCCGGCTATTCTATAAGAGTAAAGTACGCAAAAATCGTTTTTTGAGATTTAATTTGGTGTTTATGGGACCTCATCGTGATGCCCTTTTATTGTTTCTTTGTTTTAACCGGTGACTAGCATTTTGGAGCTATTTTAGAGCTATGTAGAAACTGTGGGGATGAACTTAGTCTTGTTTAAGATTTTTATGAGTTAACGGAGACATGTTCTCAGAAATTAGCATGACTATAGTAGTGGTTTTCTATGGAGCAAATTATGCCTGTAGTATTTGCAGAAAAGAGTTCAAGCTGGAGAAAAGTCACTTTTGGCAGCTTGAAACTTCCAAAATGATTGGGTGTAGCGCACTTTCATGTTTTGGCCGAGATTGTAGTGTTATTACATGGAGCTGTATGGAAATCTCTTGCACAACTTTATTAGATCACTGCCATCGTAATGCTCTATAATTCCTGTGGCGATTGATGTTGTTCAGCAATATGCTTGTTGCTGACTTAGGACCAAATTTCAGTTGCAATTCTTCGGTAATTGAGTTTCGTTGTTTGTTTGAAAGTATAGTGTGTTGGGTGTTGTCATTCTTGTTCTCCATGTTATTGATATCAGGATCTTTATGGGATAAAAGAGTGCAGTTGACTGGAAGAATAAGCTCATGAGTAAAGAGAAGAGTCGGATACACTTTTTCCAGATGGAAGCTAAGAATTTTCATGCAGTTTGGTGTTGACAGGAGCGGCATTGCTTCATGAGCATGTGGGGTCTACTATTTGGTTTCACCATAAAGTTACAGTGAGAATTATAGAGGACAAAACAATACCCTGACAAAATTAGCAATGGTTGGAGCACAACAAGTGATGCGACTTTCTCAAGATTGCAATATGAGCTCTGTCTCAACTGTAGACAGACTCAGTACTCTACCAGACAATGTTATCGAAGCTATTCTTGTGCGTTTGCCCATCAAATATGCAGTTCGGACAAGTATCTTATCACATCGATGGAGATATGAATGGAACAATATTTCACAACTTGTGTTTGATAGACGTCATTTCTCAAAACGTCAAGACCAAGAGCAAACTGAATTTGACAGTAAGCTTGTGAAAATTGTTGATCGTGTTCTACTACTCCATCACGGTCCGGTACTCGGGTTCAAGCTTTCCACTCACTTGGAAAATTGTGCTGATGTTGGTCGGTGGATTCTTTTCTTGTCAAGAAATGGCATAAAAAGTCTAACTCTTCTCAAATTGAAGGGAGGATGGGAAAAACTGCATCCTTGTCTCTTCTCATGCAGTGAGTTGACTTTTCTGAAGCTGTATGGATGGAGACTCGATCTCCCCGTTTCTTTCAAAGGATTTAGAAACCTGACCGTGCTGACTATTCATAGTGTTGGTTTTTCAAAAAATGGGCTTGAAGTTTTGATATCATTGTGTCCACTTCTGAAGGACATAGCAGCTACAAATCTTTCTGGTTGTCCTCGCCTTAAGATATGTGCCCCGCAACTCATATGCTTGTTAATTGAATGTACATGTGAAGAACTCTCTTTAGAAAGTACTCCACTTCTAGCTTCTGCGTTCATCAAATTGCTGTCCCGGCCTGAACAAAGTGTTGCAAGTGGAACAAAGTGCAAGTTGATAGACATGTTTTGCTTGCCCAATATAGAGAAGCTCGAATTGCTTCGCCGCACTTTACAGGTACACACATTGTATTGAATGTTTCTTTCAGAAGGCGTTTCATCTAAAAATCTACAGTGGACTATCTTACTCCTATCTGTGGCATTAACTGACTTGGAGGTTTTTGTCAGTTCTATCAAAATTTCTAATGCTTATCCATGCTCTTTGTTAGAACTCGATGCATGGTGATCTACCTATGAAGCTTCCCATTATTCCCAAGCTAAAGTATCTTACAGTTGATCTAAATTTTGAAGATAAGCAAGTGATAATAGCTGTCAGGTGTTTTCTTAGAAGCTCACCTGCGATGCAGAAGCTCATTATCAAGGTACTTCTGCGGAGATACATGGAAGTTGTTACATTGTATAATATCTTGTTTTATGGATGAAATAGCTCTTGCAAATAACAGATGCTATCTTTTCTTGCTGAATGTAAACTGAAATAGCAGTTCTTAAAGAAAAGCAATTTGTTTGAAATAAACAATTTGGTGCACAACCATAGATGATATCATCTCATATGTCTTTGCACTTTCTCTCCTTTTTCTTTGCTTTTTAAGTGCACATTTTGGAGTTCTGTTCTTCTTGAAACCTATTTATCCTGGCTGAATACCAGGTTATTGATGTTCTATACTATGTGCAGGCATGCTCTGACAAAAAGGAAGCTCGAATACCTGTTGGTGTTTTCTGGGAAGCACAAAAAGATGATAAGTGCCTGATTTCTTCTTCCTTAAAGATTATAAAGGTGGAGCAATTCTCCGGGATCGAATCTGAAATGAAATTTGTTGGATTTCTGCTTGCAAATGCACCGGTTCTTGAGACTTTGCAGATTGAACCAGGTTATGTGCGTGATATCGTAGGCATGCTTAAGAAACTTGTTCGGCTCCGAAGAAGATCACCAGAAGCTGAGATAATAATCTGAGATTAACCTGTGTAATCAAACTGAATTAGGTTATGTTTTTGTACGGCACTAAGTAGTTTATTTTGAAGAAACAATACTTAATTAGTGCCTGTTAAAACCATGTATTCCTTGTTCACAATGCTGGATCATCGACGCACAAATATGATCACGAGCGTTGTACTCACTAGTATTGTCCATATCTTATGTTGCTTACAATGATAACAATGTTGCTTTAGACTATGTTGCAGCGTTTAAGTAGGTTATAGAAAGAAAAAAAATACTAGCTTTAATCCTGATCAGGAGGTACTAAAGAACAAACTTTGGCTAATATTGGCTGGCTGGCCTGGCATTCTAAAAGCAAACAAAATCTTACTCAGTATAGTATAGTATAGTATGACCACAAACCCAGCAGAGCTTGATTACCTACTCTAATGCAACGTGATATTTGACTGAAATTTTGTAATATAAGCTGTAGACATCGCCTGTTAACTTCTAAAATAAATCTGAAAAATTAGGGTTGGTGGATCCGTCCCAGTAAAAGCCCGGCCTGGAAATGATTTTTCGGACATTTTCTGGGCCAAATTTTCAATATAATGGGCTTTTCGCCAATACATCTCTCAAGATAGATCCAAGTATGCTCGTCAAATTAATAAATTGTAAATATTCTCTCCAAAAAATCTTCTTTTATTGTATGGATACCTTTTACTAGATTGACTAAAATTTATCCCAAAAAAATGTTCGTTGGAAAGGACCAAAATATCGTTTGAGAGAAAATTATCTCAAAACATCATAACAAAAATGTTATTTTTGCCATTTCACACATGATCATTTCTAGTCATCATAACATCATCCTTATATGGCAGCATGGTTATAAGTAAAACTTTTGTTGTCCTACGTGGCAGGAGAATGTCTTAGGTGGAGCCCATGTGGCGTTTATGTGACATAATAATCTTAGATTGAGGGCGTTTAGTGGAAATGAGTTATTATGTGGTTATTGGGGTGGGGTTAATAGTTACTCTACCAAGTGGCAGGGGACAACACTAGTTACTTTATACACGCAGTTCTATAAAATAATGTATACACAGAAGATAATATTTTGGATGCTATATATGCCATTTTAAGGAAGGGTTATTTGCATATACCCCCCAAAAAAGGTTTATTTTACACATACCCCCCTAAAAAAAAAAATTTGCATCAGAAACCTTGAAAAACTTGATTATTTGCATATAGCCCCTCGGGTTAATTGGGAATGGAATATTTGGTGCGCAAGCTAACGGAGGCTAACGGTGGAAGCTGAAATTACTAAAATACCCTTACCCCTACCCCTATATATGCTTCCTACTCTCTCCTCCGACCCGACGATTGTTGGGGCACGGGCTTCAAATCCTCTGATGACATATCTCCTCATCCTCCGACGACCTACCTATCTGCTCATCGGCAGCAAACTTCTCCCAATTTCTCTCTATTTCTCTTGATTTCTGCCAATTTCCATCCTCTATAGATCGATTTCCTCGTCAATTTAACCATGAAGAAGTCTCCATCTTCTTCCTCCACCTTAGGTTCGCACAATACACCCTATATGACTTGTTGTTGCCATGAATCCTGCTCCATCTGGCAATCCAATCGCACCAACAACAAAGGTAGAAAGTTTCTGGACTGTTCCAGATATAAGGTATTAATCTCATTGTTTTTTTTTTACATTTCGAAAGGTTGAACTCCACTCCATCTTTTACCCTAGTCTTATTTTCTCAGAGCATGGATGATGCTAGTTGACATCCAAGCCCATGCAGTAGCTCTAAAAACCCTTGCCCCAACAATCGTCGGGTAGGAGGAGGGAGAAGGAAGCATATATAGGGGTAGGGGTAAGGGTATTTTAGTAATTTCAGCTTCCACCATTAGCCTCAGTTAGCTTGCGCATCGAATATTCCATTCCCAATTAACCCGAGGGGTTATATGCAAATAATCAAGATTTTCAAGGTTTCTGATGCAAATTTTGTTTTTTTAAGGGGGTATATGTAAAATAAACCTTTTTCAGGGGGTATATGCAAATAACCCTTTAAGGAATCTAATTTAGATTTCACGTTTAATTGGCAAAATTTGTTAATTGGATGTTTAGATTAGCTAGATTGGAGTTATGGATCGCAATAAGCTTGGGAAATCGTGGGTTTCTAACTTGATAAGGATGGCTGCATGGGTTATCCAAAAAAATAATCGAAGGATGGCTGCATGGGTTATCCAAAAAAGGAAATCAAAGGATGGCTGCATGAGGAAAGAATATAGAGAGAGCGTAACATTTGATAATATTATCATATGAGCTCTGATTTGTGCACACTTCACAAGTATTGAATCGGTAGCTGTGCTACGGATTCATATACATACCTATCGGTAGATTTGTACAACCTATTGATATCCCATTACCGATAGGCTCATTGCCGATTCATATACATGCCTATCGGTACCGATAGGTATGTATATGAATCGATAGCACAACTACCGATTCATATACATGTGAAGTGCACATACCACACGTGGTTACGTGCACAAAAACTTATTCTCATCATATATATGAAGGACGCCACATGCTTGGTTTGGAATTTAGATTAAGGTGAGGTGTTTGAGAATAAAAGGCAAGCTTTATGACCACATTGGAGACCCATCAATGATTTTGATCGGACGGCTGAGAATGTACAAGATATATATTTATATGCTTGATTGGGATTAACTCTATTTTAAGAGCTTCTTGGGACAGCATTGAATGAATCCTTGGAGTTTTGCGAGAGCAAGAGCCAGGGCTTATTCGCTGCATCTCGAAGTCGGAGTAGAAGGTGTTCATGATCAGTCAAAGTAGGCCGACGTCGGAGTGCGAGCGTGAGCGGAAGCGGATAATTAAGAAGAAAAGGGCTGCCGACCGTTCTTTGAGAAGTTGAGCAAGGGCGAGGGTAATGGTCGTGCAACTGTAGTGTTTGTATGGTGAGTCTATATTGACGTATGATATTCTTGTTTTTTGGTGAATTAGTTTCATCCGGTCCTGGTCCTACAACGGCCCAGGGCAAACTCTTGTTTTTTTTTTGGATTAGTTTCGCCCGGTCCGGTTCTACGTCAGCCTCATGGTTTCCCGTCAGGGTTTTTGACGTAAAAAATCAGTTGGCTCGTTGTTTCTTTTGCTTGTTTGATTCTTAATATTTGCATATTTATGTCTACTTCCGTGTTTTTTAGGATATGTTTTTCAGCCATCATGATTCTTCAAAGTTAAAGAGAAGTATAGAACATCAAAATAATGATTACGGGGTTATCACTATTCCTCGTATTCTTCTCTATTTTTTTTTATATCCCATTTCTTAACCCTCACTTTTTCTAACCTCATCTAACCCTATTTTCTTTAATCTCACTTTTTCTAACCCAGTACCAAACGGGTAAAGGAGTTGCCCATCTTTTTCATGGGCAAGAGAAGGAATAAATCGATCCAGCTACTCGGCCTAAAACCTTGGCGATGCGTAAGGACCTGCGCCTAGCCTTACTCGGCCCAGGTATTGGGCCTATTTTAGCAGCCTCGGCCGTGTTATAGGGCTTTTGTAAAGGAAAAGAGTGGCGCCGAAAACTCATTGAGGCGTCTGATAAATGATAAGAAAAAAGATTTATGTACATGACTAAAAAGCCATGTACATTGCACATGGCTTACGTGGCCATATATTATTGGCTTATGTGATGAGGACCAGCGGATGTGAGTGGATCTGGAGCGTTGAAAGTGGCCATGTACGATGCATATGCCTACGTGGTATATATCCCAATCACTTCTCAAATGATAATGCTGCCTTGCTGTTACTTGGTGAATGTTCTTGAAGCCAGCATGCCCAACCCCCATTAGGTATTGTTTATCTAAGGACCAGGATCTTATGGTTTACCAGCTATCCTACAAGAAATAGTAATCTTCAAGTCTTTCTTCTTGTGTAATTCCTAGCCTGCTGCTTGAAGCAGTTTTGAAAGCAAGTACTATAGTGTGTTGTTTGTTTTTGTAGTTCTTATTGTCCATACTTATAGAACTTGCCAACTATTTAGCACTATTGAATTTATTTTTGAGTGTGATACCAGAAAGCCTGGCTAAACAAGAGCTCTTTGAATTTTATACATTTCATCATTTATGGATGAAAAAAAAAACTCTGAGAAGGGCGTTGATTGGTTGAAAAATATATTTGTTGTGTTGTGTTCTGTATGATGAGTTCCAGGCTGCAGAATGATGTTTGAATTTGTACTTGAGAATTGAGATGCATTGTGGCTATGATGATTCTGCTTTTGATTAGCCGATATTCTGGTGTTCATCTTCTTCAAATAAAGTTAACGTAGAGGTTTCAAACAGTCTGAGTGGGGATTATATCTGCCATCACTCTATAGTATCTTGACCATTCTTGTTTTTCTAATCAAGTTGTGCAGTTTGCAGAATTATCTTTTTTTGTATAAGTCTCCCCATGCATTCCAGTTTGTTTTCCAACTAATTGCATTTGATTAGTGCCTATTGCGCCCTATTAGATTTGAATTGATTTTGGTTTAATTCATGTCCTTCCGCATCTGCCATTTAGAAAACTGAAATTATGGTCATTTAACCTCTAGGTATTATTGGATATCAGGATTTTAAAGTGATAAAAGAGTGCAGTTGACTGGAATATGTGTTCATGAAGTGGGGAACTGAATAGTGCTATTGCTTGCTGAAGACAAGAGCCGGATATACTTTTTCCAGATGGCAGCTAAGAATTTTCATGCATTTTAGTCTTGAGGGGAGCGATTTTGCTTGTTCCTATTTGGTTTCACCATAAAGTTGCAAAGAGAAGTATAGAACACAAAGCAATACCCCTACAAAATTAGCAATGGCTGGAGCACAACAAGTGATGCGACTTTCTCAAGATTGCAATATGAGCTCTGTCTCAACTGTAGACAGACTTAGTACTCTACCAGATAATGTTATCGACGCTATTCTTACGCGTTTGCCCCTCAAGGATGCAGTTCGGACAGGTATCTTATCAAGTCAATGGAAGTATGAATGGAATAATATGTCGAAGCTTGTGTTCGATACAAGCTGTTTCTCTATACGTGTTCGCCAAAAACAAGCTGAATTTGATAGTCAACTTGAGAAAATTGTTGATCGTGTTCTACTGCTCCATCGTGGTCCTATACTGGGGTTCAAACTTTCAACTGACTTGGAAAGTGATGCTGATATTGGCCGGTGGATTCTTTTCTTGTCTAGAAATGGCATAAGAAATCTAACTCTTTACAAACTGAAGGGAGGATATTATAAACTGCACTCTTGTGTCTTCTCATGCAATGAGTTGGCTAATCTGCGTTTGCACAGATGTGGATTCAATCTTCCTGATTCATTCAAAGGATTTACAAAGCTGACCGGGCTATTTCTTCATTCTGTTTGCTTTTCGAACAATGGACTTGAAGTTTTGATATCATTGTGTCCACTTCTGAAGAACTTAACACTTATAAATATTGTTATTTTTGGTTGTACTCGCCTTAAGATATGTGCCTTGCAACTCAAATACTTGTCAGTTGAACATTGTCTGTTTCAAGAACTCTCTTTAGAAAGTACTCCACTTCTAGCTTATGCGACCATCAAATCGGGGTTATTGTCCAAGCATAGTCAGGGTGCTTTAGGTGCAACAAAGTGCAATTTGATAGAAATGCTTCGCTTGCCCCGTATCCACAAGCTCGAATTGCTTGGCAACACTGTACAGGTACACACAACATTGTATCGAATGTTTCTTTTAGACGGTATTTCATCTTAAAATCTACAATGGATTATCTTACTCCTCTATGTGGCATCAACTGACTTGGAGGTTTATATCAATTCTAAAGAAAATTTCTGATGCTTATCCATGATCTTTGTTAGAACTCGACGTTTGGTGATTCTCGGATGAAGGTTCCCTTTGTTCCCTGGCTAAAGTATCTTACAGTTGATCTAAATTTTGAAGATATGCAAGTGATATTAGCTGTCAGGTGTTGTCTTAGAAGCTCACCTGGGTTGCAGCAGCTCATTATAAAGGTATATCTGCAGAGGTACCTGGAAGTTGGTCCATTTTATAATTACTATGTATTATGGATAAAATAGTTCTTGCAAATAATAGATGCCACTTTTTTTTTTTTGGTTGATATGGAAACTGAATATTGCCATTGTTAAAGAAAAGCTTTTTGTTTGAAACACAAGCAATTTGGTGCGCAACCAGAGACGAAATCATCTCATATGTCTTTGCACTTGCTCTCCTTGTTCTTTTCTTTTTAATTGCACATTCTGGGGTTCTGTTCTTGAATCCTAATTATCCTGGCTGAATACCAGGTTATTGACCTTCTATCACTATGTGCAGGCATGCTCTGACAAAAAAGAAGCCCGAATACCTATTGATGGTTTCTGGGAAGCACAAGAAGATGATGATTGTCTTATGTCTTCCTTAAAGATTATAAAGGTGAAGCAATTCTCCGGGATCGAATCTGAGATGAAATTTATTGGATTTGTGCTTGCAAATGCACCAGTTCTCGAGAATTTGCAGATTGAACCAAGAAAATATATGTCTGATATTGTTGGCATACTTAAGAAACTTGTTCGGCTCCGAAGAGGATCAACGAAAGCTGAGATAGTAATATGAGATTAACCTGTGTCATCAAACTGGATTACGTTATGTTTTTGGACGGCACTAAGTAGTTTATTTTGAAGAAACAATATTTAGTGACTATTGAACGGTGTATTCCTTGTGTACAATGCTGGATGATGCATTTCTACGCACAAATATAATCACAAGCGCCGTGCTCATTAGTATTATTCATATCTTATGTTGCTTACAATGATCAAAAAATTTTGTTTTTGACTGTGTTGCAGTGTTTGGGATTCGCCGGGTTTTGCAGTTGGTGCTCAATTTTGGTAGAAACTGATGCGAGGTTTTTGATGTACTATGGTAATTGTAAATTGCCTTAGCCTTCTGACTTAGTAGGGTTATTAAGAGAGTCTCGATCTTTAGATTTGTGCATGGAGACCTGGTGGGGCAAGCAGATGCACTAGCCAGGCTCGGCAGGGTGCATCAGCGGTCCGGGTCTTGGGTTTTTGCTCCTGAACGTGAGCTTTCTCGAGATTTTCTTCTCCTTATATAGTTTTTTGTTTGGTTTTGTGCAGTCCTGTGTAGTTCCCCTGTAACCTTTTGCAAGCCGTTGGGCTGATCTATTAAGAAAAAATATATACCAAACTTTGACGAATATTGGCTAGCGGGATGCCCGTGCCTGTTTAAATTTATTCATATTTTTCAGTTATGTAACCTGACATAGACATCCATCAGTGGAGCTCTCTAGATGTACATTTATATGTTTAGGATACAAATGGCACACCAATAAAGAAATCTACATGGTAAACAGAATCACTGGAGCTCTTGGAATAAAAGTTCAATATATCCACATATCAAAGCCAATTATGAATGATCTCTTTGCCCGTGCCCCTGACATGGATTTTATTTGTCGAAGTTTTCATTTTTATAGTATTGTTTCTTGATCATAAGATATATTTTTGTTATTGATTTTACTAGTTGAGATTATTTTATGATAATGGACAGCATGTTTTAATAATAGATGATGTGGTTAGGTTTCCTTTTGTTTGGAGTTAATGATGGATTCCTAGTTATTAACTTCATTTAATATTAAAAGGTTTAAATGCAATGTCCACATGTATAAGATAATTTGGTTATTTTAACTGTTCATTTTTGAAGTGGATGAATAACAAGTAATTCGGTTATTTTAGCATTGCCCATGTCCTTGACGCGGTTTTTATTTGTCTCTGATTTTTTATTATATGTTGTGTAATTCAAATAATGGTCTTTTAATTAATGTATGAGTTTACATCAATATCATATCAATTAATCAATATCATCAAGCTGAAAGTTTCTCCATAAAAACATATAGTAATGAACTAAGGGTAAAGATTTGCGTACATGGTGTACGTTGCACGTGCTTCTCGATCGTAGATGTCTACCGATCAAGATTGCTAATCCATTAGTAGAACATTATCGATGAATTAGTTGACTAGATCGGTATACATCTATCGATCAGATGATTCACATATTTAATTGGTAGATGCCTACCAATCAAGGACATGTACGATAGCCCTCCACGGTGTACCCCAATCGGGTCCTTATATCAATAACATGTCCAAAACCAGAAGGCTTAAGGTCTGAACTGGTGCCACAGAAGTCGGCCAGGAACGGTTTAAAACTTGTAAAACTTTTGTTTGGAAACCCGAGAATTAATCCAAAACTTGGAAACCCGACCTAATGTCCTCAGCCTCACCAGTAAACTTCTTCAAAGCTTGTCTAACTAAAATGAAAGAATTAAAATAACAAGATATATGTAGCTTCACTCTGATAACTGAACTGAATTGAGCAATACATTCATCAAAAGCGGTTGAATTCTGGAGTACACAGCCAGAAATGTTTATTAGAGCTCCCCGTACATTTCTTGATGGAGAGAAAGTACTAAGCTCCCATAGGTAAAAGACATTTACAGCAACTAGATGGTACATATACTTTAAACATGGGAGAGAGTATGATCCCTTCTGTAAAATGAATTGTTGAAACCTTTTAAAAAGTTCATGATATCGCAGTCAATCTGCCACGAGGTAGAGATCTGCTACGTCTCACATCTGGTTCGATAGAGGTGCTCTCTACCTTTGCATTGTGATACAACCTATTTGGAGGCTTGTTTTCGCGCTTACGAGCTGACAATTGCTCTACTGCTTCAACAAAAGCCCTATGATCAAAAATTGAAATGTGCTTTAATCATGATAGTTTCAGGCAGAAGGATGGCACACAAAGTTTCTTAAAAGGCTAGAGTTTGGTGCATGAAGTACAAAACATACCTTGGTTCTTTGTTTTCTGATTTCTTTCTAGCATGACGTTGGTGCTTATTCACTTGCAGACTGCTATAGATAGGGGGCTGCAAAAGAGAGCCATTTTCCATTTCAGAGTCATTCATCTTCTGAGCCTGTTGCCTAATTCCATAGTTTGTATTTAACTTCTCAACACGAATGAGTTGTGGATGCGTAAAATTGGTCTTGTCTCCTGTCCTGTGCTTTCTAGTGCCACTTTGAAGGAAACTAACAGCTGGTTTCAGTTGTCCTTCAGTCTCAACTTCAGGAAAGGCACTAGAATTTTCAACTTCTTGGAAGCCCGAAAATTCACTTACACCCTTGTTTATTGTCACTGTTGAAACTCTTGTGATGGATCTATTGATGGATGCTTTGTCCAGAAACTGAGAATTAAGCACAGCATCCTGGTCAGTGGATTTGATCTTCGGCTTGCTCTTAACGATAGTAGCTCGATCAGTAAATGGAGATCTTCTTAATAGAGGAGATGGAGATCTCGACTTTGTGTATTTGCCATTGCTCTCTCCAGTGAGAAAAGATGATTTTGGAGCAAATTCATTATCTAAGAATGAAGACATAAAACGTGGCTTTCTCTGCTTCCCTGACGAGCAGCTTCTGGACTGTAAAGAAATTTCAAAATCCAAAGTCAGCGTTATGTTAGTAGTTTGCTGGTATTAGTTAAATGCTTCCTCGAATATCTGTTGTCTCTGCTATTAGTAAATTGATTTCTCATAAACCTTATGACCAAAAGAGTTTTAAGTGCTGGTCGGCACGGACCGTGCTGATCGGTATGCAAACAAGATCTTGAACTTTGTCACTTTGAATTTGGTTGAAATCATCAGGAAAAAGAAAACAACACGCATCTTGAATCAGGAGAAGAAACTCACAACTTGAATGCATGTTACCAATTGTTAAAGATCGCAGAACACAAAATCTATCCAAAAAGGAAAATAAACCAAAAGAAGAGAACACCAATCTAATGTGGTTCGAGCAAAAAGAAGTAAACCAAAGAAACACACGGAAAATGCCAATGTCCACGGGGCAACAAGGACAAAGCCTTCTTTATTGCTTCAAGTGACAAAAACCAAGTTCTTCATCGCAGTCAAATTACCCAATAAACCCCTTTTTAAAAAACAATGCACTAAGTGGATTAGGAACCAACTAATGGCCCTAGCACCAAGTCTGTCAGGTCAGATACTGATGACTATTGAGTAAGCAATCCAAATAGGATTTACATATGACATCTAATTCGCTGGACCACTTCCTTATTTTACTTAAGCCACATAATTTGAAGATTAGTTAGGAATTATTTCAAAGATGAAAATCCAGCAAAAATTATTTGATTCTTCTTTATACAAAAAAAGAAAAAAAAAACTTGCATGTTATTTTCAGATATTGCAACCTTGCAGGTTTCTGGAAACTGACAATTTACCTCAATTTTTTTATCACTGTCGTCCCCCTTTTGGCTGCCATCATGTTTTAGGTTCACAGTGGTGCCATTATTCTTCAAATATACTGGAGATGTTTTCCAGCTTTGAACCTCAACAGAAAGCTGAGCAGCATGAGCTTTCAATAGGACTGCTTCAGATTCTTTCCTCTCCAAAGCTGATTTTAGTTTACTAATCTGGATGGACCATGAGATATCATTAGACAAAAGTTTAAACTGGAATTTAGCCACGACTATGACTAGAGGAGGGACTTGCCTCTTCTTTGTGTTCTCTGATTTGACCACTCTCCTTGTTAGCACAAGCTGCTCCTAGCTCAATTGAGGCTACTCGCTCTGCAAATTTCAGTGTGCTGATTGTTTCCCCATAAGCACATACTTCAGGATTGATATGTACAAACATCAATGTCTTAGCATGCCCACCTATATTAGGGAAAGAGACAGAAAGACGTTAAATATATAACGGATTAGACAAACACACAAGGCTTCTGACATAGAGCTATGCAGCATGGATATGGATACCGGATATTGATATGCCAGCATAGGGTCACTTCATACAACAAGTTCTGAGAAATCAGGCTACGAATGTGTTGGAGATACAGAAATGCGCCATTACAGCTAAATGTTATACAAAAAATTGTGTATGGTTCATATTTACATTTCTTCAAGCTATAAAGTGTCTCATTTATTTAGAAGGCAGTTTCACAATGTCCAGCAACATTGGAAGCTTCCCACAAAATAGCAAAAAGCACCTTCCAATATATAGCTTTTGATTTTATCTCGGTTTCATGAAGAGATGGCCTTTTCTCAAAATGATTTAAAGCTATATACACCGCTCAAGGGTGATCAAGGAAGCTGCTTTCCTCTGATCTCTTTCCCATTTTTGTCCTCTCTTCTCCCTCTCGTCCTGTCTTTAAAACCCAAAACTCAACTCATGGGTGATCAAGGCAGCTGCTTTCCTCTGATCTCTTCTCTTCCCATTTTTGTCCTCTCTTCTCCCTCTCGTCAGTTGTTTTCCCTCCATCACACATTTTCGTCACTCTCACCCTCCCTCTCTCTACACTGACAGCTTTCTCCCCTTTTGCCTTATCTCCTCTCATTGCCGATAGCTCTCTCCCCTATTCCATACATAAATTGCAGGTATCCGATATCCATTTGCATGTTGTAATGGTCATTAAATCAGGTATGTATCCAGCCATACTGGGACTGTATCAGTATGCAATATGTGTCATATAGATTTGGATCAGACTTAAAATATCTACACTGCATAGATTGAAATTTGTCGTTGCCACCAAAGAATTTCATATAATGTTCCAAATGAGCTAAGAATATTCCTCTCCTGCTTTTCTCTTTCAGTTTAAGGATGCTATGATTCCTACCAAATCTGACCTGATACAGCACCGATGTATTTGACACCGAAATGGCACTGTCACATTTTAAATTATTGTGGACTTGAAAATGAGCCGAACCAGACTTTAAATAAATTTATAAAAATTTGGCACCTTATTCTTTTTTTTCCCAACTTTAGATTTAGGGATATACTCATTGAGTGTAGTCGAGAAATCCAATTAGATACTATAAAGGTCATGATATATGGTCCGATTTGATTAATCATAATAGAACTATTTTATATAGAAGAGATCTCTTAGTATGCTAACCTTGTTATTCTATGATTTGCATCCATGATAAACATTTTAAAGATTACTCTTATTAGCATTTTGTACTCCAAATATATTTTCCATTAAAAGATAAAAACTCAATACTGAAGCAGTGCACCTGTGTGCAGTGAACAAAGAAAGAATGCCTCTTTGTGTCATATAGGTAATCAATTAAACACATTAAAACCACGTGCCAATACTTTTCCTTTGTTTGATTGAACTGCATCTCTTATTCTTGGTTCTAATTGATTAATCAAATTCTCAAACTATTCTAGTTTGTTTCAAAGCATAGTCCTATCTTAGGCATGCCTTGTTTCTGAATCGATGAACATATTGACCTTCAAACTAACCAGCTTTCGGTTAAGCCCACTCACATTTTTACCGTGCGCAATCAGAGAGTGATTCATTGTGGTATGCATGAATTCATCCTATAACTAGAAATTCTTATAACTGCATTAGAAAGGAAGTTCCGTGAGCAACTTAACTAAAACTAGGGATCATTCTGCACCTGGCAACAGCAACAACAGAAAAAATTGCTCGTATAGACTGCCAAAATCAAAGGCTTTGGTTACCTAAAGCATCTTGCAGTACTTGAGTGAGCTTGCTGTTTCTGTATGGAATATGGGAACTTTTCTGTGCCAGGGCAGATATAACATCCCCTAAAGCAGAAAGTGATCTATTTATGTGTTGGGCTTCCTTTAACCTTTCTCCTGTAGCTTCTGACTTATCCACCCTTTCACTTCCAGCCAGATCTACTAGATGAAGGCACCCTCTGAGAACAGCACCGGAAACTAATTCTTTTCCTTGTACATGAACTGTTATGACACTAGACAAAGAAACAAGTCAAACTACTGGAAGCTGACAGAATTGTGAGTAATTTAGTTAGAGGTGAATGCAAACATCACTCTTCTGCTAGCTTGCAACATAATGAAGTAATGCATTGATATAAAAGCCACCAATAGTAACAACTTTCTACATCTATACACAGGAAGAAAATTTTGCATGGTCGTTTCTCGTGTCACAGGTTGCCCTGATAAGCACACCCCTTGAATCTGAGACAGCCCTCTGCATTCATGGCAATATTGGGAAGGAGAAGAGTGAAGTACACCTAAGACTATGTGGTATCTTTCTCAAGCTTAAAACACTCACAGGAAGCTTGATGGTGCTGTGCTAATATGTGGCTGTGTTGCAGAATGATTATGACCAACCTGAATTACCTTTAACTCCTAGAAGTTGAACCAGACCCCTATCGACACATTCGAATGTTTGTGTTGTGCTGGATGACAGTTTAAAATTGGGATTGCAACACATCAAACTTTATAATATATGTCCAGTCTTTTCTACCATGCAATATTGTGCAAGAGAGATCCGCTTCTGGCTTTCGAAAAATCAGGGTAATTCAACTAGTAAAATATGTGCAGGTTAGCGACCCGCAGTTGACATATATTCAGATTTGGGATCTAAATGGAGCTGAAATTTGATTATAGAAAGGCTGCATCAACCTTATGCGATCTACTTGGACCATTGGTAAGCTCATCATAAACAAACTGTTGCTCATACTTTCCTATAGAATCTTTCTTTTGTATAGATAAGACATATGCAAAGCATGTGCAAGAAACTTAGCATCTATAGACACAGAACTTATATTTGTTGCCACTTCCAAGTACATTCAGCCACATTGATAAAGCTCAAGTGTAGGTCTCTAGTTACCATGAGCTCATATCTCAAATAGGGTGAAGATTATTAGGCATAGGCTTGTCAATTATAAATGTGGTTGCTATCTTAAGCATCATGTCTGAAAGTTCAAGCCTTTGCCATTTTAAGCTGTTTTCCTTTGAGTACAGCAGTTGCAGATGATTCTCAGAAGAGTATCATGTGGTAGACTTAGGTATCACTGATGTGATGCTTAAATGTGATGCTTGTCGATTGCTGCTCTTGTATTTTCGGAGTAAATCAAGTTCATAGACTTATTACAAGTTAGGGAAAATTTACGAGAATGATCTTATACCATAATAAAAAAACAGGGAACTGAACAAGTCAGTATGAGATGAGCAGGATTTAATTCTGGGCCCCAGTATCTGGTATATAACTTTCATGACTCTTCCGTAACATTCCAAGATTATCAACTCCAAGATCATCCAGGAACTACTATGTGCCAAATAAGCCAAAAAAGTTAAGGCCCAAAATAGTTAGGAAGTACCTATGAGAGCGACTGCTACGTTCATTCAATGCAGTAGCCCCTGTAGCACGATTTCTCTGACCGATCTCCATCAAATGCAAAACATCTTCAGTACTTCTAACTGAAACCAGACTTGCATCAGGAATATTGAGGCCATTCAACTGAGATTTGTTTCGTATATCTAGTGTGCTAAATGTTAAGAAAATGCAAAAAACTCTAGTTGAAAAGTTATTTTCCTACTTCTTGGGCCTACGATTTCTCCCTTAGATGGAGATATGTTGAGCACATTACATACAGTACAATATCATGTACAGATTCATATTGCACAGTTCAAGCAGGTAAAGTTTCTGGTCTTCATGAATCCAAAATAAAAAACTCTAGGATAACTTTAGGCTAATAAAGGATATCTTCTGTTTGAACCATCAGAAACCAAAAGGTCTCGTACTTGTTCATTGTAAATTTCAATCATCTGAACACCGATCTCGTATGCTATAACATCCATCCTTGCCTTTGATATACTGAATAGATCACTCAAAGCTCGATAATTCACGCCCCATGTCTCCTCTGTAGTTGCATCGGGACCACTCTGGAGAAGCAAAACCAGATATAAGAAAAGTACAAGCTTAAAAAGATGTCTACATTAATATATGCATGAAGATATTGATTAATGCTTTATGATACATGTCACATTAGTTTAAATGTACTTACTCAGTGCTATAAATTCACAATGAAGCCTTAAAAGATATTGCCTTTCTTCAGATGCATCTTATTCTACTTTTGCGTTATCTAACTTGCATTAGCCACCCAAAGATGGATGCTGAGATGTACTGGGAAGCAATAGAATAGTTACATAGCTTTCCTTTAAGACGAATCACAGATAACCTCACAAACCAAACACAGGATTGCACTTGTTGTTGTATTAGGCAGTGCAGCACCACCCAATACAGCCCAACCAAACACAGATGGTATTGGTCCTTGAACTGAATTCAAGAGAGATTCATAATTATAAATTTCCTCTGTAAACACAACTGATTGGAAATTTAGCATCAGTAAACTTTCTAAAATTTCCTTGATGTTAACTTACAGACTTTCTGACCCTACAAATCAAGTAAGATAAGAAATAAAACTTGAAGTCACATTGCAGTTTGGAAGGAAAGGTATCATATCAAATACATGCAAGAAACATAACTACTCTGGTTTTATAAAAGCCTTTCTACTGCGTGAAAATTTTGGGTGCATCGATTGAAGAGTTTGTGCTTGTTTGCAGTGCCTCTGTGTGTCAGAGAAAGAGAGAGGAGGCGGAGGGGAATGTAAATTAGTATACAGTTAAAACAACACAAAGTGAGAAGTACCATCGTATACGTCTTTCCAGAGCCTGTCTGCCCATAGGCAAAAATACAAACATTAAACCCATCCAAAACGGATCTGATCAGTGGTTGTGTGTCAGCAAACACTTCACCTGCCACAAGTCAACATTTGGGATTAATACTAATTAAGAACTAATATAAAACTGATCATCATTGTATAGTCTACATAATTTTGGATCTGTCTCAAAGTTATGGAATTTAATTTGATTGACAGGTTCTTCCATAAAAATATATATTAAACAATTCAACAAAGTAACAGTTTGCCTTTTAAAAATTGTGACACGATCAAAGCAATTGTTCTATAGTTTCATGTAGAGGATATGCCTTTGACAACCTAAAGATAAGTACCCGAGTTCCAAGAACTTTGTCATTTGTATTGGTGCCAAAGTTGTTTCTTGTGCCTAAACAAAATTAGCCTTATGATAGGAATGCTCTAATATTCCTGTATATAGATAAAATCTTCAAAGGCAAACATTTGAAGAAAATTACCACCAGATCAAACCCTAATACTGAAGGATGAAACATACCCTGGGTGACATTGGCTCGAAATACTTTGTTGAATGAAAATATCTTCCGTGCTTCCCTCCCTTGTTTATGAGGATTGAAAATCATGATATTTCCCTTTTCTCCTATATGATCAACTGTGGATACTTCATCTGACTGCCCAGTTAAGAAAGGTCTCACTCGGCAATAGACCCTTATATTTCCTGTATGATGTTCCAAAGTTACTACAAAACGATACTGTACATTGTACAGTGTTCGACCAAAAATTAACAAGAAGTTACCTTTAAGATCTTGCACTTGATTATATAGTAGACGATTTTCCTCCAGCAACTTGTAGTAAGAGGAGCTATAGTGTTCAAGCCCTTGTATGTGATGTTCTGAAGTAACAAGCTAGAGAGTAAAGGTACTGCTCTGAGTGTCTATGACCAAATTAAATAATAGAAAACTAGGCCAAAAGGATCCAGCCACCAACATAAAAATTCTCACCAAGCTTTTTAAGTTCTTCTTGCCATTTGACTTGACTGCATTTGAATTGAAGTTTCACTTCACGGAAGGATGACTTCAAATCCTAGAAAAATTTATCACACAATTCATCGTCAGATGTTCTGAAGGAAAAGGAGATTACTGTCAGAAAGCCATATGCCTTATAAAATAACCAAAATTTTCTGGGTGTGAGGGATTTCTTAAACAGAGCCTCAGCTATTAAAAGAAACATCCAGCATAAATATAAACCATACCATCAGCCAATTGGTTAATCATGTTCCTGATAAAAATTCATTGCATTCTTTTTTGCATATTTTAGGTATGCTACAAATGGTAACTTTTCTGTTTGTTGTGAACTTAAAGAAGTACTGAACTTCTAAAATCTCTTCTTACATCTAACTGCTTCTGTTGATGATCAAGGCTGCCCCTCTTAGCTGCATTTTGATGAGAATCATCAGCAGAGGCAATTGGGGCCAACAGTGAGTCGCAACTTTTTTCCTTGAGATATCTGGATAAGGCTTCCATCAAATCTTCTTTTGTGGTTGATGCATTACTGACCTTCATTTTGTTTTTCATCAGGAGCCCAAGCTGTTGGTACAAGTAAAAAACATTATTTGACACAAAATAAAAATAAAAATAAAAATAAAAAAACTAGGTTGCAACTGGTAGCGGCGCTCAAATCGGTAGCAGAACTCACTAGTTAATTTTGTAGACTCTTCATTATGGAGGAAATACCAAAAAGAATGTAGTGGACACATTCTTAGAACACTAAGAGATGGACACATTCTTAGAACACTAAGAGATAGCTATATAATGTTTCATGTGGTGAAAATCAGTATGCTTACCTTGTTTCGTTGAGAAATAAAAAGCATCTCGAACTTTTGGACAGCCTTGTCAAGCACCATATCAATGAGCTACAAGTTTCAGCAAAGAGATTGAGTAAAGGGCTTCAATGTAATTGAAGAAAGCAGTATAATCGATTGCAAGAAAACAAGAAACTAACAACATCTCATTACGCAAGATGTATAAGAATTCGATATGAAATTGATCAGAAAGCAAACGATCAGAACATCAGTCAATGAGAACTACAGTTGCACACTCTCAAGCACAATGAAGTTTTAGACTAGGAATTAGGGACTTTTTGGAAAGACCTTAATGCAATCATTCGAATATTTGAGTTTTGAATATTCAAAAGGAAAAAAAAATAAGAAAACAAAATCTTGGTCAATCCCTCGGAAAGTTATAGTACCACATTTGATTGAATTTTCTTTTTTGGCTATCATTTCTTAGAATTGACATGAATGTCCTTTTCAATGAAGAAAAAAAAACTGGAGATTGCAAAGAAAATGGAGCTTCACCTTACCTACCATTGCATCTAGAGCAAAGTCTGCAAACCCATCCCATTGTGCAAGAAAAGTTTGCAGAAGGCGAAGAGCAAATTGATCAAAGACAAAAGGGAGAGAACTATCTGCTTTGGATTCCTCTAGGCAAATCTCAGTTAAAAGATGTAGAACGTCTGCTAGGTGTTGGTTGTTTTGGAAGACAGAGCTCTTGGATAACTGATCAGCAGTTTCAATTCCAAGCAAAGAGGGCGATGTCTCCTTACTTAAAGGTGCGATCTTCACAATTCCACCATACCTCCAGACTCCAATTCCTCCAGCTAGCTTCCATTCATGGTATCCTTTGAGACAAAGAATGCAGTCCACAACCTTGATAGATGAACCTCCCTGTAAATGATGGATAACTGCATCTATAAGTGCAAAAAAGAATGACATGAAGCAAATACAGACATCACTATTGTCTCCACTTTCTCAACTGAAATGAGGTCAAAAGCTAAAACAGTACGAAGAACAAGTCTAGATCGACTGAAATGCACTAGTGCCTATCCATGACATAGGGGGTACTGACTCTAAACGCTACTTATGCTATTGCCTTAATTTTTACAGAAATTATTCTGGAAACCTATAGCTGCTTTAGCACACGGCAATGCTTTGAAAAGGCAGCATTTGTCAACGCTTACTCAGTCAAGGTAATGTTTTTCCTGATAGCACATTTGTTATATTTTGGCCGATAAAAGATGAGACATAGCAAATTATGGGTTTTGAATTTTTTGCTGTCCCCAATCAACAATTTGAGGGAAAAATAGCACCTTTTCAATATCCGAGGCTTCAAATGTCAGAAGCTTGATTTCATCAACAGCGACAAGAAAGTTCCTCATGTTTTCAAAATACTGAATTGCTGATTGAGCTGCTCCGTCACTTGGTTGAACACTGTCAACTGGGTTTTCCACAATCTGTGTTATCAACGCCAATAGAAAACCATTAGAAGTCTTACATAGAACTATGACACAGTTGACATTAACGATTATTACTACATACATGGAGAACAACAGAGTAAAAAGAAAAGGAATAGTTCAGACACCATATTCAACCCCCATGTATCCTTCGTGAATCACAATGTAAGATTCTGTTATCTTGAAACAAAGTGCAGTCATGAACTACAGGATGGGTAATGCTTTTTAGAACTTTCTGCTTAAATTAACATAAAACTAAGGCGGGAAAGTTAGTTTAGTTAGTACCTTTGGAACTGAACCAGGATTGACTTTGTTGAGCACATTGCAGAGGATCAACCCATTTCGCAAAACAAAGCAGAACTCCTCTTCAGATGGTTTTGCTGGCAGAATCTCTGCTGCCCCATCGTCCATCTGCCTCAGCCATTCTGCCGCTTGGTACCTTCTTGAAGCTGCGGAAAATTACACCACTCACTACATTTTAATGACGTAGCAAGATAGAAAATCAGGGGAAAAGAAAAAGAAAAAGAAACATTACTATTAGGGATCGACTCGAACGAATCTTGAAACAAGCAAAAGATATAGAGATTTAGATAACAGTTCTGCAACCAATCTTTCTTGGGCATTTCAAGAACTGGAAACACGTTGTCTAATTGAAGCATGGATTAATCATACAAAAAAAAGGATCAAGAAGAGATCCGAATCGATTAAAGATGATAAAGAGCAAGAATCGCATACCAGCTTCCTCGGCTTTCCGGAGAGCCATCTCGCCGGCGATGCTCTCCTCCGGGGAGAACCTAGCACCATCCCACCCCACTCCTCCGCATCCAACGCCTCGCGAGCTCATCATCTCGCAGCGAGAGACCAAAGTAGCCCAAGAAGAAGTGTTCGCGCCTCGACCAAGAAGAAGACAGAGGTCCCTATGAATGTGATCTCCGGAGTGATAGGAATCATTAAAGAACTTATCGGAGAATAAGCTCGGAGATCGCGGCCGGCTTGGTCTCCGACGAGATCTCCTCCGCGTTCCCAAACTCGACGCCGAGCTCGTGATCCAAAGCGAGGGCTAGAGCGAGAGAGTGAGACGCGCAGAGTTCTCGTGCAGAGTGCGCGAGAGGATTTGAAAACATGACAGCATCGGTGGGGTCTTATTAATTAGCCGAGACTGGGAGTTGAGTAGTAGTTGTGAAATATATAAGGATCAGCTCAGAAGGATAGGACAGGGGATAACTTCTTTAGAGTTTTAGATCCTGACACGTGTTATTCTAGCATCGGTGATGTGGATCTGAACAAAACTGAGTCGGCGCAATTACTGTTTGCTATTTGGCCAATGTAGCCATCTCAGGTGGTATTTTTTGAAAGGCGAGAACTATTTAGAGCGCTGTGGTCAGGTAAGATTGATCCGTTACGGAGACTAACGGATTTTCCGCTTGGTTACCTAAGCCGAGGAGACTGACGGTGTTAGGTGACGGACAATGGGTAGATCAGCTAAATCCAACTAGATTCGCCCGTATCTGGCGGCAATCGAGTTCGAATCGATGCAATAAGGAACCGCCACGTGGCGGCGGTCTTGGATCCAGTCATTTGTCCATAGAACATTGGGATCTCGCCATTAGAGTTCGACTGCATAGAACATTGGGATCTCGCCATTAGAGGAGCAACCTTTAAAGCTTTCATAGTACATGGGAAGCATGGATATTGGATATAGAAAGAACAGGCAGACCTGCCCAACTTTGAGAACCACAAGAGGAATCAATGTTCAGGAACAGATATGGCATTATACTTTGTCTAAGACATCATCCAGATCGCTTGAGGTACTTGTTTGCCCTGTGATCTGCTTCTCAAACTCTACACTGTTCTTCAACTTGTTTTTCTTGCCGCGCAGTTTGGATCTCACTCCAGGTTGAATCGAGGCGCCGGTTTCTATTGCCTCCAGGTACAGAGCCTTGACCAGATTATTGAAACGCCGCCTGAAACCTGGAATCCTCGATGTCACTGCGACGATTCCTTGCAACCTGTAGTAATCAGACATTGCTGTTAACAATTTGCGGTTTGTTAAGAATTTAGTATCCTTTCAAGACTTGAATTAACTTCTCCACGGCGCCCTTTTTCTTAACTAGATGAATCAAATAAAAGTAAGGCATCTTCTAGCTCTTTTGTTTTACCAAAAAATAGATGAATGAACTACACAAATATGGACAGTTTTGAAAACAATTACCACTTTGTGTCAGCAACTCTTATAATTATGATCCTATCTTCCTATCTTCGAAAGATCATGCACAAGCACATAGAAGTGCATAAGGATGGAAGTCTTGGTTCAAGTTGCAACCTTTGGTCCTAAGCCATGGCATAAAGCTTAATTTCGTCATAACAACAAAACCTCCTGAAAAATATGAGGCATTTAATCAAAAAAAAAAAAAAAAACTGGTTTTGTAGCTTTCGATTCATTACATAGCTATATCTTGGGCAAGATAACTTCTACTTGGTCATTTACTTTGATCTACTTTTTGACTTCCACTTGCTGGTTTTAGAGCTTGAATCAGACCTGAAGTGATCTCATCATCTCCAAAGTGAAATCAGCCAATAGCTATTCTCAATGTACAAATAAAATACTGAACCATAATGACTTTTGAATGTATATCAGATCAGAGATTAACAAATCCACCAGAATCATCAACATTCAAATGCAAAAAGTATGAGTGAGAATAAAGCTATAAACTACACAGTCATACTACAGAAGCTACCCTAAGAATGGCAAGAAATAAATAGCTCAAATGAGGCTCTAGCTAGAGGGCATACCTTCTGATTATGGCTTGTAACTGGGCTCTCCTTACATTGTCATCTGATGGAGATCCAGTATGGCCCCAGTCCTCTGGTTTCTCATTCCTGTCTATCATAATCAACTTTATCAAGGTGGATTCCTCATTTTCATCCAACTGCAATGTTGTAATTTGTTCCTTCATAACCAATAGGGGTCCAATTAGCCATTCCAATACTTTGTCCTTTGGCCAGTTTAAGTCTGTCAGCTCTACACCATCAGCTGGTCAGTGCAATTAGCAAACTGTTAGGATCTAGAAGAGAGGAGGAAGAAGAAGCAAGCAAGCACGGACACAAGATTTACGTGGTTCACCCCAAAATAGGGCTATGTCCACGGAGTCGCTGGAGGTTTTTCACTGTCTCAGAGGCAAAGAGCCAGATTACAAGTTACAATGACGGCCCCATACACACCCTCATATCCTAGGGTTTCGGCACATAGGGTATAGAAAATTACATAAACTACTCCTATCAACGGATCTTCAAATCCGTTTTTGTTCCGGGGGCGCTGCCCCCGGAAACCCCCGCCGGGGGCCTGCCCTTGGACCCCGCGACCTGACCGGGCAGGTCGATCCCCGCCGGGGCGCTGCCTCGAACCCCGTCAACTCTGCTTAGTGGGTCATGATCGGGTCCGGAATGATCAGCTCCACAAACTCAACACAAACAGTAAAAAACCAGACAGATGTCTACATGTAAATAGAATAACAGTTTAGGGAAACAAAGTAGAGATACTTACATATTAATAATCCATTTGAATTCGATTTTGCAGACCTCAGCAAACACTGTAGAATACACCATGATGGTAACTTTATGCTTAATTTCTTGCAATTTCCCTTAATAATGCACTCTTCTATGTTTTCGACGGTGATCAATCCCTCCGCAAGTAATATTCGGCCATTCAGCTCGCAAGATTCGAAGAGCCAATCCCAAAACTGTAAAAAAATTCTTACAGTTAGATAGCCCCACCTGGGATTCCAAGCAATTTGATGTTAAAATTTTCTCACTTTAATGGGTTTTAACTGCTGGATAGCCTTCTTCAGTGTTTTTGTTCTTTCTGATACCAACATTGCTCTGTTGGAACGTGAATTCATGCTTCCATTCTCATTCTTATTCTGTTCCTCGGGAGTGGATTGGTTTTTGCGGTATACAGGCCTGACTGTCAGAAAGATATCTATTCAGAATCTAGCAGTCAACACTACATAAGAAATTCCAACAGATTTCATGATGCAAATTTATCTCGACAACACCTTATGGCATTCAATAAAAAAACCTTGTAGTATTACTTTAATGGCATAGCTACATAGCTGTCATATCAAGTTATCAGTCGGAAACTAGTAGCAAATAGAAACAAATGATACCTTGGAAGACAAGAGCCCTCCCTCAAATAGAGCAAGTCATTTGTGTATTCATCAAACAATGATATCACTGACACAGTGTATGCAAGTCCCAGCCGTAAAGAATTCTCCTGAGCACAAAAGAAAGCCAAGGGAATAGAATATTAGTCGGATGTATGCTCTGAGCACTTCTAACAGATACAAAAACACCTCAATAAAGATCAGTAAGGATTACAGACCTGATAGACAATGACTCCAGCATAGAGGCCTAGGAAAAAGCTGCAGAAAAATGATTTAATCACTCCACCAACAACTGCTAAAGGCCATAGCAATATAGCCAAAGCAGCAAAGGGCACACAAACTGTTTCCAAGAAGGGCCCTTCTCTTCCTATCAGGTCATGACAGAGCCGCTGCCATCCCTTCAACAGCATGTAGGGACTCTTCCACAATGCCACAATAGCTATGCAAGGCACATCTATTAGGATGCCCAGAAGACAAACCAGCAGAGAGCTTGGTAACCTCGATAACCTGTAGAAAGAAGGAAGAATTATGGTTAAACCATGTTAAATCTCTCATCATCATGATTCATTTGATCTAACACGTAGGCGAGTTAGTTTAAATCGAAAGCTTTTAGGCTGTAAGTAGATCTCTTAAGGACAAGGGGGGCACTTCCGTGCACATATTCGCAAGATCTATTTCTCTCACACGAACAACTACGGCAAAATACTACTTCAATACCCTGGGAACATGTCAACCGATATCAAGAGGAGATTGGCAAGATATCACGACCAAAAAAAAGATTATATACACAAATTATTCACACTCAGAAAGCATAAAGGCAACTTCCTCATGGTATGGACTAATTAAGTGCAGGGACTCAATTTGTACTCAATATTCAGCGGTGCCTCATCTTCAGCTGCTTTCTCACTCAGGTCATCCATATATGAGAAGTAAGAGTGGAAACATAAGTCTTTAAAGTCTCGCACAGCAGTACATGCTCCCTTGATTGTACTCCAGCAACCATCCTGGCTCAAAGAATTTACAAAACAGTGACTCAGTTTCAATGCTACATTCACCCCAGACAAACTTCTACATTTAAACGCAAATCTTTAAAGGTCAAGCATAAAGGCCATTATATGGCACCAATCAAGAATGAACATGCCCACAAAGTCAAGTGGCACATTGGAAGAGAAACTTCAGATTTATTGGGGGTAAAAAGAAGATGTTCAGAAAATAGATGAAAAATCTGGAGGAAAAAAGACAATGCTTTTGTTAACCCGTTAAACTTACAGCAAAACAATGATAGAGCTTATGCATGACATCTTCGCCAACAGCCTCGAAGGTTGCAATCAAAGGAGCAAAACACCCATATCCAATTCCTGCTAGGAGGCTTCCAAGAATGCCAAAAACTAGCCACAAGATCAATGGCACTGGCAAGGACACCAGCACCAGAATCTTGAGGGCCAACCCAAGTCTCTTGGTTCTGTCAAAACAGTAAAGAAGTCTGCTTAAGCTTGGAAAAGAGCAAAAAGGGGGAAATGCTGGTTGAAGAAGTACAGTGATATAGGAGCATTTAATTCACTTTTAAACTTCTTTTAACAGGCTGATCTACTCATGTACCTAATAGTCTAATAGCAAAGCGCAAAGAGATGATTAAACATACGTGATTACACGCCAGTAAGTCCAGATGAAATGCGCCGGCCAGAGACCGATGATCACAGCTGTGATTCCACACACAAGTATCAAAACTACAATGGGCCCTATGATTGCAGCTGCAAAAGAAACAGACAGCAAGATTATTTTCTATTCCCAACATTTGCACTTGCATACTTCCATTCTGGACACAAAGGGCCATAGCCAATAAAACAGAAGGCAACCTCCACTAAACCCTAATCTACATCATCCCAAATCGTCATTCCAAGTGCATAAACAACTCTATTCCATAAGATTTTAACCATCGTCTTTCAGCAGCATCCATAGTGTGATGATGCTGTAAAACATTGAATTGGCCCTATTACAACACAATGCCCCTAAACTAATATGTGCTTTTAGGCATTATAATATACAAAGATCACTTCTTGAATCAAGGAATAGTTCTGTTCTTTATTTTCTGGCAAAATTTGTTCATAATTTTAGATGCAGCATCAATCAAGCCAAACCCTACTAATAATGAGCATAATAAGCTATATGGGTGGGTGGGTGGGTAGCTAGGTAGGTACCTTTGATGATGCCAAGAACCAGGAGCAAGAAGAAGAAAGGGAGGAAGGAGATGAAGCGCCACAACTTAGCAAGAAACCCTATGGGAACCTCCATGCTAAACCCTTCAGTAGTGTCTTTGCTCTTGTATCTATGTTACAAAGATAGAGATGGAACTTTTAAGTAAAAGGATCAAACAGAGGAAAGTAATAGGATCAAACAGATGAATTCCATGACAGCAAGCTGGGGGTTACGTGGCGTAGTGGGCGACACGTGGCCCTCGTGAAGCGGGTATCTCGTGAGGTGTTCCGTTTTGGGTGCAGGAAAAGCGACACCTCATGCTGAAGGTGCATTCATGGACCCCTGCTGATGGACGACTAACCAATAATATCCTCTCGGATGAGGAATTTGATAAATTAAGTTGCACTTTTTGTGTAATTTTGGAGCAATTTTTTTTTTATCTTCCAAATATTTCCAGTTTCACATAAAAAAAGGCAACTACTTTTGTTGGTGATTGGTGGTGATTATTCACAACCATTCAGCTTTTTTGAAAACTTAACTTATTAAAAAACAGAGATTTCTTGAAAGCTTTTTTCAACATGTACCTTCGATTTTAATGAGAGCTGAGTGTTGTATATTTGCAAGACACTGGACCATCCAAAGACAAATGCAAGAGCAAATTGTTTTTGAATATTTATTATACAAAATAAGATGAGTTATGACATGATACATGAGTCATATACCCATAACATATAATTGTAAATAGAGAGAATGGGGTAGCAGGGGTTGAATGTTACTCGTGCCGGATGACAGAGGGCCACCTGGTGTAAAGATATCCTCGCTCATCCCCGTAGCAGCACGTCGCAACAACCTCGCCGCTACGCTCTCTCGACCTCGCCTATGAAGCCCACGGCCAAGGTCCGCCAGCACCCCCTCCTCCTCCCCCCCAACTCTCCACCCGAGATCCCTCTTGCTGGAAAATCCGCACCTCCAATTCCGTCCGACCTCGCCTACGAGCACGCTCGGAACACTCCGCTTTTATCCAACTATAAGACTATATTTGATTAGTTCTCACCGTCTCTACATTACTAGAGGAGATAAACACCATAAATAAAACACCATTGGAAGGCAACTAGAAAAGATAAGGATATCTTCAGGGGAAAGAGTCTTGTCGGGATGAAGATGATGCTGGTTTTCTACATAGGCAGAGCTCCAAAAGGAGAGAAGACCAACTGGGTCATGCATGAGTACAGATTGAGGGCAAGCTCTCTGTCTACAACCTCCCCAAAACAGCAAAGGTGGGCGATACTCTTCTCTTCAATCAATCCCACGTTTCCTTTCTCTTTTTCTAACATATAAATCGTTATAGTCTTCTTTTGCTTAAATCCATCTGTTGTTCGTGCAGAATGAATGGGTGCTCTGTTGGGTGTTCCATAAGAGGCGGGAAGGGGAGAGAGAGGGACATGAGGGAGGGAGCTTGGAAAGAGGCAGCAGCTGGGCTTGCGGGGTGGTGTCGGGGTCACAGAGGGAGGCCGGGGTGGTGTCCGGCGGCGAGGAGCTTGAGGCCACTTTTGGGTTTTTTTAATGGACACTGGGGTCATGAATTGGATCTTGGCCGTCCATTATCACTTACTTGAGAGCCCTGCAGTCCCCCCGAATCAGGTGATCATCATTCATCCTGAATCCGAGAGACATGATCAAGAACAACCATAAATATTTTATAGAGTACAAGTTCCTCAACAAGGCGAAGAGATGCATGAAAGCGGAGGAGGAGATGTTATTGGTACCAACAATGGAGATGCTTGCATGCTCTGACTGAGCAGAGATTCACAAGCTACCAGATGGATATGTCAGGGATATGCATGATATTGGGCCAGTCCTCACCTCCGTCCTCTCCTTTAACTCCTCATGACAATTCTTGACAGACAAGGTTTGTACCGAGGTGGGCAGCGGCGGCATGGACAATAGCGCTCGCAATTCCACCAACTCTAAGGTCCGGACGGAGGGGGGCAGAGGTGGCATTGACGACAGCGCTGGCAGTTTTCTTAAAACCAAGGTCTGGAGGGAGGAGAGGGCTTGCAAGCCCCCCAAACCGGAAGACGTCAGTATTGGGAAGTCACCTATACGTAGCTCCCGGAGGGAAGAGAGCTGGCCCATCACTTCAGCAGGGGGGAAGGATGTAACTTGTTCCGCCTCCCCATGGATGTGCAAACTGGAGAGAGAGGTGAGACCTCTGCCTCCATTAAGGCATCTCCACAGTACTAACTCATCGTCCAAACAACAGTTGTAGATACTCAACTCCTCTAGTGAAGAGGGCATGTGAGAATTGACCATCTTCGGACATGATTCCAAGCGCAGTGATTTCAGGGAGCAGAGTGACCCTACTGGAGAGTGAGACCGGCCTTCTTTTTTCCCTTCTTCCTCCCCAGCCACGTAATTATGCTCTAAGAGCATAGAGCAAGACTCGATGCTCAGTCGGTCCGACAACTCTCCGAGCTCAGGGCAATCCCGCAGCTCGAGTATTTTGAGACGAGGAAACCATTGGCGACTTGTGGAGGGCAGCATAACTTCATCTCTAGATGACCACCTTCTCAATGCTGGCATCTGTTTGATATAAAGCTCCTGCAACTGCGGAAACAAAATGCCTTCCTCGTGGACTCCACCATCGAAGTCTTCCACTGCATCAATATCACCGAGGTACAAAATCCTGAGGTATGGCAGCTCCCCCAGCAGAGGGAGACGCTTCCATCTCCTGCATTCAAATAAATAAATAGATTCTAGATTGGTCAGATATAGGTTCTCCATCCATACCGGAGATCTAACGCCGGGATATTCCCTGATCTCTAGCTTCTTGAGATGCTTTGGATGTGGCTCGAGCCGATCAAGCACCTGCTCAGCCAAGTCAGATTGGTTGTATTCGTGGAACCATTTTAACCTCAGATTGCTTAGATTTTGTTTCTCTTTCAACTTCGCCTTAGAGGACGACTCAGCACTATCCACGTTCTCGAGCCCTGAGATACTGAGTTCACGAAGCTCGTTCACCTCCCCCAACTCTTCGATCCTGCAACCATTCTTATTCTCGACACAAAAACCCTCCAGATAATTTAGTGATGTCAGCTTGCCGATCCCTGCTATGTTCTCATGTCCTATATCTAGACGGCGCAAGCTACGGAGGTTGCACACTCCTTTCCCTAAAAAGCTTGCGGGTTCCAATACCTGCACTTGGAAATGAGTGCTTTGTTAGTACATTAACTACATATATGGCATTTGTCAAAAAGGATTAAGCCATGATAAAAAGGGGAAAAGAAAATGAGAACCTGCAGATGATAAAGCTTGTACACTGAATCATGAATACCGACTGTGGAATCCGAAATATTCAAATAACGGAGATGTAACAAACTTCCCAGAAAATTTAAAAAATCATCAATTAACCAATAGGGGTAGATGATAGTTAAATGCAGAGCACGTAGCCCAGTTAGTTTTTCGAGCTCTTCTTTGGTAGCAGCTATTAGTTTTTGGACCTCTTCTCTGGAAGCAGCAAACTCTTCTTTGGAAGCAGCAAGAAACTCTTCGTTGGACAAGCACGATAAGTGCAGAGTGCGCAAGTGCTTAAACTCTGAAATTTTCATAATTACATCCAGCCTATTAGTCTCAATCGATAGGTGGCGAACCGTCTTATTTGGAATTTCAACTAGATTACCCCCTGCCATTCTCAAACACTCACCATCAGAAACAATTTGTGCCAAATTGTGCAGCAAATCATGCATGGTGTAATAAATGTAACCATAAGACCTCTCATGAATTTCAAAAAAGGATCTTTTCAGGAGGTCATCAAAGTATTCGTCTCCCACATCTTCTGGTCGTTCTTTTCCAGATTGTTGAACTAAACCTGCAGCCATCCACATGTCGACCAGAATATCTTTACGGAACTCATGATCTTGACTGAAAATACAACAGTATGCGAAGCAACTCCTGAGCGGTGCTGTCAACTGCCGATAACTTAGATGCAAGATTGTCATGACATTATTCGCATCTTTTTTGAAGCATGAACTAATATCCTCGAGAATGCTTTCCCAATACTCATCATCCAGTCGGCCCCTCAACATCCCCCCAACAGCCTTTGCTGCTAATGGAACACCTTTTAATTTCTTCGCAATCTTGATCCCAATATCTTGTAGCTTATGGTAATCACGAGATTCCTTATTGCCAAACACGCATTGCTTAAAAAGTGGCCAGAATTGCTCCTCTTTTATAGGTTGCAAACGGAATGTTTCCATCATGCCCACCATCATCTCCCCAACTGTCTCTAATCTGGTTGTTACCAACACCTTACTTCCACTACCTTCGGACCTCAAACCGGCAAACAGTCTCTCCCAACTCAAACTATCCTTGTCGTTCCACACGTCATCTAATACCAGTAGATACCTCTTTGACTTCAATTCCTCGATGAGCTTATTTTGGAGGGTTGCAAAATTATGAGCATTAGGGCTGCTGCCAGTCACACCTTCTAAGATCTTTTTAGTGAGAATGGTGGCGTCGAAGACATCAGAAACGCATACCCATATCCTGGGTTGAAAGTAGTCTATCACTCTTTGGTCGTTGAAAACATATTGGGCAAGAGTTGTCTTCCCCAATCCACCCATCCCAACGACGGGAAGGATGCTGGGGTTGATATCGCTTGAATTAGATGTCAACAGTAGAGTAATGATATAATCTTTCTCCTCATCTCGGCCGACGACTGCACCAGTGGCAGTGCTCACAAATGGCGCGGTTTCACGAGTTTCCATGAACTCTTTTTGTTGCTGCTTTCGCTTCTTAGCACGGTGGTCAACCAGTTGGAGGAAAGGCTCCACACCAGCGGCGACCTCATCTAATTTCTTCACGCTCCCCCTCAACCTCTTTAGGGTTGGATCTTGCTGGATGGCACGAAGCATGATTTCCTTAAAGCGAGAGGCAGCAATACGTACCTTGTTCTTCTTTCCGGCCATCACTTCGTCTTCCAGGAGATGGTACTCGATCTCGTCCAGCACGTCCTCCGCTTCCTCGACAGCGTCTCTGAACTGCCACATCCACTCTTGGAGCTTTGGGTTTGGATCCTTGACGTGGCCCGTCTCAACGGCCTCCAGCACGGATTGGATATGAGGAAGAGTTTTCTTCAGTCTTTCAAGCTCGTCTTTCATGCCCAGTTGCCAATTTTTCTGGTCCTTCACATAAGTGAAGACTATATCGATCAGCTTCTTGATGACTGTGGATGCAACCCATCCTGCGATCACCAGCTCAGGACCCATGTCGGGAAGGGTGGGGGTGGTGGTGGTGGGTGGGGGGGATTTGGAAGTAGAAAAGCAGGGGAGATCAATACAGATCTTGGGCTTGTATGTATGTAACTTTTGGAAATAGAAGAAGAGCAGGGGAGGTCAAAGCAGAACTTCTTCTTCTTCTTTCAATCACAGCATTAATTATTGACTTCGAACCACAGGTAATTAGCGTCTCTTAGCTCACATTTAATTTCTTATGGCAAAATGTCTCTGTCTGCCCACTTGTTTTTTTATCTGGATATTGTTTTGGGAAGCAACCACCCATAAGGTTCAATTCACATCTGCACAATTTCCTTTTGGATTAATACCTTAAAACACATGAAAATATACTAAATATGACAATTTTTTCAAATTTATAACACTATCACAAAATTTCCCGAAAATATACAATTCATTTCGAAATAATTATGCTAGAAATATATAATCAAATTGTGAAATGACAAAGATGTCTTGGGCATCAAACTAGGAATTTAAGAAATGCATACCAATATTGATTATTGTTAGGTGTAGTTTAGTTAGTTTATTGGGGAAATTGCCGTTTAGTCTCTTTGGGAGAAGTTGTTTGCTATTTAGTCTCCTTAAAAGATTTTAAGTCATTTAGTCCCTTTTTGGACAGCTGTACTTTTTTTATCTCTAAAATACCCTTTATGTATTTTATTAAATGAGAGATGGATGGATAGTTTTTGAATTAGGTGGTTGGCATTAATTGGAGTGGTTGGGAATATATACGCGTATTTCCAATACAAGAAAGGCATGCATGCATCCACTTATGGCTGGATGCATGCATTAATGGGAGCATTAATAGTAACTACAATTATGGGAAGTAACTATAAATATTGATAGTTACTACAAATATGGGAAGTAACTACAAATATTGGTAGTTACTTCCCAGTTTTCCTACCTTTTTTTTGGGATAGTAACTACAAATTATGGAAAAGTAACTACAATTATGGGAAGTAACTACAAATATTGGTAGTTACTTTCCAGTTTTCCTACCTTTTTTTCTGGGATAGTAACTACAAATTATGGAAAAGAAACTACAATTATGGGAAGTAACTACAAATATTGGTAGTTACTTTCCAGTTTCCTACTTTTTTTGGGATAGTAACTACAAATTATGGAAAAGTAACTACAATTATGGGAAGTAACTACAAATATTGGTAGTTACTTCACAGTTTTCCTACCTTTTTCCTGAGATAGTAACTACAAATTATGGAAAAGTAACTACAATTATGGGAAGTAACTACAAATATTGGTAGTTACTTCCCAGTTTTTCTACCTTTTTTCTGAGATAGTAACTACAAATTATG
>OY986967.1:25975463-26026442 GCA_963920575.1 Narthecium ossifragum
AAGTCTACTGACTTGATTGGTAAAGTAATTGAACAGTAAGTTTCTTTTTTTTTTTTTGACCTCAAGTCTATTGGCGAAGTAATTGAACAGTATCTTGTTTAACTTCCTCTCTTTTTTCCGCGGTGCTCAACCTGTCACAGCTTTGGCACAGAAGAGTATCTTTTTAGTACAATAAAGCTAAATAAGCTTTCGGTTACTCCCAACCTCCGTTCTAATCTGCGCTTTACCAATTCTAGCTAGAACTTATAACATTTGAGCTGAGATGCTCACAATCACAATGGCATAGCATATATATATATATTCAAGATCACAAACCAAGAAAAATAACATGTTAGTGTTATTCAATTTCATGTCATAAAGAACCTATAAGATCAATACACCTTAACCAAAAAAATTTATAAAATCTCCAAATTCCCCAAAAAAATTGCTGCTATAAAATGCTATCATATCAGACTTCACCCATGAAGAAGAACAGAAAAGAAGGATAAAAAATAGAACAAAGAGCCATAAAAACTTCAAGTCTTTGTTCTGCAACTCCTCGCCACCAAGACGCCGGCCGGCGGTCCGGTGAGCTCGATCTGGCACCGGCCATACAGCCAGTAACTATAATGGGCAACCCCATAGCTAGCTCTAACCTTCAAGGTTGTCCTAATATTATACACCACCCTGTTACCCCTCACTTGTTTCTGGATCTCCATTAACAACTCCGGCGGCAAATATACCTCGCTGGAGATCATCCGGATGGTCTGCAGCCTCGCCTCTCCTCGCCGCTGAGAAAATGCCTGCAGCCCTTGAGCCGCAATGAGCCTATCAAAGAAGTAGAGCTCAATGCTTACGTACTCGTACGCTACGTCAAGCTTATGGTTTGGATTGGTGAAGTTGGCGAGGAGAGTGATGTCGCCGTTGAAGTAGAACGGCGCGTCGAGGACGATGCCATTGAGGCTGGCGGCGGCGGTGTTGAAGAGAGGGTACCTCGGCTTGACGACCAGGAAGACGATGAGGGTGACCACGCCGGCGAGGATGATGACGACGCTGAAGATGACGCAGAGAATCGCGGCGCACCATGTTATGGGATTGGTCCGGTGGCGCGGCCGGAGAAGGGCTTGCTTTCGGGCTCTCGTCTCCGGCTCCGGCCGGGCCGGGAGCGGTGGGAATCCTTGTTTCATGGGGTGAGAGGATGGGCTTTGGAGGTGAAGGTGGTAATTAGCGGTGTAGAGTTTTGGTGGCAGTTGGAGTGGTGGAGTGGAGGGAGGCATCTTAGGAGAAGTGTGGCGGAGAAAGACCTTGAGGTGAAGTAATGGTTGGCAAGCAATGGAGGGGTTTGGTGTTGGTGGCTTCGTTTTTTTTTTCTAAGTGGAGAGATTAAAGAGGGGTTAAAGGGTTAAAGGATTAAAGGAGAAGAGAATCTTTTGAATGAGAGAATGGCCCAATGGGGGATAGATATATAATTGTTTGCAGACTCACAAAAGGAGGCTATTCTTGGGCACGAAGGGATGTTGATGTGTCTATATTAATTGGTACTAAGAAATCTGAAAAGAACATGCTCTTCAAAAGCATCCAACGGTGTCCAGGATTAAAGGTGAGATGTGTATAAGGAGCATGGGGACAATGATGCCGTGTTCACAACCACTACATGAGTTGATGATGTGTATGTATAGCTTTTTGCAGGCCAGGCTCTATTTATTGGCATGTGTTGAATAAAAACTTTGTGTTGTTTGGTGCTGTGCTTGCGTAGCTATTTTTTTTTTTGTTCATTTTGGTGTTTCTTTTTAAATAAATTCAAACTCTGCTTCTCGTGTAAATGTAACAATCGCTTCGATCACACACCCTTGTAAAAAGGGATAATGACATTTTGATACCCTGTAGTTTAGGGTAATGACAGTCTAGCTACTATCATGTATTTTTGGAAATATAGTTTATCATCCTACATTTTAGATAACTTGCGCGTTTTAGGGCCTTACTTCAGACGACGTTAGTCCCCGTTCACTGTGTCTACCCGTGGTGGCAAGTGATGAGGAAAGAGAGAGAAAGAGAGAACTAGAGAGAGAGAGAGAGAGAGAGGCGGTGCTCGCCGGTCGTTCATCCACATCCTTGACCTCCAGCAGCGACTTCTCCGGCTCCATGGTGGCGCTCCCACCACCTCGAGCCGCATCATACGTTGCATGCCGCCCAGCGAGAAAGTAGTACACGAGCAGGATTAGCGTCCACACCGTGAACCTCGCGTACGACCCCCCGTCGATGGACCCCATAAAGAACAGGTTGACGTGATCGACATCGACGACAACCACGACACCAGCGGCACCCCCCACACCTTCGGCTTCCTCGCCCGTTTAACGTAGAGGCTCATGCCTAGCATCGCCGCCAACCAAATGGGCACAGTCACGGTGTACATTTCCCAGCCACCGTTGCTTACACCCCAGTAAGTCCCCGCCACCACCGCCACCACCACCAGATACCCGATGAACTTGTTCCTCTCGGCGTCCGATGTCTCCCCCGTCGCGTAGTATCACCGCACCAGCACGGCTAGCGCAACCAACAAGAAGACGAACATCGTGGACAAGGAGAGGAGATTCGCGAGCACGTCGAGGTCCTTAAAGAATGTGTTACCGTTGTCACGATGGGCATCACCGCCGTGGCACGCACTGGAGTGCCGAAGCGCTCGTCGACAACGGCGAGTGACACGCCTTGAAAAGTGTCGTTACCTTAACAAGGACGCCAAAATTACAAATTTATAATCAAACTACTAACTACTTTATGGGTAGATAGTAGCAAGTCCGAGTCGAATCCACAGGGAACTAATGGTTTAAGTCGTATACTAAGTATAATTCCTAGCCAAGGAGTTGGGAAAAAGATAATCTTTTGGATTTTATCTTGAACTAAATTAAAAAGATAAGAAAACGAATAGCTAATGAAAGATAAGATAATGCCAAGGAAATCTAATCAATACTAAAGAACTTACTAGGTATTCCTAAGATAAGAGCAGATAAATCAACTTAGATGATTTCATATAGTCGATAGGTGAATGGCTAGAAGTCCTACCGCTCAACAAAGACGTCGGGGATAATATCAAGAATGGATATTGGTAAATAATCAAGATGGTTCTGGCACCTTGAGATCGCCTACTAGAATGTATCAAGGATTAGAGTTAACCTAGTGGTTCTGGCACTAGCATTGTGGTTCTAGCACATATGAAATCTCTAATCTCGAATAATGATGAATAACGGATTAAGAAGCGGTCATAATGGTTTCCATTATGTGTAATGGTCCTAGCATTACAAGGTCTTTAATCACGAGAAGGAAATCCTCACATCCATGGTCCTAGCATAGACGTTTGACGAGAATCCCTAATCTCAAGCCCTAACATGCACAAGACCTAGATCTAGGGCATAAAGGAACAAATCATTCATCCATAATATAAATCCACACCAATAGATATAATGAAAATATCAATCAATCCATTCAACCATCAAAGTGTGATTTACAACTCATAATCTATAGAAAACCCTAATAAATAACTTTACTACATCATAGAATCCCAAAGCTAGGGTTTAGGTACTCATCTTAAGAAGAGGACACCTTGATGAAGGTTGTTGAAGCCATCCATCCATGAATCTTCTCCCAAAGATCTAACCTAATTTGTGAAAAAGAAACTAAGAGAAACCCTAAGAGATGATCAAAATTCGGCCATGGAAGGCTCCAAAATGCCCCCAAAGAAGGCTATTTATAGCCTAAGACAGACCCTAACTCGGATTAGTCAATTTCCTTTTATTTTTCCCGCAGCGCCCAAGGAGATCGATCTCCTTTGGGTTGAGATCGATCTTCTTCACTTCGGGAACTTCAAAAACTGGAATTTGCCCGACCCAGATCGATCTGCATGGGAAGCAGATCGATCTGGTTTTCCGTAACTACTTCTTCTGCACCTCTGTACTAGAAATGACATATCTTCCTCTAGGAAACTCCAAATCACGAACTGTAAAAAGTTCTGGAATCTAGACTTCAAGAGCTTTCCAACCATATATAATACATCATCTGGTTCGTCCTGAGCAGGTACTGTTTTGATGTCAAAGATGGTTCATCTTTGCTCCTTTGCTCTTTTGCTTCTAGCAGGTTCTTTATTTGTTCGTTTTAGCTCCAAACTTGATCTAATCTTCGTTGAGGATCCTTAAGCCTGAAATGGGGAAAAGACAATCAAAATAGCATTGCTTGGAGACTAACGAGACCTAGTTAAAAGGGTGATTTGTGCACTTTTCACGTCTTATCACACCCCCCAACTTGATCTTTGCTAGTCCTCGAGCAAAGCAAGATAAAAATAAACATAAAGCAGTAAACCTAACTAGCCACTTTCGTAGGTCTCACGATTACACTTAGCATGTGTGACAAGCCTTTAAACCCCTGGGTGGCCCCAGTGGAGGAGTTATAGTCTCCTGAGGGTTTCCAGTGATGATACACACAAACATCTATACATCCCCTTGACATATCATCAGAACTCAATTATAATATTCATTAACTCTAATGCATCAAATAGAAATAATATTCATGAATGTATTCTTTAATTTACAGGTACATAAAAGTAGAGTAAATACAAGCATGTCATAACACACTTCCAATACTTCAACATATTTAATCATAATTCAAAAATAACCTTAACACTGCAGTGTGTGAATAAAGTTCCACATGCATCAGAGTCTCCATTATATCCAAACATTCAACTGTTCAAGATTAACATTCTAAACATGCACATATTTTCCACTATCACATAACAATATTTGTTCTTTTTTTTCAGACACATATTTTTTTTTCTTTAGGAAATTCAACCGTTTTACGCGAACAACATGCTGGTTAGGCACCCTGCCCGGTTACTAGGTATGAAATCCTTTTTTTCTCATTTCTCTTTTTTTTTCCTTTTCTTTTTTTTTCAGGTAATTCAACTGTTTTACGCGAACAACACGCTGGTTAGGCACACTGCCCGGTTACTAAGTTGAAAACCCTACACTTTCAGACAGATACTTTTTGTGAACAGAAAGTTACATGTGTTCGTGTATCTTCTGTGACATGACAGAGAACAATAAATCTATCCCAGTCTTAGGCTCAGAATCTAATTTCAGCTCTTCAACATGTGAAAGTGCTCAGTGCATTAGGATATGTCAAGTTATCCCTAAATCATGGTAAAAGTGTTAAAGTATAGAGATAATGCCATGCATAGCTAAATTTGCTAGACTTTATATGACATATAAATTTCCGAACAAATCATCGAATAGATTTCTAAATCATGCATCTTTATCAATAAAAATCATAATGTCATTCTTTTAACATGTTTTAAGGGATGTATAATAGACATGAATTCCCTAAGAATTCTACCCCCAACTTAAATGTAATTGTCCTCAATTACACTAAGTCATAAAAATAAAACAAAGTATAAAGGGTAGAGATCACCATAACATCGTGTCAGAATAGTCATCTTCCACATTATAATCACCACATCGGCCACATAATGGAAACATCGCCACCGACGAAATGCATGTCTCTAGAAAATACGATCTATATTTGGTATAAATATCCGCCCATGAGCAATGTAGAAAGGAACACATGCCATAAAAAAAATACCTTTCCAAAGAAAAATCAAATAGAATAAATGGAAAATATATCATGAATAGCAAAAAGGCATATAAATTATTAAAAATTTCGGCAGAGTCTCCTTTGTATTTCTTGAATATGTAGCCTGTACAATCATTCATCCACATAATTTAAAATATAGACATTAAAATACATTAAATCATCCATGCGCAACACCAAAAATATTCAGCATCAATAATATTGTCCTGATTGATAATCGCGGCCGTCCGATCGGAAAACTGGGCTTTGGAGTATATAGATCGCGTCCATCAACAATCGGACGGCTGAGAACTCACCGGCGGCGGATCGATGGTGAAACGTCGTCGCCGGAGGACGGGAAGGGTTGGGATGGAATCGTGGAAGGCAAAGGGGTTTACTGGTAAAGTCTGATCGAAGCATAGTGGCCTCTAGACGACGGAACGGCGGTGGACGGCTCGGAGGAAGATGACCGGAGTTGGAATCCGGCGGTCGGAGCTTCAATCAAGGTTGGCAAGGATCGAAGAAGGATCGTGGAGGCCTAAGGAGCTCACCTATGTGATTTAATTTCAGAGTTGGAGTTCCAGGGGGTGGATAGAAGATGATCGGCGCGGTGGGAGATCGTCGGGAGTGGACGCCGGCGATCCGAGCTGCAAGCTTGAGTTTTGAGGGTGGAAGAAGCTTCGTGACAGCCAGAGAAAAGTTCTGGAGGTGGTTAGAGGTGGTGGGAAGCCATGGAGGAGGGGATCGGAGATGGCCGGTGAAACAGGGGAGGCTCACCGTTGTCGGAGAAGCTGATGTAAGGGAAGAAGAGGACGGGAGAAGGTATAGGAGAAGATGGCGGTGATGTAGGTGTTGGTTTGGAGGGACGGGGATGGGCGGAGAGACGGCGACGGGCAGCGGTCGGCGACGGCTCGGGGACGAGCCGGGACGACGAGCTGTGAGAAAAAATAGAGCGGGAGGAGAGAGGAAAAATGAGGAAAAGAAAGGAAATTTAGGAAAAATCCGAAAAAAAAAGAAACAAAACATAGAAAAATCTTAAAAATTAAGGAAAATTCTAAAAACTCGGGAAAAATCCGAAAAACTACTAGGTTGCCTCCTAGGAAGCGCTCGGTTTATCGTCTTCCGCTCGACGTTATGCTATAAAGATCAAAACCGAATTTGGGTGGTCGATGGTTCCATGTAAAGAAATACATTGATTGAAACATATAGAAGATGTGCAAACATAATTCATCAAAGATGAAAGACTGGTCCCAAGTAATGAAATCATTAAAAAATTTAGTTAGTGACCAATCACCATCCTGCAAACCATATGTTTCAATAAATCTGTCTATCATCATATAGGCTTTTGGTGGTCGATGGGTGAAAGTAAAAAAATACATGTTCCTAAGAATGGCGAGGAGGTGCAAACATGTTTTATCAAAGAATAAAGAAGGATTCATGGCAAACAATTCAGTAAAAGTTTTAATCATGGGCCAATTGTCATCCTTCAAGCCATGAATTTCAATAAAAAGATCCATCCTCAAGTGGTCTTTTGGAGGTCGATGATTTGAGGTAAAGAAATACATGGTCCGAAGAAGGGTAAAGCCATGCAAACAAGCTTCGTCAAAGAAAAAGGGAATGTCCGTAGCAAACAAAGTTCTAGAAGGACGAGAAGTCGGCATAAGATCTTCGATGAAGTTTCGATAAAAATTGGCATGGTCTCTAATCGACACAAGGTCTAACCTCCCAGAATGTTCCACTAGTGTGGATGGCATGAAGGGTAAAAGCTCAAATTGAGATTTTCTATGAAAGGTCTGGCTAATATCACTAGATTCATCATTATCATTTAAACAAAGCAAAACACCATCATCATCCGACACGTCAAAGACCGGTAACTTATCATTATATGTACTTTCATCACCATAATCATCAAAAATCGGTAAAATATCACTCGCATATGATGCCTCAAGTACAGACTCATTATCATTAAACATATCATTCACCGGTAATGACTTATCATCCTGAACATTATCATCAATAGCATACTCAAACACCGGTAAGTCCTCATGAAACATATCAATGACATCAAATGCGGGTAATATCTCTTTATTAACATCATCATTAATTTGTTCATCGAAAACCGGTGAGTTATCATAAACTATACCACCATCACATGCCTCAAAATCATTAACCGGATAAGCATTATCAACATCATCATTAATCGTACGAGGCTCTAAGTCACACATGCTTTCATCACTATCATCATCATCATGAACAATATGAGGCAGTTGTCCATTCAACCATTTAATATGTGCCGCCGACCAGAAATCATCAATAATATCATCACACACCGGCGAAACATCATTCGACTCATCATTAACAAGTGAAGTCTCATTAGGAATCTCATAAGTGCATGTGTCACTAACATTGGCAACTTGGCTATCACAAGTAACATTATTAAAACTAGGAAGTGCCGAATCATTCCTACAATCATCAACCGCATCATCGTAGGATTCAATCAAAGATGTGAGTTGCTCCATTTGGGCTTGTATCCTAGCTATTGATTGCGAATGAGAATGTAGAATTTCTTGTAGAAATATTCTTTCATCTAAAGATGGCTCTACTTGTGCTTGCGGTTCAAGAGAGACAGAAGGCTCATACCAATGTTGGGGTGGTGGGTATTGTGGTTGAGAAGGATAAGACGGTTCAAAACGAGGTGCATAGTGCGGGTTAGGATAGTAACCTTGGTGTTGAACATTCGGATGATAGTAACCTTGGTATTGCCAATTGGGGTATGTATGACTACTCAAATTCGGATCATAAGAGTATGCATGCAAATTATATGCTGGATTTGAACAATCATATGTGTCATTAACATAAGCGAGTGTATGACTAGATGGTAAAGAATAATCATGTAATGCATCACCCGGTGGCATATACTTATCGGCCATGTATATCAATCAAAACAATCAAGGATCACACCAAAAAGATAGAAATACGTTACAGTGGATGGTCCAAGAATGAGACGCCCGTCGTCGCTTAGATGTTCTCAAATCTCGCACGGCGGTGTCTTCTATCAACACAAAGATATAGAAATGTTAGCACAAATTCTATTTTTGTATTTTTAAATTTTAATTTTTTTTATGATTTTCGTTTTTTTTAATAAATAAATAAGAACAAAAGAAACAACTAGTTGGAAGCAACTACACTAAGTAAACAACTTAAAACCCTAATTAATTCCCCGGCAACGGCGCCAAAATTCTGACACGCCTTGAAAAGTGTCGTTACCTTAACAAGGACGCCAAAATTACAAATTTATAATCAAACTACCAACTACTTTATGGGTAGATAGTAGCAAGTCCGAGTCGAATCCACAGGGAACTAATGGTTTAAGTCGTATACTAAGTATAATTCCTAGCCAAGGAGTTGGGAAAAAGATAATCTTTTGGATTTTATCTTGAACTAAATTAAAAAGATAAGAAAACGAATAGCTAATGAAAGATAAGATAATGCCAAGGAAATCTAATCAATACTAAAGAACTTACTAGGTATTCCTAAGATAAGAGCAGATAAATCAACTTAGATGATTTCATATAGTCGATAGGTGAATGGCTAGAAGTCCTACCGCTCAACAAAGACGTCGGGGATAATATCAAGAATGGATATTGGTAAATAATCAAGATGGTTCTGGCACCTTGAGATCGCCTACTAGAATGTATCAAGGATTAGAGTTAACCTAGTGGTTCTGGCACTAGCATTGTGGTTCTAGCACATATGAAATCTCTAATCTCGAATAATGATGAATAACGGATTAAGAAGCGGTCATAATGGTTTCCATTATGTGTAATGGTCCTAGCATTACAAGGTCTTTAATCACGAGAAGGAAATCCTCACATCCATGGTCCTAGCATAGACGTTTGACGAGAATCCCTAATCTCAAGCCCTAACATGCACAAGACCTAGATCTAGGGCATAAAGGAACAAATCATTCATCCATAATATAAATCCACACCAATAGATATAATGAAAATATCAATCAATCCATTCAACCATCAAAGTGTGATTTACAACTCATAATCTATAGAAAACCCTAATAAATAACTTTACTACATCATAGAATCCCAAAGCTAGGGTTTAGGTACTCATCTTAAGAAGAGGACACCTTGATGAAGGTTGTTGAAGCCATCCATCCATGAATCTTCTCCCAAAGATCTAACCTAATTTGTGAAAAAGAAACTAAGAGAAACCCTAAGAGATGATCAAAATTCGGCCATGGAAGGCTCCAAAATGCCCCCAAAGAAGGCTATTTATAGCCTAAGACAGACCCTAACTCGGATTAGTCAATTTCCTTTTATTTTTCCCGCAGCGCCCAAGGAGATCGATCTCCTTTGGGTTGAGATCGATCTTCTTCACTTCGGGAACTTCAAAAACTGGAATTTGCCCGACCCAGATCGATCTGCATGGGAAGCAGATCGATCTGGTTTTCCGTAACTGCTTCTTCTGCACCTCTGTACTAGAAATGACATATCTTCCTCTAGGAAACTCCAAATCACGAACTGTAAAAAGTTCTGGAATCTAGACTTCAAGAGCTTTCCAACCATATATAGTACATCATCTGGTTCGTCCTGAGCAGGTACTGTTTTGATGTCAAAGATGGTTCATCTTTGCTCCTTTGCTCTTTTGCTCCTAGCAGGTTCTTTATTTGTTTGTTTTAGCTCCAAACTTGATCTAATCTTCGTTGAGGATCCTTAAGCCTGAAATGGGGAAAAGACAATCAAAATAGCATTGCTCGGAGACTAATGAGACCTAGTTAAAAGGGTGATTTGTGCACTTTTCACGTCTTATCAGCGAGCTACGACGGCACAATGTGAGTGTGGGCGATGTGGGTCAGATACCTCGCTTGCCTGACCGCCGAGACGGGGAGCACAGTCGTCATGCCTTTGAGTGTGTCGAGCGCCACTAAGTACTTTGCCCAGCCCATCCCCACCGCCTCGAACGCCACCAAGAACGGCGTCGAAGCCCACATTGGCGAAGAAGAGCACGGCAAACGCCTTCAAGACCCCATGGGTGCCGTAAGGAGCGAAAGGGGCGAAGTTGACCGGGTCGGCATTGGCGAGGCCGGCGAGCACCACCACCTCTCTCTCTCTCTCTCTCTCTCTCTCTCTCTCTCTCTCTCTAGTTCTCTTGCCGTCACGTGTAAATACCGTGAACATGAACTAACGCCTTCTAGGGTGAGGCCCTAAAACGCGTAATCACCTAAAATGTAGGGTAGTAAATTACATTTCCAAAAATACAAAGAAGTAGACTGCCATTATCCTAAACTACAGGGTATCAAAATACCATTACTCATGTAAAAATGCATAGACATATACTTTGGTTATTGCAGACTCATCATAGCAAGTCAAAAATGGCGAAAGTGCATACATGTAAAAGAGAGCGCCTTGGAGAGTATATATGTAATTTACAATCTTGTAAAGGGTGTTTGAGAAATTAAGACTAGTTTGAGAAGGTATATAGGAAAAAAAACGTCTAGGTTTTTTGATTAATTGAGTCCTAAGGCTAGGAAACCCAACTAGGGGTTAAGTACAAGATTGCTTGAGAGGACCGGGGACATGTTCCTCAATCTCCTCTATGTTCGAAAAATTCAAGTGAAGTCTAAGAGCTTCGCGATCCAGCCAGTCTGCATGTAAATTATCTTCACGGGGGTGTAGGAGACTCAGAACTCGATGAAGTTGCGACTAAGCCACCATATGTTCTGCACAATGTCTCTGCATTCCTCCGTTAGTGGCGTTCTACCTTCTATCATCCTGATAGCATGAAGAGAGTCATTTTCAATGAGGATCCGCTTGAGGTCACGTAGTTGTGCATTGTTGACAACTAATTGGATACCATTGAGCTCTCCCAGTAGGATGGAGCTAGTAGTAAGGGAGATGCTCTTAGTCTAGAGCAGAAGATCTTCGTCGTTGATGCACACCACCCCAATTCCAGTCGCACCAGAGGTCTGATCGAAGGAGGCATACATCACAATTTGGACTCAGTGCACTAGAGTCCTATACATTTCAATAATGGACTACCGAATGATATGTTAACATATTCGATAGTTTACCACCAAACATTAGATTTAACATGTTTTGATAGTGAACTATCGAATATTGTGTTCATTACACGTACTCTATTGTCGAATACAAAAAGATAAAATGTAGTGTACCAAGTTACAAATGTGGTGTATTCATGCGTGCAAAAAAAAGTTACAATACTCTCTGGCTTAACCAAAAAATATAAAAAAATAATTAAAATTAGGGGTCCAAATTGGCAGAAAATTTTGCTCAACAAAGAAGCCATAAGAGTCAGGCTAAATACACCACACAAAAGTTCTAAGTACATCACACTATTTTTTTGTTCGGTTTTAAAAAACCGAACACTATGTTATATGGTTCAATCGGTAACAACCGAATCACGTAAAAATACATAATTCTGTTGTTACTGATCGAACCAAATAACATAGTATTTGGTTTTTAAAAATCGAACATGTAGCGTAATGTTTGGTTTTTTAAAGTCTGAACAAAACGGTGCGGTGCAGTTCGTAATTATTGCGGTGCATTTAGCCTGATCGGGTCAGTAAGAAACAACCGAATCAGACCCAATTCCAATCCTTGTCGAACCAGATTGGGTTAATCTATCTCTCTCCCTGTATCTATGCTATTTATCAGCATCCCACGGGGAAAGGGCCAGAAGCCCTCATCGGCGAGAGAGTAGAGAGAGAGAGAGAGAGAGAGAGAGAGAGAGAGAGAGAGAGAGCGATGGCGGCGGCGAAAGGGCTTGTTTGGTTCGTAGCCTTCATGGGGATCGTCACTCTCATTCAGGTTCTCATATATGTACATATTCCGGCAATACCCAATTCCATTGTCTCTCTATTTTCTTTGTTGACTTTTAAGATCGATCTTTTAGGATTGTGGATCTTAGTTGGGATTGCATGCTTTATTGTTAGATCGGTATTGGTATTTCCGGGAGAAAGAGAAAGTTTTCGTTTTTGGTGGAAAGAGAAAATTTGCTAATTTGGTTGAGTCGTGTGATGGTTGATGTTTGTTATTAATGACCCTAGGGTTTGCTTGATAAATCTGGACGGACTGTTGCACTGTAGTGGAAAAATTATGGGTTTTTGAGTAACATGGCATTCCTAGATGATCATATAGGGTTATCTTCTTTAAGTAGATGATCATATAGGGTTATCTTCTAAACATTTCGGCTTTAGTAGGATTTCCACTAAAAGAGATATTTTGAGAAACTTATGTGTGCATCTGTTTGCAGAAATGAAAATCTTCAAGTGTATATAAAATATTTTGGCTACTGTCATATGGAATTATGGACTATTAATGTTATAATTAACTGCTGGTGTTTCGTTGGATAAGCTGTTCATTTTGGTGTTGATAGTCTTCTTGATGGTCTTAACAATTTCCACCACGGGGCATATTTCGAGGAATACTTTGTTTGCATTAAAGAAGTGAAAAAGAATTGTCAGTAGAGTGCCTTGAAGAGAAAGGGTGTGAAAGGACAGTTGCCACATGGGTCCTCTTTCTCTTTTTGATTCGCAGTAATTAACAAAGGTACCTTTAAAGTCCATTATATGTGCTGTATGTGATCAGTATAATCTAATCTATATGGACTTTAGGTGAATTGACGCAATGGAAATTATGGCTCAGATTTGACAACATGCTTATCCATGAATTAGTCTCCAATTAATTTTAACGAGCAATTGGCCTTGTATTTCTAATTTCCAGTTGGTATGCATGTGTTTATTTCACTACGATCATAATTTTTTTTCTTCGAATTTGGTTGTTTTTCTTTGCATATTAGAATCACATGTAGTATGTGTTACTGACATTTTAAATCATGTTTCAGGTTACAGCAGCCAAGTCGGACCCAAAGGAAGTAACGCACAAGGTTTACTTTGATGTTGAGATTGATGGGAAGCCTGCTGGTCAGTTTCCTTCCTTCTTGGAAGATCTTTGATGCTTCTCACTAGAACATCTTGTCCCTTGAGTTTTGAATTATTATAATTCGGTTGTGTGATATACTTTTCTTGCTTGAAGATCATGCAGTAAGTTTGGTTCTTGAGATCCCTGATAGAATAGATGTGATCAATGACAACCATACATTTTAATCAAGTGACACCCGGATGACCGCATTTCTATGTAATTTACATGGTGAGTACTTTATATGCTAGACATATGTTAAGCTGCATGTATGCAGTGTAAAAAACGAGCAGTCAAACTGGATTGTGACACTTGAGATATAGGTGAGAATGTTAGGAGTGGGCGAATCTGTGATTTACCTAGTGGCCCTAATCAACTGACTTTGAGGACTTTTGGAGAATGGATGAATTTTTATTTGAAAGTTCATAAATTTCTGGTTTTATAGTTTTAACACAGTATTACTATTATGTTATGTTTGGAAGGCCCAGACTACTTGGAACGAATTTGAAGCATCAACGTATAAGAATGTGGCAGAACTTCAACCTCCAAGAATCCTATGATCAGAATTTTTTTTGCTTGATTTAACTTCACTGCACTCAGTATCCTCTTTTTTTGGTTATATGGGTTTAGCAGACTACAAATGTTGATTGGTTAGGAAATTGTCAGGAATTAAACATTTGGGATCTTAATGATGTAGAATCTATCAGGAGAGCTTAATTTGAGTATATCCTAGGGACCTTCATACGATCATGATGAGTTGCAGTTTCCTGAAAATGTTGATTACCTATTGTTGTCAAGGAGATATGTCTAGTATGTGATGTGGTGCTGAAGCAAGATGGTCAATCCCTTAATCTTTAACTACATTTTGGTTGATGAGTAGATCATTGATGCTAGTGACCAGTTGTTTTCTTTTTTGGTTGAATGATCACAGTTTTTTCGGCAATTAATTCCCAATGAGATGCAGCTATGATATATATGAGGTAAGAGAAAAGAGTGTTTTCACTTGGGCAAGGAACAATTGCCAAAAGGACAGTCCTTTCATTGCACATTGGAAGATGCAAGTCTATATGTGGCATACGTTAGCTGGGAGCCTGGGATCAATAGCTTTGGGTGTAGTATAGGATTCTGTACATTAGAGGAAAGTACTGGAGGAAGATTCGTCCAGTTAAAACATCTGACACTTGTTTATTTGGTGGAATGGTTTTTGAAATATCATTTGCTTCTCGTCTCTTGGTTTTCTGCTGGAGTTCTCTCTCCCTTTTTGTTAACACTTTTCCTTTCAAATACACAAGTAGATAAGACATTGAAATCTTCTATTTCAGAGCAATTTTTTGCTCTATCTATTATATAAATTGATGAGCCTGTTTGTTTCTTTTATACAACTGATTTTATCAAGTTTTTTGGTTCTTTTTTATTCGCAATGTCAAGAAGATGCCTGCAATGGAAAATTAACAGTCAATACTGGCTTACTCTTGTTCCTTTTGGCTATGTTAACCTAAATATTTGATTATGAACAGGTCGCATTGTGATGGGCCTTTTTGGTAAAACTGTGCCAAAGACAGCAGGTACTTTAATATTGCCTCTAGTAGAAGGCTGATTTAACAGGATATATCCCCTTGGCAAATTTGGCTTTCTTCTTCCTTGCTTTGTTTTGTTTTTCAAGGCCATTTTCTTGCAATTGAACCATCTAATTTTGGTTAATTTTCCTTTCGAGACAGAAAACTTCCGAGCTCTATGCACAGGTATGTGATTTTTTATGCTTCTTTCCCTTGTAATGTGTACTATTGGAAATGTTTACTTCGTAGTAGTTGGACTTTCAAGCAGTTTTTGTATCTGGATAACTTTTGCGAGCCCATACCTCTACTAAGGATTTAAGTATGACTAGAATAGACTTGCTTATGCGAGCCCATACAGTAATTAACGAACAGTATCATCCCTACTGATTTTTTTATTCTTACTATTAATAGAAAGGTTCTGGGTATGTCATGTCGTTTTTTGTTGAATAGACCCATGGTATAGAAGTGAAATCGATCTTGGGATCTTGAAGGATGAATTTTGTTGATAAACTCATAAGCATGCCAATGCTATAATTAAGCAGAGAAAAGGAACTTCTTAGATCTCATAGGTAAACTATATTCTCCATTGTCAACAGTCCTATCCCAAAACCTTGACGAAGAGAAATATCCCGATCGCTTAAGACCATTCTACACATCTTCCTGCTCATACTGTAATCTCTCTTATATAATTCTGTACAGGTGAGAAAGGTGTTGGCGAAAGTGGGAAACCTCTTCATTACAAGGGGAGCTCATTTCACAGAATTATTCCTAGCTTCATGCTCCAAGGTGGAGATTTCACATTGGGTGATGGCAGGGGAGGAGAGTCTATCTATGGTACTAAATTTGTCGATGAGAACTTCAAAATAAAGCACACAGGGCCAGGTAGGCATGTCTCTTATTGTCATTTATCTGAAGCAGCAATTGACTCATCATCTTTGGAAAACTGAATGAAACCTCCTAAGCTAATGTCTCATGACGCAGGACTTCTTTCAATGGCAAACGCTGGTAAAAATACCAATGGATCCCAGTTTTTCATCACAACGGTAACAACTAGCTGGTATGTGTTTGAGTGTTCCTTGGTTCCACAACATGGCTTTCCATCGAACTTCTTGTGAACAGATGTGCTTCATCCCTTGGCAGGTTGGATGGCAAGCATGTCGTTTTCGGCAAGGTTCTTTCCGGAATGGATGTTGTGTACAAGATTGAAGCAGAAGGCCACCAAAATGGAACACCAAAGAGCAAAGTTGTGATTGTAGACAGTGGCGAGCTGCCAATGTGATAGGTCTCATCCCTCTTGAAAACAATAAGAGAGATCGCTAGGGCTATTCCTGCAGTTTTTATATCTAGGAACTTTCCAGATAGCACTGATGTAGCAGTCTTGGATATTGGTTAGACAAATTATGGCGGTATCATTCCCTGTGATTTGTCTTCATTACTGCAATCGTGTAAAGGAACAGAGATATGAATGCCTGTTCTTATTATGTGTGATGATAACAGTGAAGGGGTGTTAAATGAGGGACAAACTCAAACTACAACCATCCAAGTGATTACCACCTTGACAAGAAATAATTCCTGTCTCTATAGCACATTTGAGTAGTCGAGGATAAAAGTCTTGCCTTGCCTTCCCCTTTTCCTTTTGCTAGTCAATTTTCATAGAATTTTCTGGACTATAAAGCATTGTACTTTAAATGAGCCACCTCCAACTGGTTACATGACATGAAGTTATGAGATATTGCAATTTTGAATTGGCATCAATTAAGCGATCTTGTCAAGCTTTATTTGACGAGGATTGATTGCTATCACCATGAGCTGGAGATGCAGTTGTGACGGGATTGACAACATACGTAGAAGGCTCTCAGGCTGATCACAGAGAGCTGAATGCATGAGACTTTAAGAAACTTGAGCAATTGTTGCTTAGATCCAAGCCATATGATCATGCCTTAATAAATCTTAAACGTGGACATTCCAGCGTACCTGCAGACAAATAACAACTAATGTAAGACAACCTATTTGATCATGATTCAATGGTATCCTCCTGTGAAATAATTAACAACTGATGAAGTCTTATGAAATGTTTCATTGTACTAGAAATGGCTGAAGCCATGTATTTCAGAAATCGATGGAGGTTTATAAAAGTTGAATTACACATGCAATAAAAATAAATTTAGTAACCCGTTGTCCATGTTTCTTGTACATATGAGTGATGTTGGGGGTGGTCAATGCTTTCCTTGTAAACATCCATGTTCTGAACACATCTTCCCGTCTTCCAAATGAGTACAGCTTGACCAAAACATTCCTATTTCTTCAAGACTCTTCTCTCTTTCTATCGAAATGTAAGGAATCATGTTTAGATTTCATATATATTGATAAATTTTATTAATTAAATATTTAAATTAGTTAGATTTGTTGTGTGATTCATGCAAGACTAATTGAAGGTGATTTGGAATCAAGTTCAAGCAAATTGGATTGGGATCAAATTGGCTCAAGTCACATCAAATTGGATCGAGTTGAAAGTTACTATTAAGGATCAATCACGACCGTTGGTTCGGAGCTCAAAGATACTAAACGGTGGGGACCTTCGTTGATCAAGGATCGATGTGCGAACTTGCATAGACAGAACAATGGCTAAGCTCCCGTAACTATTTAGGAAAAGACAGAGAATGGAAAGCTATGCATGGAAGGAACCGCCAAAATTGTATATAATATTTGAAAATTTGACTACCTAAAATTGATACCAAAATTTTGTAAACTTCAAAATGCATAGTATATGCCGGTCTTGACCTTCGACAAGCTCATTTCGCTGTCGATACAATTTTATATTTCCTTCAATTTTATCTTTTCTCCTTTTACATCTCAAATCCGCCGCCTTCATCACCGTTCTAGCCAATTATGTTGAGGTGTGGAGCCTGATCTTCTACTTGTCTTGGATAATGATGCGGACCCGACTATGACGCACTACGCAGAGCTGACGGGGTCTGGAACAACTCCTCCAGAATAAAAAACGGATTTGAGATCTGTTGATAAGGGTAGTTTGTGTAATTTTCTATACCTTATGTGCCGAAACCCTAGGATGTGAGGGTTTATATGAGCGGCCGTCATTGTATCTTGTAATCGGCTTCTTGGCCTTTGTGATAGTGAAACTCCGACGACTCCGTGGATGTAGCCCTTTTCTAGGGTGAACCACGTAAATCCGTGTATCTTTGTTTTTGGTTTCTTTGCTTCTTGTTCATGGAATATCCTTACAGATTAAACACCGAAGATTAATTCTCTAGATACCTACGAACCCTCCTATGCTGGTCTTGACCTCCGACGAGTTCATTTGATCATCGATCCAATTTTATATTTCCTCCATTAAAATTTCTCCATTTTTATCTTCCCCCTTTTTACACCTCAAATCCGCCGACTCCGGCACCGTTCTCGCCGACCAGACACAATGGATCAATTTTTCAGGTCCCCATGAACCCTCATATGCCAGTCTTGACTTCCAATGAGCTCATTTTACCGTTGATCTAATTTTATCTTTCCTTCATTTTTATCTTTTCTACAAATTTATCTTTTCTATTATCATTTTTACGTTTTAACTAAGTTTCCTATATTTTTCCATTTTTTCTCACTTTTCCCTCATTTTTCCATTAATTTTCTCTGTTGCTCAGACCGGCTCGTCATCGGCTCACCTTAGAGTCACGAATCGAGTCATGATCTCAGATTATCGAATTCACTCCCCATATTTTTCTCGCTTTTTCCATAATTTCCCTCCTTTTTCCCTCTAATTTTCTCAGATTTCGCCTTATTTTCTCTCTCCTCCCGCTCGACCAGCCCGAGGCTCACCATCGAGCCGGAACATCATCGTCCCGGCTCGGTCGTGGCTCGGATCGGCTCACCCCGAACTGCATCCCTTCCTCCGACATCCGACGTCCTCGTGCCGCCGCAACACTACCAAACCACCACCAATCCACTTCCCCTCTGATCACCAACCCAATCACCCCCTCCATGGACCTCCACTACCCTCAACAACCTCTCCTCCGATGTCGGCAATCACCGTCAAAAAACCCTCAGCCGTTCTCCACCAAACCGGCTACTCCTCTCCAGTAAGATCCCCCCAAACTCCACCAAATCACTCCGATTAATTACCTCCCATTGGCCCTCCCTTTCGATCTTGCATCCGATTAAGACCGCCATCGCCGCCGACGAACCACCACCAAGAACCCACCGTCGTGGCATCCAAATCTGACCACTTTGGAGCCCTATTCCACGATCAGACCCAGTGGATCGCCTCCTGAGACCTTCACGAACTCTCCTACACCAGTCCCGTGCTCTGGAGAAGCCCTTCTCGTCGGCGATCAAGCTCCGGCAAACCTCAACCGTCGGATTTATCATTTCTTCTCTTCAATCCAAATCAGTCTTTTGATATATTATATAAGGGTATTTTGATCGTTTAAAATTAACAACTAACTAATGGGGTTATTGTCTTAAAAAACTTACATACTATTTTTTTTAGCAATATGTTTCATTAGACTAGGGTTATCATCAATTTTCTATACTAGATGTCCGATATACTAATTAGAGTAGTAGATGTCGAAGACATTTGCCCTTCAAATTCAGGATAACGGACTCTAACTAATGGAAAAAGAAAAAGGATTAATATCATCTAACCCCCTGAATAACATACTAAATACACAAAACTCCCTGTATTTCTAAAAATGTCATGTAACCCCTAAAAACACAAGGTTATTTGAAGAAACCCCATGATATTAGTTTAAATACATACATAAATACATATATATATACATACATACATGTGAACTATAAGGTTATTTTGAAAGGAAAAATAAAAACACAAGAAATTTACTAAACTACCCCTAGCAATATTGGATGTATGCTTATATGTCCAAGGGCATCTTAGTTACTTTCACAAGCTAATCATGCATGTATACCGTGATTAATGAAAGGGGCGCTGATTGGTGTACATGCTGATGTCATATGTGCATTACACATGCCCGAATTGGTAGTCTCGAATCGGTAGTGGACTACCGATTCTTTCATGTAGTCCTACCGATGGACTAGATCAATGAATCAGTAGTCCACTACCGACTCATCTAGTCCATTGGTAGTGAGATACCGATGGACTCTATCAACAAATCGGTACCTCACTACCGATATAATTCAATCGGTAATCCACTATCGATATAATTCAATCGGTAGTCCACTACAAATTCATTGATATAATCAATCGGTAGATCACTACCGATGGACTACATGAACAAATCGGTATTAGACCACCGATTCGGTGGCATGTCCATTACACATGTCACATGTCCATATACACAAAACATTACTCTAATGAAAGAGGACATACGAAATGACGTCATTTTCTCACGAGGTTATCTGATATTGTCATAAATGTAGAGAATTTCATTAAATGTAGAGAATTTAATATACTAAGAAATCCATGCTGATGGAAAAGAATTGAGCAAGTCGATAGCAAAAATGGCTCCAGCTTGATAAATTATCTGCAAAAATATGTTAGCAAAAAAATAAAATTTTTTACCTACGCATGCATAGACAAACCATGAGGGCAACAAAAAATTAGTAACATTATCCAACTTAAGATCACAATGTTAAAGATTACAACCTCCCAAAAATGGTCTAATTATAAATATTAAATGAACATGGCATAATGAATGTTACATAATAGTAGGAACTATACAAGGACCTTCCTCCCCTGAAAACAAGAAAGCAACAAAAGACGCTGTCCTTCAAATCCTAACTCAAGTCCTTACTCATATCAGTACAATAAAAATGCTGAAATTTTCCTTGGCTGTTGGTAATCCGATTCCGTATAGATAAGATCAAAATTTCGCTTCCCAGCATATAAATTATCAAGGGAAAAAAGAGGAAAAAATTCAAACAGGGGCAAAAAAATTCCAAGTCAGCACTCAATACGGACTGCACCACTCTCTGAGGATATAAACTTAGGTTTCCTTTTCACCTGTTCCAGGCACTGGATTACGTCTCCCACCCGGAAGTCATCATACTCTTGGATGACTAGTCCGCAGTCGCTACCCTTCCCAACAGCATCCACATCTTGCTTCTCCCGTTTCAGCGATGCGCAGGAGCCCTCGAACACAACCTCTCCACTCCTCAACAGCCTCATGATCGAAGACTTAGTGAACCGACCATCAAGGACCCGGCATCCTGCTATTTTCACATCTGGACCCTTTGATTTGCTTCTCCCTTTGAGCTCAAAGATATTCAAGATTTCACCTTCTCCGGCAACTTGAGTCTCCAAGGTTCCTGGCGCATGCTCTACAATAAGATTGCCCATCTCCTCTAAGAGATGGTAAATAACCCGGTGCAGGCATATCTGGACATCAGGAAACAGAGAGAATCTTCGTAAGTGAACTCAAGTTATACGTGCAATCCACTTAGTTCATAAAAGATAACAATTGGCTGAACAAGGCTCCGATAATAGGATACACAGCCTGATCATTACATAATATTAGTTAGTAGTTGGCATTTCCTGGTCTTGACTTGAGCTTCTTTTCCTTCTGGACATCAGGATGCTTATAATATCCAAATGCTATTTTGCAAACTGACAGCTATACTCGATATTCTGCTGCAACTAGAGAACAGAATATTCCAATGAAAATCACGTGTGACCTAAAAATACATGTTTTGAGTTTTCTGCAGCAGTAACTTTATTCCTTCAAAAATCATCAAAATTTTCATCATCTATGGTCAACACTGTTAAATTTCTCTAAGACTCGGCAAATAAGCATGATGAGACAAAGGATGGAAAGAATAATAGGAGCAAGTAACTGCATGGCTCGTGAACCTAACCACATTAATTGCGCAAGAGTTTCTCAGCAATAGCCCTTGTTATTAAATGTCCAGACAAATATATCACACACTAATTCCTGCTTTCTCCATATCTCTTCAACTCTTTCCAAATACAGGCATATAACATGGTTAAATCACCAAAAGGTAGCAATAGGATTGAAATAAAGACTGCAGCAGAAGAGCATTACCTTTATGTTAGCCTTACTAGCTGCCAATGTAATCGAGCTAGGTGGATTACGTATGTTGAAACCGACTATGCATGCTCCACAAGCTTGGGCTAAATCTATGTCCGACTGGGATACTGGACCAACACCAACATGAACAATATTTACAAAAACCTGCAGGCAAAATGTAAAGCAAATCTGCTGAATTAACATATAAACTTTATCTGAAATAATATCTCCCATGAATCAGAACCAAGTGTACTTCATTGAAATTATGTCCTACCTGTGAACTATTCAAACTTCTCAGTGCATCCGTTACAGCTTGAACAGTACCCTGTACATCAGCCTTTACTATCATAGGCAATTCGACCCTTTCAGACGCCTCCTCTGATGTATCTGGTTCGATCCTTTCTTCATTAACCTTGTGAAGCCTATCTTTCTCCAATTTCTTTTTTCTCCCGTTACTAAGCATCCTCGCTCTTTCCTCAGAATCCACGACTACAACGTCATCCCCAGCCATAGGAAGGCCCCTCAGTCCTTCAATCTCAATTGGTGACGCAGGCCCAGCAGATTCAATTACCTTACCCATCATATCCCTGATAGCCCTTATTCTCCCCCATTCTGCTCCAACAACGACATGTTGCCCAAAGAATAAGGTCCCAGCCTTCACTATTGCAGTAGCCAGAGGCCCTCGACCCCTGTCAAGGCGTGCTTCAACTACATAAGCCTGGGCGGATCCATCAATTCTTGCTTTGAGATCCATCATTTCAGCTTGAAGAAGTAAGGCCTCCTCCAACTTATCCAATCCCATTTTGGTTGTAGCAGAGACTTCAACAACCTGTACATCCCCGCCCAAATCCTCTAATAGCAATCCCTCCGAACCAAGCTGAATTCTCACCCTCTCAGGATCAGCTGCTGGTTTATCACACTTATTAATAGCGACCACAATTGGAACTTTGGCTGCCTTAGCATGGGACATGGCTTCTAGTGTTTGCGGCATCACGCCATCATCTGCTGCTACCACGAGAACAACAATATCTGTAACTGCAGCACCTCTCGCACGCATGGCACTAAATGCAGCATGCCCTGGAGTGTCAAGGAAGGTGATTGAGGCTCCTGATGGCATGCCCACAACGAATGCACCAAGGTGCTGAGTTATTCCTCCAGCTTCCTTGGCTGCCAGAGCCGTTTCGCGCAATGCATCCAAAAGGGAAGTTTTTCCATGATCCACATGACCCATGACAGTCACAACAGGTGGTCGTGATTGAAGCACAGCACCTTCATCCGAGTGTTGCCTTCTTACATTGACTCCTACTTCCTGAAACAAGTGGGACATGGTGATAGCTCAGATACAAAGTTCCAATTCCAAAATACCAGAAGGGGCATGTACGAAGCAAGAATTTTCATGCCAGAATGATGATCCCAATTGAAGATGCAAGGAACCAGTTCTACAATGCAAACCACTGCTGCTCAAGTCTTGATGTAAGCACCGGCTAACAATTTGTTAATAATCCTATCAATGAAGCTGGTTTATGATAGTACGTACAACTTGATAGAAACTGGCTAGTTTGGAGCATTTCTAGACCACAATATGCAAATCCCAATAAATGAGAATGCAAGACAGATTGTATTGCGTAATAAAATTTGGAAAGGTTTTGGGATTTAGCAGGCATTGTTCTTTCTAATAGGTAAAGACAACATTAAATTTGGTGTCCAAGCTAAAAAGTAAAGAAGATGCAACTGGATGATACTTTTCCAACACAAAAAGCAGGAACAAAAGTTGGTTCACACAAATACACCTTCAGCATGCATATCTACCAAGCGATTATCAAAAATCACACACTATTACAGTTTGTAAAAGCAAAGTATAAAGGCATCTAATTTAAACAGCAAGTTTAAAAAAGAGGCTTGCCTCCCCATATACAATTGATAATAATCTCAAATACGGAACCATAATAATAATTCACTTGTTTTATTAGCACGAAAATAGACTTTTCCACACAGAAGACCCTTATTCCATTTGTTTTTCTTAACTGATCCAATGGATGCCAAGCTTCAAAACCTACTAGCATGAGCATTATTTGCTCAAAGTTAATGATAAGCTTATGCATTTGGCCAGACTCATTCAGGGGAATAGTAAGAAACTTAGAACAGGATGAATATTAAAGGCATTAAAAGAAAAGAAAAGAGGTATGGCATGAAAGAGAGCATATCACTTGGCTTCATTCAGTACAGCATGTCTCGTCTCTTAAGACATAGAAATCAATGCCATGGCATAGAAAATAAATTGAGTGAACAGGCAAATGGAGAGCATAATGAAAAGATAGCCGGATCAAAATCTGATGGATGTAAAAAACATGATAGTACAGAAGAATTAGGAGCTGAGCTCATACTTTGATCATGATATGCTACAGAAGGAAATGTTTTGATCAACTAGCAAACTAACAAAATAACTATCCAATTGGAAAAAACATTTCAGGGTAAAGGGATGAAACATACCATTGCAACCAGCTCAGCAATGTCAATGCTAATGGGGTCGAACTCTGAGTCAGACTTTTCACCAACATTCACAATGATTTCCTGTAGAGATCTAATGGTAGCTCCTGTTCGCTTGGCAAGCTCTCGAATTGTCATGCCTTCAAATATCTCAATAGTTTTATTAGGAGAGGATTTTGTGGTTTGTTTTTGCTTTGGAGGTACATAAGGAGCTTCAACAGGTGCTTGTGTTCTATTATCTCTTCTCACACGCTTCTCTTTTTTGGGAGCTTTCAAACCAGGTGCTTCATCCCATCTTCCCAATAGAGTAGGACATCCATGAAAAAACCTATGTAATAAGTAGGTTAGCAATTGAAAAGAAACAAAATATAAACCTGACTGCCCCATTAAACCATCATGTACAGACGGAAAATGGAAGGTGAGCAAGAGACGAAAAACCACAATTGCCAAAATAATGAGGAAGACATGCGTGGTGGGACTCATCAATTCTGGAGGTAGGCAGCAGAATCAACTAGCATATTTGTTGAATGAATGCAAACATGTCAATCCTTAGAACTCCTACCCCTTAATCCATACATGTCCAATCACAAAGTTATCTCCAAGTTTGCATACAATAGACACAACTCCAGCTATCCTTCCAACTAAATTTCATCACATTCACTTCTTATTGAGAGAAGAAAGAAGAGTAGAAAAAGCAAGAAGTTCATAAGAAAGTTCAGAATGAGTGGCTAAATAAAGTCTTCACCAACATTGTTGTGTCTTCCAATTTTAAAAATTATATTTCCACCATTTTGCATCTCTCAATTGTTTCTCAAAAATAGAAGTGTTTTCAGTACTAAAAAGGCTATCAAAATCCCTTGGGCCATTGTTCTTTCGGAGGATAGGATAAGAGGGTATATGATCTACCGGGAGATGTTCTCTCAAGAGGACATAACCCAGGAGACGTTCTCCTGGATAGAACTCTTCCTACATTTGGTAAACTGCAGGATAAGGTGGGATAAAACGATGTGGATGTTGAAGAAAGTTAGACAGTGGTTCGCACGTATCCTTCCCTGGTAGAATATATCCCACCTCCCCCCATGGAATTATTTAATCCCAGTATCCCACGTACGTTGGATATAAACTCCCGATCGGATAATTATTTTCATCTTCAAAATGCACCAAACATGGGACAAGATAGGATGAAAGGGAGTACTTCACCTATCCTGCCTCTTATCCTGTGAAACAAATGCGCCCTTGTTATATCTGTAAAGGGTGGGGTGGATGACAATCTGCCCGGTTATATGGTCTTAAATTGCAAAAAATAAGTTCAAACTACTGTCAATCAGCCTTTGGGTTTACTAGCGGGCCACTCTTTCCAATTTTTCGTTGGCAGGCAATCCATATTTATTTTTAAGAAGGTTGATTTTACATATAAGGTCAAGGACAAGAATGATCTAAGAGCAATTTGTCACCAAACCAATATTCCTATAGCCTAATTGCTAAGTTTGAAGAAACATTATAATTCCCCATCATTCCGTTTTGTGAAGGTATTGATGCTATTATTGATATGCAATTAAGGGAGGCCGAACATGATGATTCAATTAATATCATATTTAAATCTCTAAAAAGAATTAAACATGTGGCTAGTAGTCAGCAACTCCAAGCACTAGGGATTATTCAGTACATTACTGAATCCATTGCAGCATTTTGCTCTAACAAAAGGATCTTTCAGTTCAAGTTCACTAGAAAATCCTAAAAGATTTTGCTGCTGAGATGGCCTAAATTTGAGAGGACAATACTTACTTTCTGAGTTTCTAGTTCCTATGCACAAAAACAAATCATGAAAATTTCTTTGAACTTATTACTAACATAAAAGAAGATTCTAGAGGAACAAAGGAAAAGGCATGAAATACAACAGGAGGCCAGCTCATCACATTTAGAAGTCAAGAGAGAAATAGAACAAGATTAACACACCTAATCTGGTTCTTTAAAACTCTTGCATAGGAGATACCTCCAAATCCAACATGAAAACAGAAGCCTGCAACACCATGAACATTTATAAGACAAGAATGGAAAATGGACATCACAACTAAAAACCAACCAAGTGTTTCAATTAGTTGTGCAAGCAAAAACTAATGATACCACAAGAGATGTGAAAAGACCTAGCAACCACCAGCACATCTTAACAGAGAGATCACATAGCATATTTCAATATATTATTCAGCACTTACTGGTGACTATATTTCAGTGACAATTTCTATTCAATGTAATATAATGCAGAACTGAATTAGGTAGCCTCTAGAAAAGAATAGATAGTTGATCAGATATATTAGATTGCATACAAATAAGCCACTAAAATCTACCATCTTATGCATACAGATCAGCAAAATTGTGATTCCTTTCACATTTGATACAGCAAGTGCATGCTAAATTTTGGAAAAAGGTTCTGCGCTCTAACATATTTGATAAATAGTGTAACAAACAAACATGAGGCATAAACTACACAGTATCCTTTTTTTTTCATCTTCTAAGTCAACGCATGCAATCATTAACGAAGATTGATTCACCACGTCAATCTGAATAGGTACCACTTGAATGATAGTAGCAATAATATGCCTTAAATACTTGCTCAACATACATGATATTGTAAGCTTTTCAAAATGCCAAAATAGTAAGAGGGGCATAAACTCCAGGCGGCTCACACCCAAAGTACAAACCTTATATTCCATTATTTAATATTGCTATCGTAACCAGACCGTATTTAACTTGTGCAACGTTAAATAATGGAGAAGAAATTGAAATCTAAACAAGAATCTCCGCAAACCAGTAATAGCATCTGACAAAATAGATACTCGAATATCTCATAAGCCCACTTGGGTTGACTAATAGCTATTGAAGTTGGGTTTTCATGAAACCAAAAATCCAGGTTTATCAGGCAAAACCCACCATGCTTTTAGTAAAAGCTGAATGTTCAGTTTACTAACCATCAATGTTCGCCAGACAGATTATTATGAGATAGCCAGACAACACTTATTGCATGTATAATAAAAAAGAACAAACAAGAAGCTTCTGGTATTATTACAAAAATAAAAAAATGCAGAATTCGTGATGTGGAATACCATCTCAAATACAAATATGTGCACCCAATTAATACAAACTCATCTCAGTCCGAAAACATATGCACATATATCCTTCTTGTCGATCTAGATAAAGATACTATTGAAATCTCAACTACCTTCTGCACTCTTCACAGCATCAGAGATCAAGTGTGCCTGTCCACCTCGATTTGTTGACAGAAACACTTTGACATGACCAATGTGCATAGCCTGAAAATAAAATTAAAGCCATATGGAATATAAAAATTGCAATACAAGCAGTAAATAGATCTAAAGTTCAATTCACAGAATCTCTGAGAAAACATAGTCGATGTATTTGGCAATGCAAATGGCCGCATGCACAAATTATGGTTCAACCAGAAATATACATTACACCAAATTGGACATGCATTATACAGGTAGCATAGCAGTTCCAATCACTGCTGTCAATTAAACCTAATATCTCCATTTCCATTCAAACCATAGTTTGAGGTTACATTGTAACCTTACAGCTTCAGGTCCAACATCAATCGGAACCTATTGGTTTCAGTGAAAACCTATGAACACTACTTGTGATTCATTTGGCTTTCATGCTCAATAGTTTGCCATGTCTCTTAAAGTAATGAGCAAGAGCGAGGGAGAGGAGGCTTAGATTCACCTATGATTCATCCATCAAAATAAAACTAGAGGTCCATGATTAATAGCCGCGGTTGCCTGCAGAGGAGCAGACCCTCCAAGCCACTGACCATTGTTGATAGAGAAAAGAAGATAAAAGAACGAACGCACGCACGCACCTCCCCCCCCCCCCCCAACCACCACACACACACAAACACATAGAGAGGGAGGGAGAGAGATACAAACCGATTGACCATTTTACCAATTGGGAGCAAAGTAATTTCCCTTATTATTATTCCTAATTTTAATCTCAAATGCATCTAATATCTACATAAACACATCATAACCATAGCTGTGATCATCATCTTCATTTTATCCAAGCCTTTTTCCAACCATATTTACTGAAAAAACAATTCCAAATGAGATCCAAGATAATGTATGGTTGTTATGAGTTTGATCATCCATTTATACATGTTGATGCAGCATTTGTCATGAAGACAAACTTTACACAAAGGAGGTTGCCATCAAAGTGAAAAGACTGATAAATTAACTATACATAGTTCATGCAATTAGTAGAAGACACTCAATAATTCCCTCGGACAAAGGGAAAATTAGACGACAAAGGATGATGCAGAGTTGACAAGTCTTGACATCAAAAATTACTTTTGTCTCATGGACTATGTTATAAGCCGATATAGAAGCTGAACTACAACTTGATCCAAAGAACCCCTTAAATCAGGAAAGACAACATCCTAACTACTTTAAACTACAGTTAATACACACCGAGTCATGTATTCTAGAATTGCATCCTTCAAAAAACAATAAGGTACAGGAATCCGATGTTATAATATTGCCTGGAAAGGCAACAATCTAACAAAATTAAACCTTAAACAACAACAGAGAGTCGTGTGAAGTAATAAGTGTAGCATCAAGCATTCTTTTGAAACTTTTGGGAAGTTAAATACAGGTTTCAAAAGAACAGAAAAACCACAAATAGAGCAAAAACAAAAAACTAACCTTCCTTCCAATCTCTCTCCACGCCATTAAAACCCACCACTCTGCAATCAGAGACGATGTCAGTAAATAAAAATGAGATAACAGGTTCGAAAGTGGAAAATAAGAGCTTTCTTGGAGGGGAAAAAACAAATTATGGCATGAAATTCATCAAGCTAATCAAAGAACTGTACGATCTCCTTACATCCACTCCCTACTGTAATCGTAAGGAGGGCTGCTGCGGCCTGCGCATGCTATCAGAGGGTGAGGATGGAGTGGATCAAAGCTGGTGACCGTTTCTCGTCTTCTTATTTCCTCCCGTAAGAGACCGCTCGTCTTCTCGCACTGCCACCGGCATAGAAATAGATAGCTTCGAATGAGTGAGAGAGAGAGAGAGAGAGAGGAATCTTAGAGAAGGGGCCAAAGGAGAGAGCTTGGAGCCCTAAGTAAGGTGGTGTTCGGCTTCGGTGAAGGGGGGATTGGTTTTTGTTTGTCCCTAGCTTTCATCGGTTTCGCGTGGTGTCTCTCGCGGTGGATTTGAAGCGGGATTGTTGTTTGTTTGTGATTCGGGTTAGATAGGGTTAGGGTTTTGGGAGTAGGTGTCTCAACGAGGCCTACGCTCCACGAATTCGGTCGCTTGTCCACGACGAAGAGAAGATGAGCCCCCAGCCACCTCCGTCATCGCCGCCGGCGATTGCCCCCAAGCCCAAACTGGTGATTCTATCAAGAAACGGGTCTAGGGCGATCGAGAATGAGGGGGACCTGGCAAACCTAGCAGAAGACCTCGGATTCCAGGTCGAAATCTTGAGGCCGGAGCGCACCTCCGAGCTCGCTATCATCTATGAGGCGCTGAACTCCAGCGACGTCATGGTCGCAGTGCACGGGGCGGCGATGACGCACTCTTGTTCATGAGGCAGGGCCGGGCCGACCCCGAGGCAGCTTAGTTGGCTGCGGCCGCGCTTTTTTTTTTTTTTTACAAAGTGATCCGAAGGCTAACAAAAACGGTTACAAAAAATTACAAATACAGCGAAGCAAATAAACTTCTAGGAGATGGGAGACCATATTCAATTGATCAGAAGAGATTAGTAGAGCAATCTTTTCCAATTCTGACGAATGAATCTGCAACCCCATTAATACCTCTAGGAATATAAACAAAAAAGATTTCTTCAAACTTGGATGCATCATAGAGAATTCCTTGCACACAAGAAACAATGTGATTTGGCCATCTTCTTTTGCCACAAAGACAATCAACAACATCATGTGAATCTGATTCGAACATTACTTTTCGAATCCCACAATCCCAGGCAATCTTGGATCCAAAACAAAATGCTTACAACTCAGCATAAAAAACAACACAATAATGTGCGCAACTCGCAGCCAACCAAGAAAATTTCCCTATTCATCAAAGCCTACAGCTCCAAGGCCGACCTTACCATTTGCACCAATAGCAGCATCTGTGCGTACAGAAAAGATTCGACGTCGAGGTCTAGAGGAGCAAAGGTTAGATGATTTCAAAGATGGAATTTGCCATTCCTTAGAGTGCCAAGCAATAGATTTGGCAATTTCAATGGGGATTGGATCAGATTCATCAAACAACCATCGATTTCTGAATTTCCATATTTCCCATAGCCCATAGCCGATGCGAGCCTTCCTCGACACAAACACATCAGAGGCTGTGGCCGCGCTTGAGGTCTCCCAAAGAGACTAAACAACAATTATCCTAAAAAAATATTTTGGCCTTTCAAGTAAGACAAGATATAAAAATATTTATTCAAAAATTGCCATATGATAGAGCATGGCTGGCATGACATAGCAACATAGTATGATCATGCACATCAATGCATCCCCATGCAGGGTCATTTATATTAATATAATTATATTATTTTAATATTATTTATTAAAATAATATTAAAGTAAATACTTTTTTACATAAAAATGGGCCAATCATGGTATGACATGTGCCATGTGAGACCCATTTATATTAATATTTTATTATAATAACATATTAATAATATATTTTAATACACTACGCGTAGGAAAATGTTTGTGCGCTTTCAAACACGCACGTAAATATTTTTGTGGGTGTATAAAATTTTTTACGCTCATGTTAACATTTTTTGTGCGTGTTTGTTTTTCTATGTGCAAACATTAATTTTGTGAGTGCATAAACATTTTTGTATGCGTTTTTTTATGAACATATAAAATTTTTTGCGCGCTTAGGAACATTTTCATATGCGAAGTGTATTAAATAATATTATCAATATATTATTATAATAAAGTATTAATATGAGTGGGCCCCACATGCCACGTTATACCATGATTGGTCTACATCATGTAAAAATTTATTTATATTATATTATTTTAATAATATATATTAAAAAATAATATTTTATTACTATAAGTCGGTCCGCATGGGGATGCATTGCCATATCACCACGTCGATAGAAGAGGAATTCACCGATGGAGGCGTTGAACGGGACGGGGTGGGGTGATAATATTATACTTTATTAAAATATTATAATCTTGAACGCGAAGCACGTCAAGATTTTCATAATTCTTTATCAAATTCTCAATATACTCTATTTAAAGGTATTTTTGATATTTATTAATAATAAACTATAATTTGTACACTTATTCCACCTTCTACAACCAAACATCATTTCCTTATTTCAAGTAATCTTTACTAGTTTATCAATGTTTTCCACCCAACATTAAAATAAAATAACTTTATCCCTAATCATTATTCTCACTTTTCTAACTCTAAAATCTCTTAATCCAGATTAATCTATCCCCAAGTCAAACGGAGGATATGATTAAGCTTGAAGCAATAATTACTCCGCCATACTGTCATCATGTCTGAGTCTTTTCCCTGATTACCTCAGAGCGCATCCAGCAGCTGCAACCGTTATCAAATTCATTCAACACCTCAATGTATGTCCTATTATGCTAATTGGTTCTCAGTATGAACACTTGAGACAGTTTATTATAGTAGATGATAGATTTAGGAAATAAGATAGAATAACTTGTTGTCAGCCAAAATAATGGTTAAATCATTAAATGACGAACACGTAAGCAAAAAGCAATTACTAAATGGACGATAACTACATAATCTTATCGACCAGATGAAACCTATCGACCAAATGAACGATAAAGTCTATCGACCAAATGGATGATAAAATATCGACCAAATAAAACGATGGAATCTATCGACCAAAATGGACGATAGAATTTTAACCAAATGGACGATATCGTCCATATGGCACCATCATTTAAAGGACTATAGACGATCATCGCCCAAAAGTCACAATTGGACATGTTACTCAATTTTATCGTCCAAAAGCAATTAACACGTGTGCCAAATATGGTTAAAAAACACATGCAGGTATGACGTGGACAAGAAACGATAAGTAAGCCAGCGTAATCATGACGTATGCAATGAACGAGAATCAACCACGTGTACTCTCCAAACCAGACACAGACGTGGGAGAAGCTGTTACGGAGCAGTTCGCGCACGATCTCCTCCTTCCACGCCATCAACCCTCAAGGCGGGAGCAGTTATTCAGTTCCTTAGTATAAATAGCTTCTCTTCTCCACTGTAACCCCCCCCCCCCCCCCCCCCCCCCGATAACCTGTAACCTGTTCTTAAGCATGGCTTTCGTTTCTTATATACCTGTAAGTTGATTAATAAAGCTTTCAGTTTGATTAATGGCGTCTTTTACTATTTTCTTAGTGTAATCTCGATAATGTAGTCGTTTTAATCGTCTTCTCCTCTTTTCTTTCTGTTTTGTAATTCTAGATTAATGGATTTCTTTCCGTTTCAGTTTTCTGTCCGTTTCTTTTCCATAGTTTAATTAAGTTAAATTAGTTCTAAGTAAGATTAAATTAGTCTTTTAATTACTGTTTCGTTATTCATGATCATAGGAGTATTTTAAGATTAATTTAGGTTCAATTAGTCCTTTTTATTGCTTTTCTTATAGCTTTCTTTACTGTTTTTCATTAGAATAAGTTACTGTTTTCTTAGATTAAGTTAATTTAATAGGTTTAATTGCGTTTTCTAAATTCAGTAATTTAAGTTGATCTTTATGCTTTATTTAATTTCGTAATCTTAGACAATTTACAGCCTTTCTTAGGTTAATTTTTATAATTAGATTATTTAATTAGGTCTAATCTAGATTTCCATATTACTTGACATCTCTGGTTCATTAATTTGAAAGAGTAGAACTCAACTGCAATCGTTTGATACTTAAGTGTGGAATAGGATTTTGACTTTGACTATTTGACCGGTCAACGGTTAGATTTCCTCTCTAACATTTTTTGGCACGCCCGGTGGGACCTGTGTCAAGTCTTTATGGAAGTCGGTCAAGTTGGACCAGACGGAATGGTCATCACTAGGACTGGTTTAGACACTAATAGTGGTAGTGGAAATGCCGCCGATCACGGCGATGGCCAACAAAGTCCAATTGTGGTCGAGGAAGAGCCTGTTCTTTTTCCACTTCTCGACCAACCACATATTCCTCCACCTGTTCCCCCACCACACATAGAATACCGAAATAGGGTGGTTTATCGCTCTGTAGAGCGAGGGAACTCATCGGCCAGAGTTGGCCTAGATCCAGGAAACATAACATCAAATACAGCCCAAAATATGGTCGATGAAGCTTTACATGCTAACAATCAGCAGATGGCAAGTCATATCGCCACTGCTCTAAGGCCTTTTATTGACACTATGCAGACTTTTATAAACGCAACTTTGTCTCAAGCAAACCCTGGATCAAATGTTGCTAGGCCTACCATGTCAGCCGTCCCTATCGGCCAAAACACCACCCAAAATAATCGACCATTTCCGCCCAACACGGTCATAGGACCTGGTGGTAATAACGGTTTTGTTATTTTACAAAATCCAATACATATCCAAAACCGTCTCGGCCAAAATAGCCAAGTTGGCCAAACTAGTACAACCCATTATCGGCCATCGATGAACAATGATAATAATCTAAGACCAAATTTAATCGGTCAAACATCTGGGTTGTTTCCATCGCCAACACAAATACCTCATAATAATGAGGTGTTAACTCCAGGAGCAATACCAAACAATGGTGTCCCTCCTCTTCAAGGAGTTCAAGGTGGTGTTGTGCCTCCTGTACAGGGAGCGCCTAATAATGAAATTCCTTTAGGTCAGGGTATACCAGTAGGTGGAATGCCTTTGGTGATGGGCGAGAACATTCTTCAAAACATTCCCCAGAACGTTCCTCCTAATGGCCAGAACTTTGTTTACCCAAATAATGGCCAGAACTTCGTTTACCCAAATAATGGCCAAAACATTGTTTACCCGAACAATGGCCAAAACCTTGTTTACCCAAACAATGTCCAAAACCCTGTTAACCTAAACAATGGTCAAAATGTTTTCCAAAATAATGGCCAAAATAATAACTTGGATGCTCAAGGCCAAGGGTTTCCACAGAATAACTATGGGCAACTAGGTGGTCAAGGTAATCGGCCAGTAGGCAATAATTTTTATAATCAAAGAATGGCCGATGGACAACGCATGGGTGATATCCCCTATCAGAATAATTATCGACCATATGAGGCACCTATGTATTATGCTCGACCACAAAACGAGCAGTATGACCAAGTGTACAACAACCCTCTTTATAATCAGGCCGATGCTCTACGTGAACAAGTTGCTGAGATTCTACAAGAGCAAATAGGTTTAGGACGACCAGCTACTCGTCCAACTTATAGGAAGCCTTATCCTGATTGGGTTGACCAAATGCATCCGTTTCCTAGGAACTATAGAGTTCCAGAGTTTACTATGTTCTTTGGGGTAGATGAGATATCGACCATTGAACACATAGGGAAGTTCTCCATGCAATGTGGAGACGTGAGCGATTTTGTCAAACTTAGACTATTCCCTAACTCTTTATCCGGGGTAGCTTATTCATGGTTCATTAAGCTATCGCCCAACTCTATTCAAAATTGGCAGTAAATGGAACATGCGTTCCATTCTCAATTTTATAAGTTAGAACCAGAAATCACAATGGCCGATTTAGCTCAACTTAGACAACGGCCAGATGAGAATGCTGAATCATTTTTACAAAGATTTAAAAGAGCGAGAAGTAGGTGCTTTATTCCCTTGCCTGAAAGGGAATTTGTAAAAATCGCTCAAAGTGGATTAGCCTTTGAACTTAAAAAAAAGTTCCAAGATAGGGATTTTATTGACCTATTCCAACTGCAAACTAGCGCTATACGCTATGAACAGTTGTTGAGAGAAGAAGATCAGATGAAATCATCTTCCAAGGGAACTTATTATAGAGATACTAACTATGAAATAAACCAAGTTAGCGAAGTCGATGAAGAAAACTATAATATGAATGATGTTTGTTTGGCCGAGCTCCTTAAGGGCAAACTTTATATATGTAAAGCTCTCGCCAAACTTGAGCGAGAACTTAAGGGTAAAGAAATACTTAGAGACGGAAAACGTCCAATGCGAAAGTTTTCTTTTGATGTTTCAAAGACTGATCAAATCTTTGATCAATTACTCAAAGATAAACAAGTTAAATTGAAAGATGGACATGCTATGCCAAGCCTTGATGAAATCAAGGACAAAAGATATTGTAAGTGGCATAATGCTTGGTCGCATCATACTAACCAATGTTTGGCTTTCCGTAATGTTTTGCAGGATGCGATTGATTCCGGAAGGATTGGTTTCCCAGCCAAACACATGGGAGTTGATGCGAATCCGTTCCCCAAAGCCGCTTCAGTGGGAATGGTGTTGACAGATGTGGCAAACTTCAAATTGCCAAAGTTCAAAATTGTTATCGATGAGACTGAGGACGATAATCGTCCAGATGTCTTCGCAAGACTTGGCCAAGACAAAGGGAAGGAGCCTGTCATTCCACATGTCTGCCCAAGATGTCATTGGGATCTCAGTCGCCCGATGACACCGTTTTCAGGGACCAAGTTTCCTCATTCGCAGTCTAGGCAGTGAAACAGGGTTAAGCCTCATGTGTATCCGAAAAGCTTTATGCCTCAGCCTTACAAGCTAGAGCGATGGTACAACTACAATTGCTATACTCGTCGCTCAGTTCCTGTGGAGGAGATGACAAGGACTCAGTACCGCCGCCACCAGAAGAAGTATGGCCAGATGATGAAGGCCAAGCAAGCCCAGGAAACCAACCCAAGTCAGGATGAGGAGGTTGAGTATATTGAAGAAGATGTTGCTGTTTCCAATGCAACAGAGTCTTCAAAGAACAAGTTCCATCGTCCAAATAAGGATGATGACGATGAGACTGGGGCAAATCAAGTGATCAGGTTCAGAACACTCCCGTCGGTCATCGTCAACAACTACATTTTACCCAGTCGCCTTGGAAAACAGTGTCCAACTGAAAGCGACCCTGATATATCAGACATGGCCGATGATGGATCATCAGCCACACTGGTCGAGGAAGATGAAGACACATCGGCTACCTTGGTCGATGAAATGGAAAATTCACCCTCAGTGAACTTAGTGCTCGACCAGGACGATGAATACGTCGAGATCGAGGAAAAAATCGACGTCACTGAAGAGGCTTGGAGGAGGAATATATCTACGGAACAACTGTTGAAGCAGTTGTATGAAGAAGGAAATCCAGCAGTTGGACCAGGTGGCCAGCCAAGTGGCCGATATGATTATCTCCGGGTTTATGGAGACGTCAAGGTGAAACGTCTTGTAAAAAAGACGGAAGTTGTCGCCCACATCATACCATCAACATCAACAACAATTGTTCCGACCGGTTGAGGAGATGAAGAACAAGAACCCATGGTCGAGGATGTGGAATGGGTGGAAATAGGAGTACCCATTAAAGTTAATGAGGAAGCAGCGAGAAGAAACGTCTCCCAAAAGAAGCTATTGATGGATCTCTACAAGGCAGGTAATCCAGCTATCAGTACTCAGGGCCAACCAAGTGGAAAATTTGATTACTTGGTTTGCTATGGCGATCCCATTGTGAAGAAGTGGGTTCCCAAGTCAGATGTTGCTAGATACAGTCCGCTAACAAATGAAGCACCAATCATCCCAACTGGTTGGGACATGGAAGAATCAGAGGCACAACAGGAACAACACCAAATGGATCAACAGTGGGCATCATGGGATGGTCAAGAGAACCCAGAAGTTGTCCAGGTGGCAGCTAAGGCCAAGGGAAATGCAGTCGACCATCAACCTCAGTCATCGGCCAGTTCACACAAGAAAGCCCACCAAGATTTGAACAATGCAGTGTTCGAACGACCTCCAGCAGCAATGACGCGCCATTTACGGCCTCTTCATATCAAAGCCGAGATCAATGGTGTCCCAGTAAGCAGAGTCCTAATTGATACTGGGGCCGCAGTGAACGTCATCCCTGTAAAGATGATGAAGAAGCTGCACAAAACCGATAGTGATCTTATCCCCACGGATATCACACTAACCGGATTCAGTGGAGTTCCAGCCCCAGCAAAGGGGATCCTTCCTTTGGATATTAAGGTTGGAAGTGTAACAAGAACGACAGCGTTCTTTGTCATGGACTCATCGACCAGCTATAACGTGCTGCTTGGTCGAGACTGGATTCATGCCAGTCAATGTGTTCCTTCGTCTCTTCACCAATGCTTGTTTTTATGGAACGACCAGGGGAACGTGGAGTCAGTTATGGCCGATAACATGCCATACAGTATGGACACGCATGCTTTGGAGGCATCCTTTTATGATTGCAATTATGGGCCCTTACAGTTCCTTCAGTTTGAAGATACACTCAAGGTAGTTTCTGAAAGCGGGGTTATGTTAAAAGAGCGTGTGGCGGAATTGTTTGATCCGGCAAGACCAACCTCAGTGGTCTTTGCACCCAAAGCTGGCCGATCACCGGCCACAAGTCAAAAATGATGAGTTCAGACTCTGAAAGAAGTCAGGCCGCTGTAACGGCCTTAAAAGCCAAATTAATGGCTTATAAAATGGAAGCGTTCGCTGCACAAGAAGAGAACGACCTAGATTGTCTAAAAGAGATCCCCGAAGAAGACGAGGAAGAAGTCCCCTACGGCAAACGTGGAAACATGCAAGCTCAAGACCCTTTGGAAGAAATCAACCTTGGTGATGGCGAGGAGCATCGTCCAACCTTCATCAGCAAACTTATCGACCAAAAGGTAAGGAACGAACTCATTGCTATTTTTCGTTCATATAAAGATTGCTTTGCATGGGATTATAAAGACATGCCTGGTTTAGATAGGAATATTGTAGAGCACGAGCTTCCTACTCGACCAAATTTTAAACCATATAAGCAAGCGCCTAGACGCTTTGCTCCAAACATAATCCCAGAAGTAAAGAAGGAAATTGAACGATTGTTAAACGCTAACCTTATTAGAACGGCCAGGTACGTAGAGTGGCTTTCTAATATCGTGCCAGTTAAAAAGAAAAATGGCAAGCTTAGAGTTTGTATAGACTTTAGAAATTTAAACTTGGATACACCCAAAGATGAGTATCCCATGCCATCGGTCGATAATTTAGTTGATTCCACCGCTGGGCACGAGATATACTCATTTATGGATGGGTATTCTGGATATAACCAAATTTATATCGCCGATAATGATGTTCATAAAACGGCATTTAGATGTCCAGGATCACTTGAAAGTTATGAATGGGTTGTTATGCCCTTTGGTCTAAAAAACGCTGGTGCTACTTATCAGCGAGCGATGAATTTGATTTTTCATGATATGATTGGCCACTTTGTTGAAGTTTATGTTGATGACATAGTAGTGAAGTCACCGATTATGGCCGATCACTTTTCACAATTGATCAAAACTTTTGAGCGAATGAGAGAATATAATTTAAAGTTAAATCCCTTGAAATGTGCCGTTGGGGTACAAGCAGGGAATTTTCTTGGTTTTCTCGTCCATCAACGAGGAATAGAACTTGACCAAAACAAAGCAAAGTCTATAATTGAGGCCAGTCCTCCAAAGACTAAGAAAGAACTGCAAAAGTTTCTTGGTCAAGTGAATTTTTTAAGAAGGTTTATTGCTAACTGTGCAGGTAAAACTCAAGAGTTTTCATCGCTCTTACGTTTAAAGAATGAAGACGATTTCGTCTGGGAAGAGCGACATCAACAAGCCTTTGAACGCTTGAAGCAATGTTTATCAACGCCACCAGTTATGGCGCCGCCAAGGTTGGAACAACCCATGAAGCTCTACATCGCTGCAGCAGACCGATCAATAGGCGGTCTCTTAGCGCAAGATGGCAAAGATGGATTTGAGAGAGCAGTGTATTATCTAAGTAGACAGTTGTTACCTTATGAACAGAAGTACTCGGCAATAGAAAAGTTGTGCTTGGCCTTGTATTTTATGTGTACCAAGCTTAGAGCTTATTTAAAACCTGTAACAGTCTACTTGATATCTAAGTTCAATGTATTAAAGTTCTTGTTTTCTCGACCAATTTTGCACCAGCGTATTGGTTATTGGGTTTTAACTTTGGCTGAGTTTGATATTCAATTTGTATCTCAAAAGGCTGTTAAGGGCCAAGCATTGGCCGATTTTTTAGCTGACTATCCTTGTGTAGATATACCAAAGGAGTTAGAACGAGAGATTAATAACGTAGCGTTCACCCCCTGGACGATGTACTTTGATGGTTCTAAAACTATCAGTGGGGCTGCCCTTGGGGTCACGATCCTATCGTCCATTGGACGCAAATATAAATTTGCATATACTCTATCGCAATTATGTACTAACAATCAGGCTGAATATGAAGCTCTAATCATCGGCCTAGAAATTTTGTTAGACTTAGGAGTGTCCAATGTACAAATCAAAGGTGATTCACAATTAGTGATAAATCATATACTTGGACATTATAAATGCCAAAGCGATATTTTAATTCCATTTCATCAAATCGCTCTAATGTTGTTAAATCGTTTTAACGATTTTGAACTATTATTCGTTCCAAGATTACAGAACGATGAAGCTAATACCCTCGCCCAAATAGCATCAGGCTACAAAGTGTTAAAACACTTGGGGGGCATGAACGATTTCCGTTCTGGCATAATTCAATCTGCACTTGAGCGATTTCATCGGCCAAACGAGGTAAATCACATCGATAGCCAACGGGATTGGCGGACCCCAATCGTCGATTTTTTGAAGGACCCATCGCTTAAGGTCGATAGAAAAATCCGTCTTAAAGCGATACATTATTTCCTACAAAACGACGTTTTATATAAACGTCGACCAGATGGCGTCTTATTGCGCTGTTTGCACCCTGATGAGGCTAAATTGACGATGGCCGAAATACATAATGGCGTTTGTGGAGCACATCAGTCTTGCATCAAAATGCGCTGGCTAATAATGCGTAGCGGCTTTTATTGGCCACGCATGGGGGAGGAGTGTGCTATATATGCCAAAAGATGTGAAGCATGCCAAAGACATGGTCCATTACAACGAGCTCCAGCAAGTGAATTATCGATCATTGTCAAACCTTGGCCATTCAGATGTTGGGCGATAGACATTATAGGGAAAATTTATCCTCCATCGTCCATGTTGCACAAGTTTGTAATTGTGGCGACAGATTACTTTACTAAATGGGTGGAAGCAATTCCATTAAAAAATGTTTCTGATGATCAAGTGATAAATTTCATTTGGGAAAACATCATATGTAGATTTGGCATTCCACAAACAATTGTGTCAGATCAAGGGACAATGTTTGTAAGTTCTAGGGTAAAGAATTTTTTGGCGGAGTATAAAATTAATATGACCAATTCTACACCCTACTATGCCCAGTCTAATGGACAAGCTGAAGCGTCCAATAAAACCATCAAGTCAATCATAAGAAAGATGATGGACGATAACCCAAGGCAATGGCATGAAGGTTTACTAAGAGCGTTATGGGCACATAGAACTACACCTAAGTCTAGTACTAAGGTTAGGCCTTACCAATTGGTCTATGGTCAAGAAGCAGTGCTACCGGCTGAGATAAATGTTCTATCGCCCAGAGTTATGGAACAAGATCGCTCAACTAGTGAAGAATATGAAGACGCATTAATGTATAATCTTTTAGAGCTAGATGAGCAACGAGCTATTGCCTTAGAAAATATAGAGGCACAAAAGTTAAAAGTGGCCGATATCTACAATAAAAGAGTAGTATCAAAAGAGTTTCAAGAAGGAGATCTAGTTTGGAAAACGATCCTACCTATAGATCGTAATGATCCCAAATATGAAAAGTGGTCGCCTAACTGGGAAGGACCATACTTAGTCGATCAAGTATTTCCAAATGGATCATATCAACTGCGGAATATTGACGGTGGGTTGCATCGATCAATGATAAATGGTCGGTACATTAAAAAGTATTACCCATCAATGGAATAAAAGGCATAGAAGAAAAACGTCCTTAAAATATGGACGATAGCAATTAACAAAATACGTCCTTGAGATTTGGATGAGAGCAATTAACAAATATGTTCATTACAAAATATCGGCCAAAAGTGTGGCATTACAAGATCTTATCGCTCATATCAGACAAGGAAAAGTTATCTCTTCAAAGAGAGATTTTGAGATAAAAGAGCAATCTTTTCACGGACTGCCCTAAAGTGTTGCTTGTTCTTCACAAGCTCACCCTTCAACTCGACTTGGCGATCTTTTGAGGAATTCGCCTCCAAAGCGACGTACTCTTGCATCATTTGGTTACCCTCCTCAGCCAGTTGAGTAGTTTCGCGAAGGAGATAATTCTTCTTAGTAGTACACTGGGCGATTTTTTCCTCTAACTCTTTCATTTGGTTCTGGTAACCAAGGATCTCTGATTCTATTTCGCCAATATCATCAGTATTTTTCTGAAATTGTTTGACACGATTGCTGATGACGTCTTTGATATGGGTACGCCGCTCTTGACGTTCCCCTATAAGAACTATCTCATTCATCAAGTTGTTTCTCTCAGCAGTCAGACTCTCAATCTTGATCTTGATGTTGTGGATATCGTCCATATCACTAGACGAAAACCCTAAGATTGTTGGATCCACAGAGAGAAAGGGTGTTATAGCTTGGTCCAGTGCTTCACTATCTGATCTGGTGAGATCTTCTTCAGGTAGTTTGTCCAAAACTACAAGACATTGAGATAGGGCTCGCCTGAATTCTTCATGTTGACTCCCTTGTGTAACTTCAGGGTCAACAGCCGTTTTCTTGGCAGTCACTATAGAATGCCAGGAATCCGAGAAGGCCTGGACAATATTCATTAAATGGGCGAGATCGCCCTGAAAAGAACAAGTATTCAGTAATATTTAACACTAAATGATCAACAAAATCAAATTGAACGATGAATACCTGTGAAGAGGTAGAGCTGGATGGTTGAGCAGTGAGGGTAACAAAAGATGAAGTTGAAGCCTTCATCGTAGAGGGCACAGCTGTAGGGCTTCTAATAGTTGTCCTTGTGTGAACATCAGTAGTTGATGTTGGAACATGAGAAGTTGGCGATATAATATCGGCCATTACTGGTTCAAGGACACCGCGACGAGGTTTTGGAGATGCAAGTAGTGCCTCTGTTGATGAGACAACTGGAGAAGCAGCGATGCCCGGCTTAGCAGTTTTTGCCGAGAGATCTTCAACTTGAGTTGGAGCAGCTGGGATATTAGGAGAAGCTGATACAGAAGATAAACTCGCATTACCAAGGTCTCGTAAAAAACTATACGGACCATGAACGAGTTTTCTACCAGTTAATGACAAACCTGGTTTAGATGGAGTCGTATTCAAGACGTCAAAGATATTGTTATCGTCTTCATCCTCATCTTCTCGACCAGAATTTTGGCCGACAGACTTTTGCTTCCTCGATTCCTAAAATATTTAAACATTAGAGAATGGTCGATAAATCGATCATCAATAAAATAAAAGTTATCTATACTTTTATATTCTTTTGGGCGAGTCGTTTGAATCTACCACCAGAACGTACTTGCGCCTTGGTTTTTGAGGAAGATTTGGCCGAGGAAGTTGGAGGCACACTCTCATCAGCATGATCAGGAGAAGTTGGAGGATGTTCCTCGATCATTTGTGATGGAGATGTATCAACCACAACCTCAGGAACTTTGGTTGTAGGTCGAGAAGGAGACAAAGAATACAAGGAGCTCGGAGTACTGGAGCCCACTTCTACAGCAGTCCTAAAGATATAAAAGCCTAAGTATCAAACGAAGAATACAAGTGTAACAGGAAAGGAAAACGTTATGATACTTACTTATCATGAGCAGATTGACTGCTTCGATGACTGCTGCCAGGAGAATCAACCTTTTCCTCTGCAATTGGCCGAGAAGATGATTGATCTTTTTGAGAGGAAGATGGTTGAGGTTGGACGATAGTTTTCCCTTTACTACGTCTCTTTGTAAGCGGTTCATCATCCTCATCGTCAGAATCTATCGATCGAGGAGATGATTTATTTTTTGGAGAAGAAGATGTTTGAGGTTGGACGACGGTTTTTCCTTTACCGTGCTTCTTTTTAGGCGGCGCATCACCCTCTTTGTCTGAACCTATCGATCATATTGTATTAGATGAAGAAAGGATATCAAAAAATTCAAGGAGAACGATGAAGATATACCTTTTGTCTTTCGTTTACTTGGTCGATGACTAACAGCCACTTGCTTTTGTCTTTTCTTCTCCCTTGGAGGAATGAATTTTTCAAAAACCAGGTCCTTGTCAGCAAAGAAAAGACGTTCATCGACCATTTCTTTCCAGCTGTCAGTGATACTAGCTTCAATCTCGCTAGTAGGCTCAAAAGATCTAAGCCTAAACCTCTTAATGAGGAGCAATTCTCTCTTGTCCACATAAATTACCCGCTCCATATCTGAGAAGACACATCGTCCCCTAGCGACGATATTGAAACTGAAGTATGGTGGCACAGGCCAAGATTGTTTAAGGCCAAATTGGCGAGCAGCAAAATTGGGAGCATAAACTTCTACTCCACATTTATTATTTGCCTTGCCCCAAGCCGTATCAAAATGAAGGTCACGGCCGATAAGAAAACGGGCCCAAGCCAATATTTTATCATCAGACTCTAAGTCTGAAGAAAGATCAAGCAAAGGCTTAATGGACGATGGGTGAGACTCAGGATTGAATGGGCGATAAGAAGAAAAATTGGACAGAGTATAGAAATAATTGAAGGCCTGTCTAAAAGATTTGGGAATAGAAGATGAAGAAAGATACAAATGGCCTTGAGTTCTGGCCGATGACGATGAAGGCGGCATATGAAGATCAGGGAAGTAAGCTCTAAGCCATAGTTGGACGAGCCACAAAGGACCAAATCCCATCAAGCTACCCCTTCTCTCAACTGCTCAAGGACGAGATACATGATGAGACGTGAAAAGTACACAAGTTAACCCCTTAATTTACCTTTATTAGTCTTCGAGCAAGGTATTTCTAATAATCTTCATGGTATTTCAGGTACAAGAGCCTTCAACAGAAGTTAGATCAACTTTGGAGCGTAAACGAGCCTATTCGAGCACATTTAGGTACATGGGTCAACTTCAAAGATTAAACTGTACCTTCTCAGGAAGAACTAGATAATGTGCCATATATCATTGGAAAGCTCTGGAAGTCTAGTTTTTGAAAAATTTTATGGTTCATGATTCCGAGTTTCCTAGATGAAGTTATGGCATTTTTCGTACCAATGCGCAGTGCTGAATGGCAAAAGAGATAATATGCAGAAACGAAGATCGATCCTCTATGTATAAAGGATCGATCCTTTTTGCACAATTTCCAGAGACAGAACGCAACATTCTCTAGGATCGATCTCCATCTACTAGAGGATCGATCCTCTTCGGGGCGCAACCAGAACTCAAGAGGAGGATCGATCCTTTAACATATAAGGATCGATCCTTTTGTGCCAGCCGAGCAAAATCAATGGTCCAGATCTAATCCGAGTGGGGGATGCTTGGAGGCTATAAATAGACCCCTTTTGGGGGATTTTGGGGATTCTTTTGGAGAAGAAGAGGCTAAGGAAAGGGGCAAACCCCTTGGGCAAGGAAGGGAGCTCTCATCCAAGAGGGAGGAGATTGATGAAGAGGAGGATCCATCTCTTCTCCATGGCCTCTCCATCGAAGATGAGTAGCTAATCTATCTACCTAGTGGAATACCATGATGTTTTAGGTTTTTATTTGTAGTTTTCTTTGGATTTGGATGTTGTAATCCTTATGAGACAAGTTGTATGAATCTATTCTTCATTTCTATACCTTTGTAGTTGGATTCTAATGTTGGATGGATGAATTCTTTGGTATGCATAAGCTAGAACCTTGTGCCCAATAGGTGTTTGTTGATATTCCCCAATGAGTAGGTTGTGCTAGAACCAAGGCCACTTGTGTTGAAGGGAGTCTTGGCTCTAGGTTAGGGACTTGGTTGTGCTAGAATCACTCCAATCCACATCTAACCTAGCATCTATCCTATCTTTTGTAGTGTTTTGGATTCGAGATGCTAGAACCACCTCGATCCATTACCATATTCCATACAACCCGATTCCCTGCGACGAGATGATCCTAACCCGACCTCTCGTTGGCGATGATTGAAGCTAATCCCTCGATCGTCGACTTTCTAGCATACACCTAGTGCGACGGATTGTCCTTATCCGATTATTCGTTAGCGACGACCTTTGTTAGCCACAAGGTAGTCGATATTGTAGTGTCTCGATAGGATTGCACATCTTGATTCATTAGAAAGCTATGATTGAGCTTAATCCGGATTGGGATTCCCTAGGACCTCTCTCTATCCATTGAATCATTTACATGCTTTCTTAGTTTTCTTATCATAAAACCCAAAAATCATTTATTTTATTATCCTTGTAGGAACACTTAGATTGAGGTAAGTAGTTTAATTGTTTCCATACGCATTCCCTGTGGATTCGACTCGGACTCACCGCTAGCTACCCCCCAAAGGTAGTTAATTAGTAGTTCGATTATAAATTTCTAATTTTGATCGGGCGCGTTAAGCCGCGACACTTTTCACGTCCCGTCAATACATTCCTCGATAAATGGCCGACAAAATAAAAAGAGCAAGAGCAAAAACTTGTTTGCCTGAGGAAAGATCCCGAGCGAGTGGAATGTACCCCTTGACAGGTTTTTTGGCAGAAAGGCAAAGGACATATTTACATAGCCAATAATAAATGAACGCTAATCGTTCAAGAGAGTTTGGAGGGCCATCGCTCTCAGACAGCTTAGCATAGTAACTAATGAAAAGGCTATAATTCTTATCGGCCTCAAAAACAATTTCTTTCTTGGGCGCATCCATATTGGCCGATACGGAAGTACCCAGTGGGGTTAAACCGGTTAAGAGCGATATGTCCAATACAGTTATGGTAAGCGAACCAAAGGGAAAGACAAAATTGTTATATTCTGTCGACCAAAACAGAAATGACGAAATAAGCAAATTAGAGTCTTGAAGAGGAACCATGGTGCTCAAGTCAAGGAAATCTAAGATACCCGCATTAGAAAAAATTGATCTAGTCTCAGAATGGCCAATCATCCTATTATACCATTTGACAAACGTGTCATCAACCAATGGTCATGAGATGATGGGGTTTTTTGAAGAAAGGGTAGAGAGATTTAGGGTTCCAGAAAAGGGCAAATCGACAGAAGTAGGAAAAGAATGTACGAGAAAAGCCTCATCGGCACCAAGGGAAGGAATACTCTCAGGAACGAAGCAAGGACCCAAAATACATAACTGAGAGTTAGGATCACTTTCCCGGACCAAATAACCACTCCTGATGTCATCTGACTTCATGTTCTCATTGAAATCTCCCACAGCGGACATCACCTCCTTCTGCACATCGTTTTCAGCTTTGATCTCACGCACCATGATGACGAACGAGTGTAGACGCCGGAGTTAAGAGGAAAAGAACAAAGAACCGCCGCGCAGGTAGGTGAAGAGCAATAAAACCCTAGGAGACTTGAAGAAGAAAACAGGCGAAGAAAGTTCTTTTCTGGATGAAGGAAGAGATTTAAATAAAGGGTTTTTTGTCAATACTTGCCAGAAGGTTTAAATGCTGGATCCCAAAAGATTTGGATAGAGAAAAGAAACGGCGCAGCGGTTCATTTTCCTAAACATCCGTCATGATTAAATTTGAAAACCTAGGCAAAACGGTCAAATCCCGGATAATGCGGTCACCTCGTCATTAAAGTGTCTCCTCGATTACCGCATGGGAGGCAAAATGTTAGCCAAAATAATGGCTAAATCATTAAATGACGGACACGTAAGCAAAAAGCAATTACTAAATGGACGATAACTACATAATCTTATCGACCAGATGAAACCTATCGACCAAATGAACGATAGAGTCTATCGACCAAATGGACGATAAAATATCGACCAAATAAGACGATGGAATCTATCGACCAAAATGGACGATAGAATTTTAACCAAATGGACGATATCGTCCATATGGCACCATCATTTAAAGGACTATGGACGATCATCGCCCAAAAGTCACAATTGGACATGTTACTCAATTTTATCGTCCAAAAGCAATTAACACGTGTGCCAAATATGGTTAAAAAACACATGCAGGTATGACGTGGACAAGAAACGATAAGTAAGCCAGCGTAATCATGACGTATGCAATGAACGAGAATCAACCACGTGTACTCTCCAAACCAGACACAGACGTGGGAGAAGCTGTTACGGAGCAGTTCGCGCACGATCTCCTCCTTCCACGCCATCAACCCTCAAGGCGGGAGCAGTTATTCAGTTCCTTAGTATAAATAGCTTCTCTTCTCCACTGTAACCCCCCCCCGATAACCTGTAACCTGCTCTTAAGCATGGCTTTCGTTTCTTATATACCTGTAAGTTGATTAATAAAGCTTTCAGTTTGATTAATGGCGTCTTTTACTATTTTCTTAGTGTAATCTCGATAATGTAGTCGTTTTAATCGTCTTCTCCTCTTTTCTTTCTGTTTTGTAATTCTAGATTAATGGATTTCTTTCCGTTTCAGTTTTCTGTCCGTTTCTTTTCCATAGTTTAATTAAGTTAAATTAGTTCTAAGTAAGATTAAATTAGTCTTTTAATTACTGTTTCGTTATTCATGATCATAGGAGTATTTTAAGATTAATTTAGGTTTAATTAGTCCTTTTTATTGCTTTCCTTATAGCTTTCTTTACTGTTTTTCATTAGAATAAGTTACTGTTTTCTTAGATTAAGTTAATTTAATAGGTTTAATTGCGTTTTCTAAATTCAGTAATTTAAGTTGATCTTTATGCTTTATTTAATTTCGTAATCTTAGACAATTTACAGCCTTTCTTAGGTTAATTTTTATAATTAGATTATTTAATTAGGTCTAATCTAGATTTCCATATTAGTTGACATCTCTGGTTCATTAATTTGAAAGAGTAGAACTCAACTGCAATCGTTTGATACTTAAGTGTGAAATAGGATTTTGACTTTGACTATTTGACCGGTCAACGGTTAGATTTCCTCTCTAACACTTGTGGTGAATTTTTTCCTGTTCTTGAACTACATGTTTATACTAGCATAATGCAAAGAACAGAAGTATCATTCCAAAAAACATGTTATTATTTGATCAGGTTCAATCATGAACGTATTGCTATATTGCTGAGTGAAAATCAAAACCCCACGGATTCCTCAAAATATACAGAAGCAAATATAAATATCCAAATATTAGAAATCAAGCATGAGGTTTTTAACGTGAAAAAAATCTCATGGAAAAAAACCACGAGACCAATGCAAAATCCGACGAAACCAATCAAAAAAGTACCAAGCTCACTCCCACTGGACGCCTTCTATAGAAAGAGCTGCCTCTCTCTCTCTCTCTCTCAAAGGCTCGAAGGATCCCCAGTTCTCTGCTACCCAAGCTCTTAAATATAACGGAAAATTGGTGTTTAGTCCCTTTGGGAGAAGTTCTTTGCCATTTAGTCTCCTTGAAAGATTTTAAGCCATTTAGTCCCTTTTTGGACAGCTGTATTTTTTTTATCTCTAAAATACCCTTTATGTATTTTTTTAAATGAGAGATGGATGAATAGTTTTGAATTAGGTGGTTGGCATTAAATGGAGTGGTTGGGAATATATACACCTATTCCCAATACATGGAAGGCATGCATGCATCCACTTTATGGCTGGATGCATGCATTAATGGGGGCATTAATAGTAAAATTGGGAGAGTAACTACCAGTTTGGATGGGAAGTAACTACCAGTTTGGATGGGAAGTAACTACCAGTTTTGGGGGAAGTAACTACCAGTTAAACTGGGAAGGAACTACCAGTTAAATGGGGGAAGTAACTACCAGTTAAATGGGGGAAGTAACTACCAGTTTGGATGGGAAGTAACTACCAGTTTTGGGGGGAGTAACTACCAATTTATATGGAAAGTAACTACCAGTTAACTGTGAAGTATCTACCAGTTTAATTGGCAAGTAAATACCAGTTTGAATGGGAAGTAACTACCAGTTGAAGTGTGAAGTAATTACAGTTTTTTTGTAAAGTAATTACCGCTTAAACTGGGAAGTAACTACCAGTTAAATGGGGGAATTAACTACCAGTTAAATGTGGGAAGTAACTACCAGTTTGGATGGGAAGTAGCTACCAGTTTTGGGGGGAGTAACTACCAATTTATATGGGAAGTAACTACCAGTTAACTGTGAAGTAACTACCAGTTTAATTGGCAAGTAAATACCAGTTTGAATGGGAAGTAACTACCAGTTGAAGTGTGAAGTAATTACAGTTTTTTTGTAAAGTAATTACCGCTTAAACTGGGAAGTAACTACCAGTTAAATGGGGGAAGTAACTACCAGTTAAATGGGGGAAGTAACTACCAGTTTGGATGGGAAGTAACTACCACTTAAACTGGGAAGTAGCTACTTCCCTTATTTATGGAAGATAGTAGGTGGTTAGATGGTAGTTACTTCCCAATAAAGTTGGTAGTAACTTCTTAGTTAAATGGTAGTTACTTCTTTTATAATCGATAGTTACTTGTTAATTGGTAGTTACTTTCCAAAATATTGATCATTACTTTATAATTTTCTGGAAAGTAACTACAAATAGTTAATATAAAAAAAATTTCTGATAAATAAGTACAAAAATTACTACAAATTTTTATGGAAAGTAATTACAATTTATGAAAATTTTCTACAATTTATGGGAAGTAACTACAAAAATTGGTAGTTACTTCCCAGTGTTACTACCCTATTTCTGGGAATAGTAACTACAATTTTTTGAGAAAGTATCTATAATTTATGCGAAGTAACTACCAATTTTGGTAGTTACTTCCCCGTTTTGGAGACGGGGAATGTGGCGGGGGGCAGAGCTGGAGCGGACACGGGGACGCCGGTGGCGGCTGGAGGCGAAGTAACTACAATTTTTATGCAAAGTAACTACCAATTTTGGTAGTTACTTCCCAGTTACTTCCCAATTTTTATTAGAGCTTGGGAATGTGGCGGGGGACACCGGGTGGCGGAGCTGGAGCAGACATGGGGACGCCGGTGGCGGCTGGAGGTGACTGGAGGCGGTTGGAGTCGGGATCCGCCGTTGGGAGGTGGCTGGAGGCGACTGGAGGTGGTTGGAGGCAGCGTCAGGCGAAGCTTGGAGGTGGCTGGAGGCGTTGGGAGGTGGCTGGAGGACGCCGGACAGAGCTGGGAGGTGCCTGGGACGCCGGACGGAGCTGGGAGGTGGCTGGAGGCGGCGTCGGCTGAAGCTGGGAGGTGGCTGGAGGCGGTGGCTGGTGCTGGGGACGCCGGACGGAGCTGGGAGG
>OY986967.1:26026642-26115276 GCA_963920575.1 Narthecium ossifragum
CCTCAATCATAACCGTCTGATTATGAAACCAATTAGGAAAGCATTAAGCAAACCCAATCTTTCCTTTTTCAAGCTTTCCTCCCGTGTAAAACTTTCCATCTCTATCTAAACCAAGGCTGTAAGCTTGTGAGGAAACGTCGCTTGATGTCCTCCATAAGATATGAGTTGCTTTAGTAGGGTAATGCATTGCTCTGTTTCAGCCACTCTATGCCACTTGATCCAGCCAACTTCACTGCAAATCAACCTAACTCATGCCCTACATTCCTAACATTGTCCACGAATTTGCCAATCTGAAGAGGAATCAAACAATATTCCTGACATCGAGGAAACACATCAAACATCACTCTGTTTTCCGCATGATATGCTTAGATTGTCGACCTTAAACTTTTCCTACATTGCAATGCCTCTGAGAAATCTATCAGGCAGGTACTGTCCCAGGCTAAGGGTGAGCATAGCACCCTTTCTAATCACGCAATGTACTCATACATTTGCACCATGTTTCAAGCATATGATTCTGGTAAATAATTCAGCTGCTCTGATTCCAAAATGGGCACAGTAACATGAGGATTTGAGGAAAAGGTATCGATTGGCATGCTATTTCTGATTGCCAAAAATTGCTTTGCCACTGAAAGCAGAAACGATGTTTAATTATGAAGTCATGAAGGAAACTGGGAGAGAGGAGTGCACTAACAAATAGAAAGTCTAATAATACAAGTTGATTCTTGTGCACATTATGACACTATAAATGCTCATAGCAGTGCTCTAACAAATAGATGCTATAGCTTGATATGGAAACAACAGAGTGACTTGTGTCCTGCTAAAGCTTGAACCAATAGAGAGAAAAAATTCCAAAGGGGGCATGAAGATTGCAAACAAACGTTACATGATGCCATTTAGTGGCCTCCAGAAATGAGAAATAGTTAATATATGAAACAAGTCACATATAGTTTCTTTTATAACTCTTTGGATACATAGAAGGTAATGGAAAGCTTCCAACCCCTGCAGTCCAGACTATAGAAGATATCAGGGACCATTTCAGCTTCTCATTCCAGTAATTATAGTGTCATCAGCGAAAGACAACCAGTAATTACAAGAACTGAATGGTAAGCTATAGCAGCAAAAAATTTTAGGCCAGAACAATAGGGAAGTTTTCTATATTTCTTTCCTACAAATAATAAGCATGAATCAGTGATATGCTACTTAACCTTGCAATTTAAAAGATTATATAACATCATGAGAATTACCAATAGCTTCTCATTCCAGTAATTATAGTGTCATTAGCGAAAGACAACCAGTAATTACAAGAACTGAATGGTAAGCTAGCAGCAAAAAATTTGAGGCCAGAACAATAGGGAAGCTTTCTATATTTCTTTCCTACAAATAATAAGCATGAATCAGTGGTATGCCACTTAACCTTGCAATTTAAAAGATTATATAACATCATGAGAATTACCAATAGAAGATCCATAAAAATCTATGGACTACAAAGTAATTTGCGCATAATGCAACTTAATTAGCCGAAATGCAGTTAGTTAAAATGAAGAAAAAAGGAAAAAGTCCAGGGCCGATGCTTTGCATCTAAAGGGAGAATGTAATTCAGAAATTTATAATCAAGAGTGTAATCCAGAAAAAAATTTTCTACAAATAATTTAGAACATACTAAATATGGGGACGAGAGAAGAAAAGAGGGGGTGCGTCCCCAAACCACATGTTGTGCACCATCATCAGCCTATACATATGTCGGAGATATGGGCGATGTTGTGCCAGTCAGAACCTACGTACTCTTTGTACCTCTCCATCAGCTCCGGATGGCAGCCTTTGATATTCAATGTGCTTATCGAGGCAGGCAGTGGTGGCAGTGACATTAGGTGGTTCATGTTTCGTAAATCCAGAGAAATGAGTGAGCCGGGCAATGGCGGTAGTGAGGTTAGGTGGCTGAGATCCTCTAGATGTAAAGAAACGAGGGAGGATGAAGGCAGCAGCAATGACAATGGCCATGGTAAGCAAATTAAATGCAAGGTTCGTAGGGAGGGGAGGACTTGCAAACCCTCCAACTCCTTCAGATATAAGAACTCCGATATTTCCAGATGTTGGAGGGAAGTAAGCTGACCAAGGACCGCCGCAGACGGCAGGGACGTAAGCTTCCCCGCCGCCTCAGCCTCACGAGGATCGAGAACACCACCACGAATGTCCAATTTGGAGAGAGAGGTGAGGCCGCAAAGGCATCTCGATAGTGACTCGTCCTCCAGCCTGCTATTCCTGATAGTCAGCTGCTCCAGGGAAGAGGGCAAGAGGAAGCCTGATGGTGAGCCCACTAGCTTTGGACATGCTTCCAATTCTAGTACTCTGAGGGCGCTAAGCCCTCGAAACCCTTCTTCCCCAACTACTATCTCAGGGCAATTCTCGATGCGCAACTCCCGGAGAGTGGTCGAGTGGTACAGTTGATGAGGCAGTCCACGGAGTTCATTGCAAGACAACAGTCGGAGTCGTCTAAGACGAGGAAAGCATGTGTCGGGGAGTACAACATATTCTCCAGGCCCAGACCACTGTCTCAGTTGTGACATCTTCTCAATTCGGAGATCCTGCAACTGCGGAAACACAATGCCGTCCTTATTCAGAAACTCACAACAAAATTCTTCCATAGCATCCATACGTTTGAGATGCAGAGTCTTGAGGTATGGCAGCTGCCCAAGAGGAGGGAGATCCTTCCACAAACTGCAAAACGTTAGCTTAGCATATTCTAGATTAGGAATCAGAGATGGATTTTCCATCCACATGGGGGAACTAGCACCGTGATAGTTAGTGATATGAAGCTCCTTGATATTTGAATGCGGTTGGAGTAAAACAAGGACCTGCTCAGCCACGTTGGCAGATTGATTGGATCCCTGGACGGACCATTTTAGCTCCAACCGTCTCAGATGCTTTTTCTCAATCAACATGGCCTCAGAGGCCTCAGAGGCATGCTCTATTTTATCAAGATTCAAGATGTACAGTTTACGAAGCTCTGTCATCGCTCCCAATTCTTCCAGCTTATAACCACTCCTATTCTGGAAATGAAAACCATTCAACTCATGGAGTGAAGTCAGCTTCCCAACTCCTGATATTCTGTACACGCTACTGTTGTGTGGAGAAATTAGATGGCGTAGGTTAATCAGGGAGCTCATGATTACTTGATCAACTCCATGCACATTCGGGGCCACTAGTACCTAGATGTGGATAGAATGACGTGATTAGAAGGAACTTTATGGGGAAAGAGGTGAAGTTTCAACACAAGTATCAACTAATTAGATAAAAAGACAGCAACAAAAAAACGTACATACCTGAAGATGATAAAGCTTGCGCAACGATTTGGGCAAGTTGTCAACTTGGGTCTCTCCAAGATCCAGGAAACGAAGATGTACCAAATCAGCCATAAAAGTGAGGAAAGAATCATACGACAGACGGTCCGTAGTTGACAGATTTGGGGGACTTGATAAACACAGACCTCGTAAGGATGTTAGTGTTTTGAGCTCTTCTTTCATGGCTTGGAGAGCCTCTTTATCCAAGATAGACAATGATAGGATCAAAGTGCGCAGGTGTTTTACCTTGGAAAGCTTTTTAATCATATCCAAACTGTCGGTCTCCATAGACAAGTGGCGAACAGTGGCTGGAATTTGAATTGGGGTGTGGCCTGCAGCTATTCGCAAACACTCGCCTTCCGAAACGAGCTGTGCTAAGTCGTGCAATAAATCATGCATTGAGTAATAAGCTACATCACCATTGTCGTCCTTGTGAACGTCAAAAAAGCATCTTTTCAGTAGATCATCAAAGTATCTCCCTCCTATGTCTTCTGGTCTCTCATTGTCAGATTGCTGAACTAGACCTATAGACATCCACATGTAAACCAGATCATCTTTATGGAAGTTGTAATCTTTGGGAAGAATACTGCAATATGTGAAGCAACATTTCAGATGTGATGGCAAATGCATATAACTCAAATGTAAGATCGGCATGACATCATTCCCCTCTTCTTTGAAGCATGAGTTAACATCTTCAAAAATGCTTTCCCAGTACCCATCATCCAATTGGTCCATCAACAGCCCCCCAACAGCCTTGGCTGCTAATGGGACACCTTTCAACTTCTTGGCAATTTCGATCCCAATGTCTTGTAATTTTTGATGATCACAAGGGTCCTCATCGCCAAATGCGGATTCCTTAAAAAGAGCCCACATGGCAGCTTCGCTTAAACTCTCCAAATGGAAGATGCTCATCATGCCCTTAATCATCTTTGTGACTGTTCCCAGTCGAGTGGTTATCAAAATCATGCTCCCATTCTGTCCGGACCTTAACCCAGCAAAAAGTTTCTCCCAGCTGCCTCTATCCTTGTCATTCCAAACATCGTCCAGCACCAGCAAGTACCGCTCGGACTTTAGTACCCGTATGAGCTCCTTCTGCAGACTTGCCAAACTATCAAGATTTGGTTTAGTTCCAGTTATATCTTCGAGGATTTTTTTGGTAAGAATTGTTACATCAAAGATATCAGAGACGCAAACCCACATCTTAGGTTTGAAATGGGCTTCAACTCTTTGGTCATTGAAAACATATTGAGCGAGGGTTGTCTTTCCCACTCCACCCATCCCAACGATGGGAAGGATACCGGGGCTGTTGCCACTTGAGCTTGTTACAGAGCTACATTCAAGCAACATTCGTATAATATCATCTCTCTCCTTGTCTCGGCCGATCACGGTGCCATTGCCGGTGCTCACAAATGGCGCAGTTTCACGAGTTTCCATGAACTCTCTGTGTTGCTGCTTCTGAGATGCGGCCTGGTCTTTAACCAGTTCGAGGAAAGCCCCAACATTGGAGGCCACCGCATCTAATTTCTTTACGCTCTCCCTCAACCTCTTTAGGGTGGGATCTTGCTGGACGGCACGAATCATGATTTCCTTGAAGCGAGAGGCAGCAATACGTACCTTGTTCTTCTTATCGGCCTTCACTTCGTCTTCCAGTTGATGGTACTCGAGCTCGTCCAGCACGTCCTCCGCTTCGTCGACGGCGTCTCTGAGCTGCCACATCCACTCTTGGAGCTTTGGGTTTGGATCCCTGACGTGACCCATCTCGACGGCGCCCAGCACAGCCTTGATCTGAGGAAGGCCTTTCTGCAGTCTAGCCAGCTCGTCTTCCATTCCCAGTTGCCAATTCTTCTGGTCCTTCACGTAGGAGAATACCATCTGGGCAAGCTTATTAATGACCACCGATGCAAACCATCCTGCTATCACCAGCTCAGGACCCATGCTTGTGATTGACAACGGGTGAGAGATTGCTTGCGATATGTAGCTTTGGGGAAGACGAGCAGGGGAGAGCAAAGACAGGAGGCTTTGCTGCATCTCCAACCACACTCTTTAAAATAGAGAATCTAATAACCATAAAAAATTCATAAAGGTGTTTTGGAGGATGAGAACTCCAATCACCCTTCTCTATATTAATTTTTCATTTTAATATTTCTCCTAAATGCCTTCTATGTTTCTCTTATTAAAACATAATTAATATATATAATACGAATAACTTTTAATTATAATATATGATATTTATAAGATTAATACGATAGCAAAGATATCATTAATATGTTCGAAACGAGACTAATATTGTTGTTGTGTATTGAATGTTTTGAATTCTGTCGCTGGCTCGACTATGACACACTACGTAGAGTTAACGGGGTCCGGAGCGCTGCCTAGGCGGGGGTTTTCGGGGGCAGCGCTCTCGGAAGCTAAACGGATTTTAGGATTTGTTTTAGCGGATCCAGCCTATTTTGTCTTTAGACCCGACCCGGATTAGGTTATGTATGGAGGAGTATAGATACTCATGTAACCTTGGATTTACTTCTGGACAAAACTTTGATGGATTTGGAAAGAGAATGAGATGATGAAGTAGAGTGATGATATGTGTTTCATTTATAGAGAGTGTAGGAAGCATTTTTTGAGGGGAATACATCATGGTTGGAATTTAAGGCGAGAATGCATTTTGGCGGGAATACATGTTGGCGGGGATTTTAGGCGGGAATGCATTTTGACGGGAATGCATGTTGGCGGGAATTTAAGGCGGTAAATGCATTTTGGCAGGAATTCATCATGTTTTTATTTTTTATCCAAATGATACAAACTTAGTGTCAAATTAATTCTTAAAATGCATCTAATCATGTAAAATGATTGATCGTAATTATTGAAAATTTATGTATAATTTAAATTATAATATATTAAATGATTTTATAAATTAAATTACATCAAATATTTGTTTTCAAAAATACTCAATATTGGTCTCATAATGAAGATATCGATGATATCTTTTCGATGAGACTAATTTCATAAAATTTCAACATGTATATTTAAAGTTATGATAAATATAATTATTTTAATATAAAAAAATATCAAGAGTAAAATAGTCAATCAAACCGTTTGGAGAATCTACAGTCACTGTAGCATCTCTATCTCTATTATAGAGATAGAGTGCCATTGGAGTGCTCAAAATATGCCTGTGTTGACTTCGTAGGAGATTAATTGTGCATTTAATAGGGTTAAATATGCCTGTGTTTAACATTTAATAGTGCCATTGGAGTGCTCAAAATATTTGAGATGCTCTTAATTGTGCATTTAATAGGCCTTAAGAGAACCCACTGTATGGGCATCTCAAAATATGCCTGTGTTGACTTCGTAGGAGATTAAAAGATAATCGATGGCATGATGAGTGGTGTTAGTAACCACCGCCCACTGATCATCATCTCTCTCATCATCATGACCATCCACTAACCATCATCTTTCACGCGTTTAATAGGGTTAATGCCACTAAGATATCCAAAATTGATCCAAGTAAAACGAAAAAATTCAAGTTTGATTTGAATCGATATTTAGAAATCAAGGTTGAGTTATCATCGGGTGACTCATTATGCTTTACTCGACTCGACTCAAATAGATAGGTTCAGAATTAAGCTCTAATTAAAATCGAACAAAGCCAAGCTTGATTTTCGGTTCTATTCTCAAAAGGAGAATTTATTTGAGCATGATCATTTGTTGTCCAAATTTTGAGATTATATTAGCTCAAAGCCTAGCTGTTTACTATGTTTGTTGATTCTTATATGGTTTACTAGTTGCCTTAATGCTCCCTTCTTAGATAAACATAATCAGAAGATATTAGAGCCCCATATATAGCTGTTTTTATCGAAGAAGTGCTACTATTTAGCAGGATCTGGAGGAAATCCAACTGGAATCATAGTCATCATCGTAGTGATCTATTTCTCCATCGAATCCTATGAGGACTTAAGAAGAATATCCCTCCATCGATTCCACCAGTTTTTCACAGAAATCCGAGAGAATGCAGCAGCAGTAGTAATGGGGATGAGAGTTTTCTTCGCCAGATGGAAGGAGAATGGGAACGGCTCATGCTACGTCAGGAGGCACGGGCTGCACAGAGGATTCGTAAAGAATGGATTGTGGCTGGAGATAGGAATTCTAGCTTTTTCCACCAGTTAGTTAGGTCCCGTGCACACAAGTCCACGATTAAGGAGTTGGTGTTGGACGATGGTGAGATTGTGTCTGATGAGAAAGGGATGGGGATGGCACTACAGCAGCACTATGAGAAAGTGTGGGGTGATGATGGGATTTGTCCTAGCTTCCTTCTGCTAGAATTGCCATCTATTGGTAACATATGGAGAGACTGGTTGACTGCTGAGGTCTCTAGAGATGAAATCAAAGATGCTGTTTTCAAGCTTGGAAGGAACAAATGCCCTGGACCTGATGGGATCCCGACAGAATTCTTTACAGCAAACTGGCATACTGTAGGTGAAGATTTCAGTCAATTAGTGTTGGATTTCTTTCAGCACTCCAAGCTGCCAAAGGTTTGGAATGAAACTTTGATCTCCTTCGTGCCAAAATGCAAATTCCCAAGAAGAGTCAAAGAATTTAGGCCAATCAGTTTGTGTAATGTGGGATACAAGGTTATAACTTCTATTCTTGCTAATAGACTGAAATCTGTCTTGGAGGACTTAGTGGGTTTGGAACAATCGGCTTTTATTGAGGGGAGGAACATACTTGATAATGTGGATGCTGCTCAAGAGGTTCTTCATTCTGTAGACACTGCCCCTAACTCACGGAGCCTTATGGTACTTAAGGTTGACCTAATGTCGGCATATGATAAGGTTAATTGGAATTTTTTGGAGGAAATTATGAGGAGGATGGGCTTTCCCCCAAGATGGATCAATTGGGTGATGATGTGTGTCAGAGGGTCAATGTTTTCCTTCATTGTCAATGGGGGAATACATGGAAGAGTTAAACCGAAATGTGGTATTAGACAGGGAGATCCTCTTTCCCCATATCTTTTTGTTCTGGTGCAAGAAGTCCTCTCAAGGATTCTAGACTCTCCTGGTGCAAGATTGACATGGCTGTAGTTCAAGAAATCAGCTGTAAGGATTCCTCACCTTCTTTATGCTGATGACTGCTTGATAGTCACCCGAGCTACTTGTTCAGAAGCTAGAGTGTTGAGGCTTAAGCTTACACAGTTCAAGATGCTTAGTGGGCTTGAGATGAATCCAACTAAGTTAAGCTTACGATTCTCTCTGACTGTTAAGAAGCTTAGGCTTATTGCTATATGTGGGATTTTAAAAGTTGGGGAGGCAAAGGGCAGTTGGAAGTATCTGGGTGCACCCATTAGTGGAAAGAAGCTAAAGGCCAGGGACTTTGCATCGGTGGTGGAGAAGATGTCTAACAAGGTGTTGGCTTGGCAAGGAAGAAAGATTTCTGAGGCTGGTAGGGTGACTCTATTAAAATCTGTTTTACAGAGTATACCTGTCTATGCTATATTCATAGCTGACATCCCTTGTAAGGTCATTCGCCAAATGGAGCAAATTTGCAGATCTTTTCTTTGGCAGGGTAAGAGGTGGGGTATCAATATAGTGGCTTGGACTGATGTATGTAAACCTAAGGAGTTGGGAGGCTTAGGATTGAAAGACTTTGCACTGTGGCAGAGGGCATTGAAGATGAAAAGGATTGCAACATTCTTAGAGGAGGAAGACACTATTTGGAAAAGAGTTGCAGCTGCCAAATATCAATGGGTAGGAGTTCTCCCAATGGTTATGAAGAAGAAGGGTTCGACACACTGGAGGTCAGTTTGTAAAGCAGCATAGGATTTGGGTTTGGGGCTTAGCTGGACGCCAGGGCAGAACAGCAAGGTTAGGGTCATGCATGATCATTGGGTGCTGGATGGGGCACTTGCTTTGAAACCAACCTTGTGTAGGGGAGATATAGCAGAAACCCTGACTGTTGGTGACTTGGTAAATCAACATGGGTGGAATAGGGAGTTGTTGAAGGAACTCTTCCATCAAGAGATTGTGCAAGCTGTATTGGCACAACCGATTCACAGAAATCTAGTTGACAAGGCTAGATGGGAGTACAATGGAGTAGGACAGGTTACTGTGTCATCAGCTTATCTCTTGCTGGCCCAAAGGTTTAAGACAAATTGGAGCTATTGTGAAGAGGTGAATTGGAAAAATTTATGGAGGCTTCCTATTGGCCCAAGAGTCAAGCAATTCCTGTGGAAGGCACTCAGAGGTCGGCTGCCGGTTCGTGATAAGCTATGGAGTTTCTGCGCTGCAGCTGATAGAAGCTGTCCCAAATGTGGAGCTAATGCTGAGACAACTGAACATTTCCTATTTGATTGCTTCTATACAAGGGAGGTGTTAGAGTTTCTACTGCTGGAGTTGGGTGCAGGGAGATGTGAATGGAGACCAGATAACCTTATAGGTGCTCTGTCCCGATCATCCAGCCAGCCTGGAGTTCTACAATTAAAAGCCTATATAGGCTATGGGCTGTGGACTTTATGGAAAGATCGAAATCGTAGGATCTTTGAGGAGGAAGGTGAACCATCGCTTGTGCTGGCACGCAGGGCTAAGAGGTTAGCAGAGGAGAACCTGCTCTGTTTTCGGAAAAATAGCAAGAAGAACCAGGCTGCCAGAGATGAAGATGTATGGCTGTATAGGGTTGATGCATCATGCAGCTTAACAACGAGGGAATCAGCAGTTGCTGTGGTGAAAGTGGATGGAAGAGGTAAATACAATTGGGCTAAGGGAGAAGAAGTAGTGGCACAACATGTTTTTGAAGCTGAGACCATTGCCATCTCCAAAGCTCTGCTATGGGCTAAGGAGCGACAAAGAAGGAGAATTGTAATTGAATCTGATGCCTCCGATGTCGTCGACGTGATTAACTGTGCAAAGTTCTGGCCAAGGGATATGGACCCTCTTGTGAAGAAGATATGGAAGCAGATGCTAGATTTTGATAATATTCTGTTTTTAGCTATTCCTCGATGTACTAATGTCATGGCTGACAGAGTTGCCAAATGGTGCAGAGTTAATTACACCAGTTTTGATTGGCAGCAGGACAGGGACTAGGGGCCCTGCCACATTTGCTGTAAATAATTTTAGCTCTTTTGAGCTCAACTCATTAAAAAAAAAAAAGTAATGGAGATGAGAGAACCAATTAAGAATGACGACGAAGAGACGTAAAAGGTACCCCATCAAATAACGAATTATACTGCCTTATAGTCCGGAAGGGGATATGAGCGATGTTGGGCCAGTCAGCGCCTCCGTCCTCAAAAATAGTCTACATACTTCGACCAGTAATTGCGATACTTTGGTATGCCTATCTCCAACCAGGGCTTCATGTTACCATTATAGTGTTTGACAGCAGCCCTATCGATTTCTTTCTGGTTCACATTGGAGTTGTAACCAAGCCCAAGAACATGCCACGACCGATCTAAGGGGTATGTTCGGTTCCAGAATGTTATAAGACCAGGTGGAAGAGTTCCCAACTTCCATAGCAGTCTATCTTGGTTCTGCAGACACAAGTCAGTCTGTATTAGGCCCCAAACATAATGAAAACTTACAACAAGAGAAGTTGCTGGCAAAATCAATGCAACTGTTTTGAGAGACGAATGCATACAGCATTTAGAATGGCCTAAAGCAAAATCATTGGGTTTTTAAAGTACTAGACCAAAAATTCCCATGATTTACGATAAACTAGAAATTCCAGTAACGCATCAGAAATTGCGTAGATCATTAGGGGTTCGAAATTACTTGTAATGCTATCGCTTTCGAAATTAGGGGTTCGAAATTCCTCAATGTTCTGAACTTGTATGGTAGCGCTACCAGGAAGATTAGCCAAAAACCACATCCTCATAGCTGCATAATTGAGCCTATCGGTTACAATATGGAATACATGGTCTGCTGGATTCTGCAAGAAAAGGGTCAAGAATTAGTAGGATTGCATGCTAAGAAAAGGAAATTAGAAACAGAAACTGCTGGGTCTGGCAGTGAATCAGCTGACCTTGGCATTTAACACAGTAGAATTCACAACAACAGCTGCTGCCAATATATTATCAGAGAACAATGCATAATGATAAAGCTTATTAGGGTCTTCAAGTTTTTCTTGTTTCGGGAATTGCTGTTGGTCTGATTTGAGCCCGTAGTATTCTGTGGAAAGTCGTAGTGGAAACAAGCTTGGTGTCCTGTTTGAGTTCAATTAAGATTTATGCAATCTCTCAGTGTTGGAGTATGTAATTAGCAAGATGCCTCTTGTTAGGATTATACCCAAGTAGATCGTCAATTGACAGGTGGTTTGGATAAAAAACAAGTGCCAAACGAAGATGAGAAGAAAACGAAGAAGAGAAGATAGTAATGACACACAGATTTAATGTGAAAAAACCCTTCAAAATAGAAGGTAAAAAACCACGGGAGGAGAGGAGGAATCCACTATGAAAAAATCACCAAGAATACAACCAAGTTCTTAGTCTCTGTTTTCTTCAGGAAAAGAAAAACAGAGAACTTACAAAACTTTTCTCAAAGTATGAAGAATAATGAAACATTAACCCTAATATCATGATCTAGGGCTTATATATATAGACCACTACGATCCAATAGGACCTTAACGGATTTATACTAAAACAAATATAATAAAACCCGTTAAGTATAATTGCCTAAAATAAAACGGTCTTCAGCATCGGGCGTCCACGGTCGACCGTCAACTTGCCACGGTCGACCGTCATGCTTCCACGGTCGACCGTCAAGTTCCTACGATCGACCGTCAAGTTCCTACGGTCGACCGTCATGCTTGAACGGTCCATTGGCACGAGTCCATCATACGCCCGCGGTCGATCCTCGCATCGACCCTGAGAAGGGATTTGCTTGACAGAGGCTGACGGTCGATGCCACGGTCGATGTGGCGGTCGACTGTCAGAACCTTGAGACAAAACGATTGATGCTGCAGACGATGCTCCGATCGTCCGTGACAACCCGCGGTTGACCGTCAAGAGTCCACGGTCGACTGTGGTCTTCAGACTCTGCTGAGAAAGAGTTTTGAGACAAACTCAACAAATCTCCACCTGGCTCAAAAATCTTTGATTTCATCATACTAGTAGCACAAAACTCCCTCTCCTCCAAAATGCCCCGAAGGGCAACTCAATTGCTTCGAACTCCAATCAAGTCCAAGCAATGCTTGAACTTGACAACAGGAACTGACTTTGTCAGCATGTCAGCAGCATTATCTTCAGTACCAATTTTCTTGACACAGAGATCACCTCTTTCAACAAGATCTCGAACAAAATGATACCGAACATCTATATGCTTCGTTCTCTCATGGTACATCTGATCTTTCGTCAAATGAATTGCACTTTGACTATCACATAGAATTGTCCCATCACATGAAAACGAACTAACTTCACTTAATATGCCCTTAAGCCAGATTGATTCCTTTGTAGCTTCAATAATGGCCATGTATTCAGCTTCCGTCGTAGACAAAGCAACTGTGGATTGTAAAATCGAGCGCCAACTGATGGCACATCCACCAAGAGTAAAAACATAGCCGGTAAGGGACCTTCTTCGATCTAGGTCACCAGCATAGTCAGAATCTACATAGCCCATAACACTGCTTCCTGTCTTCCCAAAAACCAAACATGTAGAAGAAGTACCCTTCAAGTATCTTAAAATCCATTTCACTGCCTGCCAGTGAGCCTTTCCAGGATTTGCCATGTATCTGCTCACAACACTAACATCATGGGCAATGTCAGGACGAGTACATACCATAGCATACATAATGCTACCAACTGCATTGGAATATGGAACACGAGACATGTACTTAATCTCATCATCAGTTTTAGGAGACATATCTGCTGAAAGTCTAAAATGAGGAGCAAAAGGAGTACTAACAGATTTGGCATCAAGCATGCCAAAACGATCAAGAACTTTCTCAACAAAACCCTTTTGAGTCAAAAACAGTTTTCCAGCTTTACGTTCTCTCTTAATCTCCATACCAAGAATTTTCTTGGCAGCTCCTAAGTCCTTCATCTCAAATTCACGACTTAGAGCATCCTTCAACTGATCAACCTCAAACATATCCTTTGCAGCAATGAGCATATCATCCACATAGAGTAACAAATATATGAATGATTCATCAGGAAGCTTTCTAAAATATACACAGATGTCATACTTGCTTCTAGAGTATCCATGGTGCAGCATAAAAGAGTCAAAACGCTTGTACCACTGTCTAGGAGACTGCTTCAATCCATACAAAGACTTCTTAAGCAAACAAACATGATCTTCTTTTCCTTCTACTGTAAAACCCTCCAGTTGATGCATATAAATGGTTTCTTCAAGTTCTCCATTTAAGAAGGCAGTCTTAACATCAAGCTGCTCTAACTCATAATCATTTATAGCAACAAGACCAAGCAAGATACGAATAGAGCTATGTTTCACAACAGGAGAAAAAATGTTATTGTAGTCAATACCTTCAATTTGACTGTAGCCCTTTGCAACTAATCTTGCTTTGTACTTAGCATCCTCAACACCAGGGATGCCTTCCTTCCTCTTGAACACCCACTTGCATCCAACAATTTTCTTCTTGCTAGGAGGTTTTACTAAGACCCATGTTTGATTTTTCTGAAGAGACTCCATCTCTTCATTCATAGCAACCAGCCAAGAACCTAAGTCACTAGTTGAAATAGCATCTGAATAGGATGTAGGTTCATGAAAACAATCGATTTCTAATCCAGCAGACAGAGCATAAGCAACTAAATTATTTTTCGCATATCTCTGAGGTGGTCGAATATCTCTTCTTGGTTTATCTCTTGCAATGGAATAAATATCAGAATGAGTAGCCTCTTCTTCTTCATCATCTAAACCAGTCTGAGTTGGAGGTGCTTGCACTGAAGAAGAAACTTCCTGAGAAGTAACAGGAGTAAGCTCCACCTGCACCCCAACCAGTGAATTATCTGAGCCTCTTGAAACAAGAGGAGTAGCACAATTATTTTTCGGATGAAGCATAGCCGATTCATCAAAAGTTACATCCCGGCTAACCATGAACTTAGAAGCTTCAGGACACCATAATCTGTAACCCTTCACTCCATCAATGTATCCTAAGAAGATGCACTTCTTAGCCCTAGGAGCCAACTTTCCTTCATTCACATGACAATATGCTGGACAACCAAAAATCTTCAAATAAGAATAAGTAGGAGAATTTTCTGACCATACCTCCTCTGGAGTCTTAAACTCGATGGAAGCAACTGGAGATCGGTTCACTAGATGACAAGCTGTAAGCACAGCTTCAGCCCAGAAAAATTTCTCCAAACCAACATTAAAGAGCATAGATCGTGCTCTCTCAAGAAGTGTCCTATTCATCCGTTCTGCAACTCCATTCTGCTGTGGAGTACCAGGGACAGTAAGCTGCCTTTGAATACCTTCATTCCTGCAAAAGTTGTTAAACTCTCCACTGCAGAACTCTAGGCCATTATCTGTCCTCAACCTCTTAACTTTTCTCTCTGTCTGCTTTTCTATCAAAGCCTTCCATTGCTTGAACTTCTCAAAAACATCACTTTTCTGCTTGAGAAAATAAACCCAGACTTTCCTTGAAAAATCATCAATAAAGGTAAGCATATATCTAGCTCCACCTTTTGATGGAACTTGAGAAGGGACCCAAAGGTCAGAGTGAACATAATCCAAAGTAGCTTTGGTTCTGTGAATTGCACCACTGAAACTAACTCTCTTTTGCTTGCCAAAAATACAGTGTTCACAAAAGTCCACCTTCCCTGTACTCTGGCCACATAGTAAACCTCTTTTGCTCAAGAGAGACATACCCTTCTCACTCATGTGTCCCAAACGCATATGCCATAGCTTAGTTACTTCAGAATCTGACAAAGAGGAAGAAGTAACAGCTACAGAGCCTGTAACAGTAGTTCCCTGCAGCACATATAAACTATCGCATCTCTTGCCTTTCATAACAACTATAGCACCATAACAAACTTTTAGAACTCCACCTTTAGCTGTATACTTGCATCCATTTGCATCAAGAGTACCTAAAGAAATTAAATTCTTTTTCAACTCAGGAACATGCCTAACCTCCGATAATGTCATCACCATACCATCATGCATCCTTATCTTGATTGTTCCCTTACCAACAGCCTTGTAGGCTGCATTGTTTCCCATGAGAACTAGGCCACTATCCACTGATTCATAAGTGGAGAAATAATCCTTGTAAGGACACATATGATAAGAACAGCCGCTGTCCAGAATCCATTCATCCCTGCTGCGGATCTGATCCTGGTTAGCAAAGAGAACATCACCATTGTTTTCATGCACAACACTTGCCTCAGCAGTTTTATCAGGGTTCTGATTGTTTGGTGCTTCACGTTGTAACTTGTTCTTCAACTTATAACAATCATCTTTCTTATGGCCCTTTTTCTTGCAGTAATAACAGAAAATATTACTTGAGTCAAAATTTTTCTTGCCCCTTGGCTTTGATCTAGACTTAAATCTTCTGTTTTCTGAATTTCTGTCACTTGGCCTACCTCTAGCAACAAGACCCTCAGCATGAGAGCCAGAAGATTGAGAAGTAAGTTCATTATTTAGCATATCTCTAGATAGGATATCAGCCTTAACCTCCTCTAAAGAGATACTCTCTTTTTCATAAGTGACAGTTTCACGAAAGTGCTTAAAGGATGGAGGAAGAGAACATAACAGCAATAAAGCCTTATCTTCATCATCAATCTTAACTTCCAAATTTTCTAAATCCATGATAATGGTATTGAAATTATCAAGATGTGATTTGATAGATGTACCTTCCACCATGCGAAGCATATATAACTGCTGCTTAAGCCGGAGCTTATTGGTTAAGCTCTTCGTCATATAGAGAGATTCCAACTTCAACCAAAGAGATGCTGCTGTATCCTCCTTTGCAACCTCTCGAAGAACTTCATTGGATAAACACAATTGAATAGCAGTTAGAGCCTTCAAATCCAGTTCCATCCAATCTTCATCAGAGGTGGTCACTGGTTTCTTTGCAATCCCTCCAAGAGCCTTGAATAGGTTGTTCTGGACCAAAATCCCCCGCATACGAAGTTGCCATAAACTGAAACTGATCTTCCCATCAAACTTCTCAATATCAAACTTCGTTGCCATCACTCAACACCTAATCAATCAACCTAAAGCTCTGATACCAGTTTATTAGGATTATACCCAAGTAGATCGTCAATTGGCAGGTGGTTTGGATAAAAAACAAGTGCCAAACGAAGATGAGAAGAAAACGAAGAAGAGAAGATAGTAATGACACACAGATTTAACGTGAAAAAACCCTTCAAAATAGAAGGTAAAAAACCACAGGATGAGAGGAGGAATCCACTATGGAAAAATCACCAAGAATACAACCAAGTTCTTCGTCTCTGTTTTCTTCAGGAAAGGAAAAACAGAGAACTTACAAAACTTCTCTCAAAGTATGAAGAACAATGAAACCTTAACCCTAATCTCATGATCTAGGGCTTATATATATAGACCACTACGATCCAATAAGACCTTAACGGATTTATACTAAAACAAATATAATAAAACCCGTTAAGTATAGTTGCCTAAAATAAAACGGTCTTCAGCATCGGGAGTCCACGGTCGACTGTCAACTTGCCACGGTCGACCGTCATGCTTCCACGGTCGACCATCAAGTTCCTACGGTCGACCGTCATGCTTGAACGGTCCATTGGCACGAGTCCATCATACGCCCGCGGTCGATCCTCGCATCGACCCTGAGAAGGGATTTGCTTGACAGAGGCTGACGGTCGATGCCACGGTCGATGTGGCGGTCGACCGTCAGAACCTTGAGACAAAATGATTGATGCTGCGGACGATGCTCCGATCGTCCGTGACAACCCGCGGTTGACCGTCAAGAGTCCACGGTCGATCGTGGTCTTCAGACTCTGCTGAGAAAGAGTTTTGAGACAAACTCAACACCTCTGATATGTTTTCCCCGCTATAAAATAGCCGAAATGGAGAACAGAGAAAGTATGATAACAAATTTCTAATGACACGATTATGAATGACCATGTCCACTATGATAACAAATTTATCAAGCTGCATTTAGAACTTCTGCAATAAACATACAAATCACAACTAATGTACAACAGTTTATCTGATCATGATTCAAATGGTATCCTTAAGAAAAGTAAATAACCAACGGTTGAATCAAAATCACCTTTACTATTTTTCACTCTAATGTATTGTATTACTTAACCGGTGATTTTGATCTCAATTACCCGTTGGATCAACATGCAATGGTTGAGATCTCTAATCCTGTCTTAGGAGTTAGTGGATAGGGAACTCCTGATGTGAACTGGGTAACGTTGCACAATGGTTGAGATCTCTAAAAAATATTATGTTGAAATGGTGTAATCATGAACATCTCATTAATTATGAACGTCTCGTTGCTAAATTTCTTTAGTTCCATAGTATTTTTCGAACCCAATCATGTAAAAAGAAGTGTTTTAAAATATGTATTTTAGCGTCATAGTTAGGACTTAGGAGTTCCCAATTACTCACAATTACAAACAAGGCTATCGTTATTTGTATCCCTGTATGTAAGCTGGTACAAAAGTTCAGTTCCAGGTAGAGCTCAAATTCTATCAATTTACCTAGGAAGCTGACTGTTACAAGTTAAGACATCTAATATGTATGATCTGTTGAAGTTCTGTTAAATGAAATATTCGCAACCCTGGGAGCTGATTTAGGAGAGATTTATTTCTTTACATTAACATCTTGTGACCATTTCAAGATAATTAATTAGGCATGCAGCACGGGCAGAACATGTTGTGAAAATTGGTGTCGTGAGGAGCAGAAATAAAATAATCCAACTCATGTTGAATGTTAATAATACTTTATTTTGTACAATTTTTGGTTCCAGGCTTATCTTGTATGCATGTTGTTACTGCATGCATATATACAACGGTTTGAGGTTAATTGGATTAGTTATTTAATCATCCAGACAACTTGGGGACGTGCCGTTTTACGAATTTTTGCTGTTGTTTAGCGTGGAAATAGATTATATGTTGATATAGATGTTTATGAAGTTGTCAGCAATGCTGTGACATGAGATTGTTTTGTGCTGAAATGCGAATATGCTAATCATCTCTGGTGAAGGATTTTGGGGACTTTAGCAGGATTGATTTATGTGAGATATGCAGAATTCTGTCTTCATAGGTCTCTTGATTATATTTGTGAATTTTGGCTGCTCCAAGTTAAATCAGATGTTAGCTTCATGAAATTTTGCACATGCTTCAAGTAATGAGGATTATTCCCAAGTTGCTGAAGAAGTTGGACATCTAGATCAGCCTGAATCCCCTAAACAAGTGCAGCAAAGTATATATATCATCAAGGGAGCCTGTCAATTCCTCTAGTAATCTCCATGGTTCCAGAATCTGATGAGTCAAAACTAAAAGCAGCTTCAGCTGGAGAAAGTATTCAATATTCAGTTACAAAATACAAATACTGCACCAACTTATTCAGCATTTAGCCAATATGTACCCCCTTGAGAGAATTCTGAGCCGCCTCAGACACAAGGATCCTCGCGCGCACATCTCCAATTTTGTAACTTTTCTGCCTCTGATTCATCATGTACGGCAGTAGTAGCTTTAGAAAGGCTTTACTGTCCTTGGCCATTCTAAGTTCAGCATTCTCTCTCTTTTAAACATGAAAGTGGCTTTTCTTTAGCAGTAATTACTTGTCCTATATATCAACAGAGAGCATACATATACACACATATCTATGTATATTATTAGCGATATCCATGACACCAAGCTAGGCGGAAGGCATGTTTACGCTCGAGGGGAGGGCGATGGGGCCATGGGTTTAGGCTTCGGATAGTCAACCGTTTCCGTAACAATTGTCACCGCTGTCAGAAACACGTAAGTAAAAACATTGATCGAGTGAACACAGAGAACGGCACCCCGGCTCAAGCCAATGTGCCGAAGGTATGCATCATCCAGGCCTGCCAGCGTCTGCGGCGTCTTCCCCATATTACGCAAGAAATACTTTAGGAATAGCCGGAGATTATCGAGGTAAAACAAATGAGGCGACACATACTTATAAGACAAGAGGAAGCAGGCGTAAGCAAGCGAGTATCCAAGGGCTGGTGCAAGCCGAGATATGGAATCCTTCGGCAGCATAGCCCGGGTTCCCAGAAATAAAGTAAAAAAGGATGCGGTTAGAGCACCCTCGACGAGGTACGTCGCCAGAAGGTTTATGGCCTTCCTCCTCCGCTCGTTTCGCTGCGCGAAGATGAACAAAGAGGTTGCCGAGATGGAGGCCGTCATGGCGAAGCCATCGGCGATCATGAAGCCTAGGAATAAGGGGCTCTGGGCCAGAATGGCCATGCCAGTATTTGAGTCGAACCCTCCAGGTGGGGTGAAGCCGGCGGCGAAGGTGATGGTGACTAGCAGTACTGAGACTAGCATGAGATTTTCCGACATCTTCTTCGTCTTCTCGTCGTCGCCAACCATGTCCTTCCTTTCTTGTGGGTCTTCTCTCCGGGGACTGAACACCGCTCCGGCAGAAACAAGACATTCGACAGCACCAACCTGCATTACATCAATGCCCACAAATCAAGGGAATTCAAGTTTTAGCTTGAACACATATATACTTGTGTACGTAATGTTCTATTCTTTTGGAGGAAAAATATCATAAGTGCATGTCCATAAACGGACATACTTACCCACTGCAGTGATTCAAATTCACTGCTATCCCGAAGAAGATCAAGAGGAGTAAGACCAGCATTATTGGTGACGTTGTACTGTACATGTACTCTCTGACACTGCTTCACACAAGATACTTCATGTAAGCGATCACAGACTCTCTTGTGTTTGCTCACGAGATACTTAATACAACTATAGGACCCTGCAGCAGCGGCGAGATGTAATGGTGTATTCCCGTTGTAATCTTGTTGGTTTACAAGCTTTCTCAGATCTGCATCTCGGTAGACAAGACGTGTGACATCGCACTTGTCTCTCTCTCTCTCGGCAGCAACATGAAGAAGGTTCTTCCCATGGTGGTCGAGTTCTTCAGTGGATTCAGGGCAAATTCGTTTAACTTTCTTAATGATTTCTAGATAACCGTTGCGGGCTGCAATATGGATAATAGTAGAGCCATTTGCATCTCTTTCGTAAGCTATAGTCTTATCGTGTTCCAGGAGCAGTTTCACCATTGCTGAATCGCCGCAGGATGCTGCATAGTGGAGAGGAAGATCTTGGGAATCATCGGCCTGCCTATTAAGTCTTCCCTCTGATTGCAATAAGCGCTGGGTGATATCTGACAGCAAGATATATAAGAACAATGGATATTAGATTTATCCTTCCTTATTCACATCAATCATGTGATATTATAATTAATTATGCTTGATTCCTGAAAAGAACAATATAAATCACTGGCATCCTTTTTTCCCCTCTCTCTGATAATTCCCCTCTTTTTTTCCCTTTTTCTAGGATGCAATTTGTTTGTTCCGTCTTTAAGTCTTTTAGATTTGCATGGTTGACTCCATTATCCAAAGGGGTCTTTGCATATTAAACTTCAGAATTAGCCTAGTTAGATTTTCATGGTTGACTCCGTTTCCCATTTTTCTATTTATTTTTTATTATATTGCATCTTTTGATTTGGTTATACGCTATGTGTTCATGTATCGATTTAGAGCTTGTAAATATTGATCAAGATCGAGAATCTGACGCTTCCACACCCACAATATCGAGAAATGCCAAGCAATCGATGGTTTTTTGCAATTATTTATTCTTTAGAGTGGATAAAGTTGAAAAATATGCTAAGAGCAATACGAAACTCGTAGAAACTACAACAACAAAAAAAACAGAGAAAAAAAAACAGTCATTTGAATCCAGAATGAACGTACGTACCTTTACTGCAGAGGACGGCGGCATGCAGGGCTGTCTTCCCTGCAGGGCCTGCGTAGGCAGCGGTGAGAATAGAGCTTGAATTTCTTGATAGTTCAAGCAAATACTTCAGCAACACGTCCACCACGTTATAGGACTTGGCAACAATAGCCAAGTAAAGTGGAGATTCACCAGCACTGTTAGCCATGGAGATCCATAGCCATAGCCTCCCTCTCCCCTCCTGCAGTGCCCTCACCGCCCTATCCGCATCTCCCAACCGTGCAGCCTTATGCAACTCGGTGTCACTGTTTGTATTTCTTGCTGCCATGTTGGAAGAATCTGTTGATCAAGTTATATTATAATTATATAAACCTTGACTAGCTTATGGTCAGTACTCTCATCCGATGATTAAAAATCTAAACACCTTTTTCAAGAAAGAAGGTTATTATAATGGGAATTAATGTGCAAGAGGATATCCAAAACCTTTTTCATAAGAAAACTATTTCTATAAGATAAGAAAGATTGATGGTCAGTCAACTTCCACATTTAATGATTATTTCAATCTCTTAGGCCTCGTTTGATATGGGGTTAGGAAAAATAGGAATAAGAGATTTTGAGATCAGGGGGCGTTCGTTTCTCTGGAATGATTTGAAATGAAGTGTTGGAATGGAATGTGATTCCTATGGAATGAAATGGAATATCACTTTTGTTGTTTGTTTGGTGGTGGTGAAATGGAATGGAATGTCATTTTTGTTGTTTGTTTGGTGTTGGAATGGAAACAGAATCCAGTGACTTTTTCAGTTTTTGTGTTTATTTTGCGATGGAATGGGGGATATGATCACCCCTGAATGCTAGTGGTGAGAATACCACAATGTATTCCTATTTTGATATATATTAAATTTTTTTATGACATTAATAATATAATTGTCATATTTGGATATCTATGTTGATGAAAATATAATAATTGTCATATTTTGGATATTAGAGAAGGAATTTTATTGGCCAAGCTATTTTTTTCATTCGATGATGGTAATCAATTTTATTGACGAAACATATAAGTTCTGAATACTTAAGATGATGTTAATCGAATTTATAACATCCATGTACATCGAGTATTCAAACTTGTATAAAAAAAAAACTCCTGTATAATATTTGAAACCTCATTATGAACAATCCCAATTAATAAGCCAACAATTTAGATGATAGCATCCAATTACATGTCAATTACTTGCAAAAATCTCCCGGTCATAGCGACCAACAATTCCTTGTTCCAATCCAGATTTGTCACCACCACCCGCACCTTGTCTGGCCGGAACATGCTCAGGTTCCACGCCACTATCGCCCCTCAGTCATGCCCCACCACGAACACCTTATCCCCATCTCATCACACCCCGAAACAAAAACCATTAGATTGACCAAAAAGATCAAATTTTTTTTCTTTTTTCTGAAACAAAGGTGTACTCCGGGAAGCCATGGAGGAGCAGAACAACCGGGCTCACGTCGCCGAACCCACGCAAGTCGGGGCCACGACGCGGTAGCCACGGGTTGCGAGGGCAAGGATCTGGTGGCGCCACGCGTACCAGAGCTTCGGGAAGCCATGGAGGAGCAATACAACCAGGCTCACGTCGCCAAACCCACGCAAGTCGGGGGCCACGGGCGGCGAGGGCGAGGATCTGGTGACGCCACGCGTACCAGAGCTCTGAGAAGCTGTGGAAAAGCAGCACAACCGGGCCCATGTCGCTGAACCCACGCAAGTCGGGGGCCACGGCGCGTGATACGAGCGGTCTACTCGTAATTCTCTCGTATCGGGTCTCTACTGCTCCAATTGATCAGAATCGGCCTGATCGGACTTGATTTGAGTCCAATTGGCTGATTTGGCTAGCTGGATCGGATCTGGCTTGAGCTGGATCGGATCTGGCTGAGTCTGATTGGATGAGACTTGACTGGGTCAAGTCTGAATTGATCTGGATCAGGTTGACCAGGTTCAATTGGCTGGATGTGGCTGAGTCAGTTGGCTGGGCTGAACCAGCCTGGATCCGAGGGCTGAGAGTCGCTGGAGTGGATCGCCGGCGTAGGGGCGGCGGTAAGGATCTTGGCAGGGAAGGTCGTAGGACGGTGGGTAAGAGATCCGCCAGCTCAGATCTGGGAGATGGATGGAGGATTGGCCGGATCTGGGAGGTCGACGGCGGTTTAGAGGAGGCCGGCGTCGGGGACGATGACGGGGAGCTCGGCGGGGGTCCTTGGGACGCCGGGAAGGATCGTGGGAAGACGAGGAACGGATATGGGAGGTTTTCAGGTGAGATCGGGGTAGGACGTGGGTTGACGGCGGTGAGGATGAAGGTCGAGTTGCCGGGGGAAGGTGCCGGGGAAGATGACGGAGGCGGAGGAGCGGCTTGGCGAGGTCGTGGGATCTTGGGGAAGTGGTTGGTGACCTTGGTTGGCGACGGGAACGGCCGGAGAAGCGGAACGACGGTGGTCGGCGTGAGGCTCGGGCACGGGAGAGAGAAGAGAGGAAGAAGACGGTGACGTGGAAGGTGACTGGGTGTGGGGCGCTGACGTGGAGGAGAGAGAAAGTGACGGGAGAGAGAAATTCCGGTGGAGGTGATGCCGGCTGCGGAGAAGATGACCGACGGGGAAGATGGTGGATCAATGGTGGATTTTCGGGTGGAAACTATATTACTTCTACTCCTATGATATTCTACTTCTATGATATTCTATCAACTATTCTTAACTTATCATTCATCTCATGCATAACCTAATACAAACTAATGAGGTCCTTTTATAGAGACCTTGACAGAGTCATAATCAAACTAAAAAACCCCCTTGCTTAATTAGCAAGTAATAAGGCTTTCAAACTCATCTCAACTTCCTAACTCAAAGGGACTCTTAATTAATTTCTAACAATCAAATATCAACTAGGACTCAATAAAAGAATAATAACAAATTCTAATCAAATACTCTAGTTTGAACTTGGTAAGACCAAGTCAAACTAGGAAAGAGTCTGAACCAGTTTGGTTCCTTTTCTGGGTTCGGATCCAGTTGGTCGAGTCGGATCGACTCGTATCAGCGCGGTAGCCACGAGAGGCGAGGGCGAGGGCGAGGATCTGGTGGCGCTACGCGTACCAGAGCTTCGGGAAGCCTTGGAGGAGCAGCACAACCGGGCTCACGTCGCCGAACCCACGCAAGTTGGGGGCCATGACATGGAAGCCACGGGTGGCAAGGGCAAGGATCTGGTGGCGCCACGCATACCAGAGCTGCGGGAAGCCGTGGAGGAGCAGGACAACCGGGCTCACGTCGCCGAACCCACGCAAGTCGGGGGCCACAGCGCGGTAGCCACGGGTGGCGAGGGTGAGGATCTGGTGGCGCCACACGTACCAGAGCTCTGGGAAGCCGTGGAGGAGCAGCACAATCAAACCCACGTCGCCGAACCCACGCAAGTCGGGGGCCACAACGCGGTAGCCACGGGCGGCGAGGGCAAGGATCTGGTTGCGCCACGCGTACTAGAGCTCCGAGAAGCCGTGGAGGAGCGGCACAACTGGGCTCACATCACCGAACCCACGCAAGTCGGGGGCCACGGCGCGGTAGCCACGGGCAGCGAGGCCGAGGATCTGGTGGTGCCACGCGTACCAAAGCTCCGGGAAGCCATGGAGGAGCAGTACAACTGGGCCCACGTCGCCCATCTCGGAGAGGAGGAGAAGGGGGTCATCGTATGCTTCTAAGGAGAAGGTGTTGGAGCAAGAGCCGGAAATCCTCCCCTACCGGGCCTTGGCGTCTTCGCTGTCTCTGCAGCCATCCGCCGCTGGGAGCCCTCGCCTCCTCGGCCCGCCATGAAGGTTTCGGACTCGTGCCACGTGCTCCTCCCTCCTCCTAGTCCCACGAGAGGAAGACACTGCGGCCAGCGGTGAAGAAGATCACGAGAGGCTCGTTCTCCGCGCGGGATAAGAGGGCATTGGAAAGTTATTCAATGTTGGAAAATAGTTGGCTGGAAAACCAGGCTGGAAAATGTTTCTGGCCATAATTTGGCCAATAACATTTGGTTAGAATTGAAAGTTTTGAAAAGGTTTTGGAATGGTTCTGGAATGGAATTGATACGAGTCGATCCGACTCGACCAACTGGATCCGAATTCAGAAGAGGAACCAAACTGGTTCAGACTCTTTCCTAGTTTGACTTGGACTTCGCTTGTTCAAACTAGAGTATTTAATTAGTATTTATCCTTAGTCTTTTATATTTAATTGAGTCCTAGTTGATATTTGAGTTATGAAGTTGAGTTGAGTTTGAAACATTATTACTTGCTAATTAAGCAATGGGGTTTTCTTGTTGGATTAGGACTATGTCAAGGTCTCTATAAAAGGACCTCATTAGTTTGTATTAGGGAATGCATGAGATGAATTATTAAGAATAGTTGATAAATTATCATAGGAGTAGAATACCATAGGAGTAGAGATAATATAGCTTCCACCATATATCTACCATAGATCCACCTTCTTCCTCGTCGGTCATCTTCTCCGCAGCCGGCACCGCCTCCACCAGTATTTCTCTCTCCCCGTCACTTTCTCTCTCCTCCACGTCAGCGCTACGTCACCCCTCTCTCTCCTCGTCATCTGCCACATCAGCATCATCTTCTTCTCTCCCGTGCCAAACCCTACCTTCCCGCCGATCTCCTCCGTCAAGCCCTCTCCGGCCGCCCCCGTCGCCAACCAAGGTCACCACTGACTTCGCCTATCTCCCACGACTCCGACCACCCCTCCATCGCCCGCATCGTCTTCTCCGGCGGAATCCCCGTCGTTCCCCACTTCACAGCCGCCGCCGTCTTCCACGACCCCGACCGCCATTAACCCCCCAGATCCCTCCCCAGTTCCCGGCCGACCTCCCTAAACCGATCCCAACCCTTCTAAGCCACGCCCGAGCCTCACCGTCGTCCCCGACGTCGATCCCCTCTAAACCCACCGCCGGCCACCTCCTAGATCCCGTTGATCCAGCCATTCTCTGACCAATCCAACCCTTCGGATCTCTTCCCCACCTCCAGGCGACCCTTCCTGTCAGTGTCCCGACCACCGCCGTCGCCCCTACGCCGGCGATCTACTTCGGCAAACCCCAGCCATCGGATCTCCCAGCCAACCCTTGTCCCACTCAGCCATTAGTCCAATTCAACCACTTAGCCCGATCCTAGCCGATTCTGCCAAGTTACTAAGCCCAGATCGAGCTAGATTCAATTTCTTGAGCCAAATTCGATCCAGATTCATCTAAATCAGCCCATTGGACTCAAATCAAGTCCGATCAGGCCGATTCTGATCGATTGGAGCAGTAGAGACCCATTACGAGAGGATCACGAGTAGACCGCTCGTGACAGGAATGGAGTCCATTCCAGTGAAACAAACACCTCAACTACTGGAATGCCATTTCATTCCGGCCATTCTAACCAGTTTTAGAGGGAAACAAACACCCCATTAGGAAAAGTGAAAATAAAGTAGTAATGATTAGTTAGAATAAGAAAAAGTAGAGTGGTAGTGATAGGTGGAATGAGAATAAATAAATAATGATTATTTGAAATAAGAAAATATGTTTGTGAATAAGTATAGAAATAAGGGATTACACCAAACGGATTCGGGGATCCTGTATCGCGGATGTGTGATGCAGGATATGCATCGCACATCCGGGCCGTGTGATTGCATCGGGATGGGCATTGGGATGTGTGTGATGCGTGATGCAATCATACGGTCCGGCTGTCCGCGATGCAGGATCCCCGAATCCACACCAAACATGCCTTTAAAAAGAAAAAAAAGGAATACTTACAACCCTGCCGGGCCAAGTTCTGGCAACCTGCGTCGTGGCTTGGAAAGTTATGGCGTGTTCAAGGGATTGGGGTGTGCATATTTTTGAAATTACGTAATGAAACAAGAAGATGATGCGCTCAACTACATACAAAAATGAAACATTTAAAACTAATGTACGGCCTTGTAATTTCCTTAAACAGGTGTTGCATGCCCAAAATCATAAACCTCAGGCCCTCATCCAAGAAATACTACAGGGACGATTATTTGTGCGAAAAGAAGAATATTTAGTAGAAACATAGCCTCATCCAAGAAAGACTATAGAGACGAGTATTACTGCAATTTAGGCTCAAAATTTAGTGAAAAGGGAAAATCATAGAGAGAGTCTGCCAGACAAACCTCGGAACCACCGTAGCCAACCGAAGCTAATCCATCCACCACCAGACTTGCTTGACTGTCTCCTTTGCACTCAAGGATCTCATACTTATAGACCGTAGATTTTTAAGTGGATACAGTTGTGTGAGCCTATAGAACAGTCTGAACAGATCCCTGTTGAAGTAAGTTCGTGCTTGATCTTTCTTCACAACTAATAAGTCTAGCCGTGGATTTGGGGCTGAATGAGACCCCTTTGTCTCATAAGCAAACCACGACTTGTCGGGTTTCATGCCCAAATCAGCTGCCTGCAGTTGATGATCTCAATAGAAATCCAACGGACCGGACCCTGTTAGTGTAACTTATCTTTCTCTGATCTTTTGGTCCCTAAGGAGACATGAAGTTACACTAGTGACATCTGCAATCCAATTCTTCTCAGCAACTCTAAAACATGTCATCTAATCTAGTATATATTGCATCCATAAAAGTATCAAGCTAGACAAATTACAAAGAAAAACACAGTCAAATGATTACATTCTATACATCGATTAATCACACCAAATACATTCAAAATATGCTAGGCAATCTGCATTCCTTTTTTTTTCTCATAAAATGAAGCAACCCGCCGGGTTCGGATCATAGCCCCTATCATAGACTACAAGGTTTGGAGGTTGCTTGTACACCGGACGCCAATTGTTTGAAGACGTAACGGTTGGATCCTCGTCATCTGAGTCGTCTCTGTTCATGACTTCATTGATGCTGATTATGTCTGCATAGCCTCCTAACTTTTTTCCTCAAAATGCATGTTAATCTGACAGAATCAACCCCATCCCCAGTCACAACCACAGGGTCTTCACCCCTCGCTCTTATTGCAACCGAATCCACCACAACTGTTAAATGCTAAGAATTTTGAGTTAAAGATGATACATGCTCTGATGAGTGTACTTGATTTGTATGGAAAATTCATTTCTATGCCTCTAACATGGCATGCAAGATAACTAGTATGGTTAATTTTTGTAATTGGATATAAGGTTTTCAAGAAGCTGTTAAGGAACAGCCCTTGAGTTGCTCAAGTGGTAGCATTGATACTGCCAAGCTCATCGCCTTCTTCCTCGACTTGTTGCCATTCCATTCACTTTGCAAGGCGAATCTTAATCAGATATCCTAGCATTCAGTTATAATCAGGTATAAAACCACTTTGCAAGCATACGTATCATATGTCACAAAAATGTTATGAGTGACATAATTTAACATTAAAGAGAATGGCAGGAAAAAGTTAATTAACATGTGAAGCCATACCCTCATCCTTGATAGTCCTGGTTGAGGAGAATTTGATGATGAGAGAATATTTTGTGTAGAATTCCACAGTCTGAATCACATATACAGCAAGTTGAATTGGGAAGAACTTGTTCCTAAGATTGTCCCGAATGTCCCAGATAACTTCAATTAAAAGAGAGATTAGATAACTACATTACTGAAAGGAAGACATAAACATTGACTTCATGGTTGACCATACAAATAACAATAAATTGTATAATTGGATTAGTTGGGTCTTGTTCTAGACTTTGAAGAAAATTAATGGCGGTTTCCTGACCTATTGCTGTGCTTTTAAGTAACTTTAGAAGTATCAGACAAAGATACTAGCTTGTAAACTAAAGTTTCAAGGAAGAAACCATGTGGACAGAGAAGCCAGAAGGAAGAAGGGAAAGCTATTGTTGTTCATTTTCCTGCTCTTCTTCGCTTTAAAACCCAACGTCTCCTTCTGTGAATCAGAAAACCAACAAGAGAACCTCACCCGGATCCTCACAACGATCCAATTGTAAATTTGTTGCTTTTCTTATGGTTTTCATTCTTAGATCTCTGCTTTAATACTCATCCTGTTCAAGTACGGTCGTGCTTGACCTTTCTTCACAACTGATATTTATAGACCGTAGATATTTAAGTCTAGCCGTCGATGTGGGACTGAACGAGACCCCTTTGTCTCATAAGCAAACCACGACTTGTCTCGGGTTTCTCCATTGGCGATAGATGAAGCCATCAATGTTGGATGGATCAATTTGTGGAAGATAAAAGGCGGGGTCAAGACCAAAGATGTTCTTATGGAAATTCTTCAACGACAAAATACCCATTGCTGAGAGACTCTGGCGACTTGGGATTGCACCCGATCCCACCTGTCCTGTGTGTAGAGCACACCAAGAGACTGTTTTGCAGCTCTTTTTTGAATGTTCTCATGCGATAGGAGTTTGGGATGCCATCTGTCGAGATCGATGGGCGACATGTTAGGATTTGAAGGAACGAGAAGCAAAGAAATCGGAAACAAGGACACACAGATTTTACGTGGTTCATCCTAGAACAGGGCTACGTCCACGGAGTTGCTGGAGTTTCACTATCAAAGGCGAAGAAGCCAATTCCAAGATACAATGACGGCCGCACATATAAACCCTCATCCTAGGGTTTCGGCACATAAGGTATAGGAAAAATTACATAAACTACCCCTATCAAACAGATCTCAAATCCATTTTTGTTCCGGGGGTGCTGCCCCCGGAAACCCCCGCCGGTGCACTGCCCCGGGCCCCGTCAGCTCTGCGTAGTGCGTCATAGTCGGGGTCCGTATCATAATCCAAGACTAGGAGAAGATCAGACTCCACACCTCAACACGACAACGGTGCAACAATGCTAGCAACTATTCACAGTAACAACGCGTGATGACCACAATGGGCGCAAGACGGGGGCAACGTACTCTTTATGGTGGATATGGAAGAATCGGAATGCCAAGGTATTTGATGATGTCTCCTATATCTCTTCACCGGCTAATCTTTCTACATTAATCAAGAGACGGATTCAAGAATTTCGAAGTTCGCTATCGAAGGAGGAACATCACTTAGAGCCCCAACAATATCTTGTTCTTATGACTGATACTTCTTTTCTTAATGGAATTGCCGGTCTTGGAGCTTGCTGTGTTTTTGGAGTTTCTGGAGGTATTCTTTGGTGATGGGATGGCTTTGGCAGGGCCAGCTCTGTTGTTGAAGCAGAGTTGTTGGCTATTGATGGGGCGATCAAGGAAGCCTTAACAAGGAAGATGATGGACATCCACATTGAATCTGACTGTTTATTGGCGATCGGCTATTTGAATGGCACCATGGTGTGGCCGCCGTCGCTGTAATTAGTTCTCAAGTCAATTTGGTTGTCTACTAGCATGGCTGATAACGCATGAAAAGTGCACAAATCACCCCTTTAACTAGGTCCTGTTAGCCTCCGAGCAATGCTATTTTGATTGTCTTTTCCCCATTTCAGGCTTAAGGACCCTCAACGAAGATTAGATCAAGTTTGGTGCTAAAACGAACAAATAAAGAACCTGCGAAGTCAAAGGAGCAAAAGTGGGCCATCTTTGAAGATTAAACTGTACCTACTTAAGAAGAACCAGATGATGTGCTATATATGGTTGGAAAGCTCTTGAAGTCTAGATTCCAGAACTTTTTACGGTTCGTGATTTGGAGTTTCCTAGAGGAAGATATGCTATTTTTAGTACAGAGGTGCAGAAGAAGCAGTTACGAAAAAACCAGATCGATCCGCTTTCCAAAGCAGATCGATCTTGCTCGGGCATGACCCAAATTTTGAGGTCACGAATGAAGGAGATTGATCCCATTTCCAATGGAGATCCATCTCATTTGATGCTGGGGGAAAAATAAAGGGTTGAGATCTAATCCGAGTTAGGGTTTGATTAAGGCTTATAAATAGACCTTTTGAGAGGATTTTTGGCAGCCACCCAAGGACGAATTTTCCTCTCCTCCTGGGTGTTTCCTTGGTTCTTCTTCCTCAATAAACATTAGGGTTAGGTCTTGAAGATAGATCCATGGCGGGAGCGCGTCATCAACCTTCCCCGATGGATCGTTTCTTCAAGATGAGTAGCTAAATCTTTATTCTAGGAAATTCTATGATGTAATAGGGAGTTTATTTCGGTTTTCCTATGGATCATAGCATGTATTTTATGATGGTTTAATGGATAGATTTCGAATTTTATATATCTATTGGTAATATTTCTTATGGTGAATGTATTGTTTGCTCTTTGTGCCCTAATTTCGGTCTGTCTTGTCTCGATTTTTCCGTGGGTTTACAGCCGGATTTTGTGAAAACTCAAAACATAAGAGTTGTAGATCTCTGTCTTAGCTTTCCAACGAATCTTGAATCACCTTGTTTCGAGTTCGGATGTGAAAGTTATGCTGAGATTACGATCACTGGTTTTGAGCATTGCATGTTAGAGGCTAGGATTATGACTTGTTATAGATGCTTTCATGCTAGAACCATGTTAGATCTTTGGATTGGATTCTAAACCCTAGATTATGATTGTAGGAGTGCTAGAATCACTACCTTAATGCTAGAACCATTAAGACCTATGATTGTAACCTATAATTCATTCTTTATCTTTATTGATTAGGCGATCTCAAAGTGCTAGAACCACTTTGATTATTTTCCTACCAATTATCCGTTGATTTGATCTTCATTCCGACGTAGGCTTCTAATGAATCTATGTTGAGTGATAGTGGACCTAGCCGATCTTCTATCAACCATAGAAAACCATCTTGAACTTTTTGAATTGCTCTTGTCCTAGGAATGCCTAGATAGCTCTCGATTACGGATTAGAACTTCCTAGCTTTTTCTCCTGTTGTTATTCTCTCGATTTAGTTTGATTCAAGTTAAGAGTAGTTTTTAGACCAACTATCATCCATCTTCCTTAACTTTTGATTTAGATCTATGCACAGTAATTAGACTTAATCCTGTTTTCCCTGTGGACCGACCCGGACTCATAGCTATCTACCCCTTAAGTAGTTAGTAGTGATTCGGATTATAAATTTGTAATTTTGGCGTCCTTGTTAAGGTAACGACACTTTTCAAGGCGTGTCAATGGCATGTAGCTTGAGCTTCACTCACATTTATCGCGAGGCAAACACGGTGGCGAACGGGATAGCCTTTCGGGTGCGCTTGGGTCTTCAAGAGGGGATTAGGCATTGACTGCTCCTTGTATGTGTCCTAACTCTGTTTTATCTGCTTTTTCCCCTATCATGTTTTGATCTTTCTTCCTTTTGTTTATGTTCTCATCCCCTTGGATTTATCTAACAAAATAAAATAAAAGACTTGTCTCGGGTTTCATGCCCAAATCAGCTGCCTGCGGTTGATGATCTCAATAGAAATCCAACGGACCGGACCCTGTTAGTGTAACTGATCTTTCTTTGATCTTTTGATCCCTAAGGAGACCTGAAGTTTCCAGCAGACACACTAGTGACATCTGCAATCAAATTCTTCTCAGCAACTCTAAAACATGTCATCTAATCTAGTATATTGCATCCATAAAAGTATCAAGCTAGTCAAATTACAGGTATTGAGACTATTGAACATGTCCTCTGCCAATGCAACTATGCCAAAGAGGTGTGGAGTAGGGTGCTGGTGGATACAGGTATTGATGCTACCACTATGTCTACTGAGCTCTGCTTTCAGATTCTTCAAAGGTCATCAAGTACAGAGAGCTGTGTTGTGCTTAAGTCAACGGTGGCGTACACCCTTTGGTGGTTATGGAAGAGCAGGTGTTCTGAAATGTATGAACAGGGGGGCTGGGATCCTCTCTACCTGCAGTGACATGTGAGGTGGCAAGTCCGCGAGTACCTATTGCTTAACTAGAAGGGGAGATCACCGAGGGAGCGAGAAGCACGGAATGAGGTATGTATTCAAGTTGATGCCTCAATGACACCTGAAACAAGGGCTGCGGGAATTGGTGTTGTGAGCAGGGACAAGGAGGGGACTCTGATATGGACTTACTCAACTTTTGTTTCAGTTCCCTCTATACTTAACGGGGAACTGGTAGCTATTAAATATGAAGTGGTGCAAGATTTCGAGAAAGGAGAGAGGCAGATTGTAATAGAGACGGATTCTAAGTTTGCAGTGGAACTGATCAGAGGTGAAGCTCCTTGGTCAGTTGAGGTAATCAACGATTTGAAGGAAGTTTGGAACTGGATGGGCAAGTTTAAAGAGATCCAAATTATGTATATTCTAAGGGAGCAGAACTACGGAGCAGATTGGATGGCAATACAGTCTCGCATTTTGGGGTTATCTATGGCTAGTATGGGTTCTCTAGAGGATAGCTCTAGGGATCCAGTTTTCAATCCCATGTAGAGAGTTTTTCTTTCCTTTGTAGCCTGTTGGGCTTAACTTGTCAAAAAAAAAATACGCATCATATGTCACAAAAATGTTATGAGTGACATAATTTAACATTAAAGAGAATGGCCGCAAAAAGTTAATTAACATGTGAAGCCATACCCTCATCCTTGATAGTCCTGGTTGAGGAGAATTTGATGATAGAATATTTTGTGGAGAATTCCACACAATATTAGACATAAACATTGACTTCATGGTTGACCATACAAATAACAATAAATTGTATAATTGGATTAGTTGGGTTTTGTTCTAGACTTTGAAGAAAATATAGGCAGTTTCCTGACCTATTGCTGTGCTTTTAAGTAACTTTAGAAGTATCAGACAAATATACTAGCTTGTAAACTAAGTTTCAAGGAAGAAACCATGTGGACAGAGAAGCCAGAAGGAAGAAGGGAAAGCTATTGCTGTGCATTTTCCTGCTCTTCTTCGCTTTAAAACCCAATGTCTCCTTCTGTGAATCAGAAAACCAACAAGAGAACCTCACCCAGATCCTCACAACGATCCAGTTGTAAATTTGTTGCTTTTCTTATGGTTTTCATTCTTAGATCTCTGCTTTAATATGACTTGAAACTCTACCATATATCTGCTTTGTATCTAATTGTTAAGTAGTTATTTTTCCACGAAAGTGTACTAAAATATCTCAATCAATTACCAAGGCTTGTGTCTGTTTTATGAAACATAATAGAGGGAACCTTCAAGCCAGATGCAGTAATCCTTTCCCCTTCCCATTCCTTTGTATTTCGTTAGGGGTGATAACGATAGCTACTGTTCATCAATGTTTGCATCATTTATTAATCCAAGACCAAAAGTTCCCATTCTCATCTAGTTTGTGAGGAAAGAAACAAATACTTTGTTGCACACAACTATACAAAATCCTTACAAAATCCTCACAAAACAAAGAAATTAAGGGAAAATTTCTTTGTTTTCCCTATGGAATGCTATGAATTGGTCCCTGCAAAGACGGTGATGGCTGGTATAGGGATTCCGTTGGAAATCGACCTCTCGACGCGGGAGGCGGCGAGGGGCCACTACATCCGGGCTTGTGTGGACATTGACTTGGGGGCTCCGGTGAAGAAGGAGCTACAGGTCCTGCACAGAGGAAGGCTTAGAACCGTCCCGGTGGTGTATGAGAACAATTTGGTGTGCCCCAGGTGTGACCTTATTGGGCATGATGAAGTGGAGTGCACTTCGCTGGTCGTTGCGGCTGGTGACAAGGGGGGTGTCGGAGGCGAGGCCCGGAACTTGAGGGTAGAGGTGCCTGTAGATGGTGGAATGGCTGGTGCTCATGATGGAGGCCGGAAGGAGGTCCGGGGAGGCCGGAGAGTAACCACTGGTGCGAAAGTGCTGGAAGAGGGGCCAGAGGTTAGGAGGAAGGAGGAGTACCTTGCGGGCAAATCATCATTGGTGGGGGAAGTGCGACGTCTTCCGGTGACGGTGACGACGGCGGATGGTTGGCAAGTGGTCCGGCGAGGTAGGCACAGTTCTCGAGGTGGTCTTGGGGGGCGTGCAGGTGCAGGTCATATCTCGCAGTGGCAGAAGAGGAGTGGGCAGAGATGGCAGGGGCGCCTCAACCCTGCGATGCAAGCGCGTGTCCATGGTAGGCGAGACGCACCGCTGGATCATGGCCGGCAGGAGTGGAAGGCAGTCTCATGTGACAGGAGGGAGACGCCGCCCAATGTAGCCATGGAAGAGGAAAGGGGTGGCAGGGAAGGTAGAGCCTCGGAGGAGAGAGATGGGAATATGCGTGGTGGGTCAGATGTGGTTGTACTCAGGGACAAAGGCAAACAGGTTGTCTCCCATCATGTGCATATCTCGAGGTGCGGAGGATCGGTGGATTTAGGCGAATCTATCTCAAAAGTTTGTAAGGTGGCTGGTGGGCTCCATGATAGCACACTTGATGGGTCTGTTGGATCTCTTGGCCCAGTTAGAGTTAGGATGCTCTCTAAGAAGATTGGGCCTGAGAAAGGGGGTTCTTTTGCTTCACTAAATTCTGGGCTTCAAAAGGGTGGGACAAAGGGGAGGTCTATGGATAAATTGCATGAGGACACCGTTGGTTCCAGTGCTGCTGCATGTAGGAGAGCTATAAGGGCTACAGTGTCGGGAGGAACGGAGGAGATGTGGGATAAATTGCATGAGGACACCGTTGGGAAGCTTGATAAAGCTCTTTGCTCTGAGACGCCAGTCTTCGTAGCCAATAGCTACGCGGCGCTGGCGGAAGGGGATGAGGAGGTGGATGGCCCTGCGGAGGAAGAGGATGACATGGAAGATGACTTCTTGCTGGATGAGCAACCGGCAGAGCATGATGGTGTTTTATGAAGATTGTTGTGTGGAATTGCAGGGGGGCGGGGGCGGCTAGAGTGATCATGTCCTGCCGTTGGTTGTTTAGAGAATTTTGCCCTGACTTTGTTTTTCTTATTGATACTCTGGTTTGGGATGGTGGCTTGCCAAATATTCAGAGGCAGTTGGGTGCTCGTTACGAGTGTTTCCTATTGTCGGCAGAAGGGAGGAAGGGAGGCATCTTTGCAGTATGGCTTGCCAGTTTTGAGAGGGTCTCCTTCTCCTATTTTTCCCGGCAGGCGGTACATGGGGTGGTAACTGCTCCTGGAGTTGGGCAGTGGGTGTTCTCCATTGTGTATGGTGCTCGGCGTGTGACTGAGAGAAGGGAGCTTTGGGAGGTCTTAGCCAAGGCTGTGTCACTTGATGTTCCCCACCTGGTGGCAGGTGACTTCAATGCTATACTTTCGGCGGAGGAGAAGGTGGGAGGTGCTCCTTTCTTTTTTGGAGCTTCAGAGTGCGATTTCTTGCAATTTTTGTGTGCCTCTGGGTTGGTGGATCTTGGATTTGTTGGGCATTGCCATACATGGACTAACTCCCAGAGTGGGAGGGCACTGTTGTTGGAGCGGCTTGATCGAGCGTTGTGCAATGTCAGCTGGCGGGAGCTGTTTCCGGAGACTGTGGTGAGGCATCTACCTCGCATCTCTTCCGATCATTCGCCGTTGTTGATTTCTCTGGAGGATCGTCGGTCTGGTGGTGGTCCGGGTATCTTTAGGCTGGAGCATTGGTGGATTAAGCAGAATTCTTTCAAGTGTTTGGTTAGAAGGAAGTGGAGGCAGATGGGTAGAGGATCAAGGCAGTATGTTCTCGCTTCTAGGCTCAAAGCTGTGAAGGATGAGGTGAAACGGTGGGATAGACGGTCTGCTGTTGTGGACGTGTTTCGCATTGGGAAAAGATTGGAGGAGTGTTTGGAGAGCCTATATGTGAAGGAGGGCCAGGAAGGGTGGTCGGAGGCTGATGCCGCTCAACTTCAAGACATGGAATCCAGGTGGACTGAAGCTATTGGCAAACAGGAGGTGATGGTGAGCCAGAGGTTCAGGGGTGAATGGGTTAAAGCTGGTGACCGCAATTCCAAATTCTTTCACAAGTCGATGAAGCTGCGAGCACATAAGTCTAAGGTTAAGGAACTGGTTCTGGATGATGATAGTGTTGTTGAGGATAATGATGGGATTGGCAAGGCCTTCGTCGATGCTTTCTCTCGATTGTGGACTTCTTCTGGCTCCTCTACATCGCTCTCATTGCCAGAACTGCCTAGAGTTGGTGATGATATGCATGAAGGATTGGTGGAAGAGGTGTCAGCTAGTGAAGTGAAAGACACTATTTTTAGGATGGGGATGTCTAGGTGTCCTGGCCCGGATGGAGTTCCAGCCGAGTTCTTTACTTCACACTGGGACATCGTCGGCAAGGATTTCATTGGCCTCGTACAAGGATTTTTCAGATCGGGTCGCCTTCCTCCTTCTTGGTGTGAGACTCTGGTTTCTTTCATTCCCAAATGTAATCATCCATAGAAGATTAAGGAGTTTAGGCCCATTAGTCTTTGCAATGTGGGGTATAAGGTGATCACCTCTATTATTGCTCATAGGATGAAGCCAGTTTTGGATGGGATCATTGGGTTAGAGCAATCTGCCTTCGTGCCGGGACGCTCCATTCACGACAATATTGATGCGGCATTGGAGGTGGCACATTCGGTTCGGATGGCTCCGAAGACAAAGAGTTTAATGATGATTAAGGTGGACCTTAAATCGGCTTATGACAAGGTGGAGTGGGATTTCTTGGAGAGGGTGTTGAAGGCTCTGAACTTCCCTGAGGTATGGATTAGGTGGGCGATGGCGTGTGTGCGTGGTCCCTGTTTTTCCTTCATCGTCAACGGGCGACTCCATGGAAGGGTGAATTCAAGCTGTGGGTTAAGACAAGGTGATCCTTAAGGATTCTCTGTCTGGTTTGATTGGTTTACATTTCAAGAATTCTTGCTTCTCCTTATCGCACCTTCTCTACGCGGATGATTGCCTTTTTGTCACGCGTGCTACGTGCCTTGAGGCGCGCAAACTGAAGCAGAAGCTACTGCATTTCAAAGCCCTCTCTGGGCTTGAAATGAATCCGGCTAAATCTAGTGTTATCTTCTCTAAGGTGGTGGACCCAGAGAGGAGGTTGGCGATCAGGCGGATTTTGGGGGTTGCCGAGGCGACAGCTTGGAACTATCTTGGGGTGCCATTGGCTATGAAGAAGCTTTCAGCTGTGGATTTCTCGCCTCTTGTGGAGAAGCTGGCTTGCAAGGTTTTGTCATGGCAGGGGAGGAAGCTCGCGGAGGCAGGTCGGGTGGAGTTGTTGCGATCAGTCCTTCAGGGAATTCCAGCATATGTTATGATGACCACTCATGTCCCGGCCACGGTAATTACGAAGATTGAGCGCATTTGCCGCAACTTCCTATGGCACGGGAAGAGGTCCGGGGTTAGCATAGTTTCCTGGAGGAGGGTATGCACCCCGAAGGAGGCTGGGGGGTTGGGTATCAGGGATTTTAGTGTGTGGCAGAAGGCGTTGAAAATGAAAAGGATGGCAGGTTTCCTAGAGGAGAAGCCATCTATTTGGAAAGAGCTTGCACGAGCAAAGTATACATGGCGGGAGGTCTTACCAACGACTAGGGATGCAAGGCGAGGCTCTATACATTGGAGAAGACTTTGTGAGGCTTCCGAAGGGATGCGGCAAGGGTTCAGCTGTGTTCCTTGTGGGAGGAGTCGGATTAGAGTGCTTCATGATAGCTGGGTATTGGGCGTCCCCTTGGTGAGGCGGCCTACGCTGTTTGCAGTTGATAGGAGGGTGGAAGATTGGGTGCTAGGAGATCTGATGGTAGATGGGAGGTGGGATGCAAATAAGGTGTATGCTTTCTTCCACTCTTCGTTGGCGCTGGAGGTCTTGGCTATTAATATCCTTTCATCGGAGGTGCGGGATGAGATCAAGTGGGCGCTTGGTGGCTCCGGCAAGATCACGACGACATCGGCTTACTTTCTGGCACTTCGCAACCAGCGTGGAGAGGCAGGGATGATAGAGGATGGTAGATGGTGTAGCCTTTGGTGCTTGCCTGTTGGACCGAGGGTTCGTCAGTTCCTTTGGAAGGTTATGCATTGTCGGCTACCGGTGAGGGAAGTACTTTGGAGTAGGTGTATGTTCACCGATCGAGACTGACCTCGCTGTGGGCGCGTACCTGAAACTATTGATCATGCACTATTTGGCTGCTACAAGGTCCTGGAGTTCCTTCATCTTCTTCTTGAATGTGTTGGCCAGCTGTGGATCAATGGGGGTGCTTGGAAGATTTAATGGCAGATTTGTTGGCCTCTGGATCCTTGCCTCGCATTAAGAGGGTGAAGGCTTTGATTGGTTATGGGTTGTGGACAGTTTGGAAGGATCGAAATCTTTTTGTCTTCACTGGGCAAGGGGAATCGATGAGTGGGCTGGTTAGGAAAGCGACGAGGTTAGCTGAAGAGCACCTTCGACTAGCTGGCAGCTTAAGGCATGAGACTCGCAGGGTTGAGGACTTCATTGTCCAAGCAGACGCTTCGGTGGATGGGAATTTTACCAGAGTAGCTGTGGGTGCCGCTGGGGTTTCGCATGAGGGAGAGGTCAGGTGGGCTAGAGGGGAAGTCATCCCTAGTGTCAGCTCTGTGCTGGAAGCTGAATTGCAAGCAATTTGGCGTGCGATCAGGTGGGCTCATGATCTAGGAGAAAGGAGGTTGGTTGTGGAATCGGATTCTAAGTTTGCTGTTGATGTTCTCAAAGGGCGTCACATGTGGCAAGTAGAGGTTGAGGAAGTTGTTAGGCATATTTGGGCGGAGGTGATGCGACTAGACTCTGTCATATTCCTTTTCATCCCTCGTGCCGATAACTTGATCGCAGACTGCATTGCTAGGCGCTGCAGAGTTGGGTTATCAAGCTTTGTGTGGAACCCTGGAGATGGTGTCTGGCCATTTTCTGGGTAATTGTAACTTGTTGTAACCTTGTTCCCAAGCCTCCGGGCTCATCTCATTAAAAAAAAAAAAAAAAAAAAACTGGATTGTGACACTTGAGATATAGGTGAGAATGTTAGAAGTGGACGAATCTGTGATTTACCTAGTGGCCCTAATCAACTGACTTTGAGGACTTTTGGAGAATGGATGAATTTTTATAGTTTTAACACAAAGTATTATGTTATGTTTGGAAGGTCCAGACTACTTGTTGCCTTAATAATTGGAGCGAGAGTTTGAAGCATCAACATATAAGAATGTCGCAGAACTTCAACCTCCAAGAATCCTATGATCAAAATTTTTTTTGCTTGTTTTAACTTCACTGCACTCAGTATCCTCTTTTTTGGTTATATATGGGTTTAGCAGACTACAAATGTTGATTGGTTAGGAAATTGTGAGAAATTAAGCATTTGGGATCTTAATGATGTAGAATCTCTATCAAGAGAGCTTAATTTGAGTACATCTTAGGGACCTTCATACGATCATGATGAGTTGCAGTTTCCTTAAAATGTTGATTACCTATTGTTGACAAGGAGATATGTCTAGTATGTGATGTGGTGCTGAAGCAAGATGGTCAATCCCTTGATCTTTAACTACGTTTTGGTTGATGAGTAGATCATTGATGCTAGTGACCAGTTGTTTTCTTTTTTGGTTGAATGATCACAGTTTTTTCGGCAATTAATACCAAATGAGATACAGCTATGATATATATGAGGTCAGAGAAAAGAGTGTCTTCACTTGGGCAAGGAACAATTGCCAAAAGGACATTCCTTTCATTGCACGTTGGAAGATGCAAGTCTATATGTGGCATACGTTAGCTGGGATTCTGGGATCAATAGCTTTGGGTGTATTATAGGATTATGTACATCAGAGGAAAGTACTGGAGAAAGATTCGTCCAGTTAAAACATCTGACACTTGTTTATTTGGTGGAATGGTTTTTGAAATGTCATTTGCTTCTTGTCTCTTGGTTTTCTGCTGGAGTGCTCTCTTCCTTTTTGTTAACACTTTTCCTTTCAAATACACAAGTAGATAAGACATTGAAATATTCGATTTCAGAGCAATTTTTTGCTCTATCTATTATATAAATTGATGAGCCTGTTTGTTTCTTTTATACAACTGATTTTATCTTTTTTTTTTGGTTCTTTTTTATTCGCAATGTCAAGAAGAAAAAATGCCTGCAATTGAAAATTAACAGCCAATACTGGCTTACTCTTGTTCCTTTTGGCTATGTTAACCTACTTCTTTGATTATGAACAGGTCGCATTGTGATGGGCCTTTTATGTAAAACTGTGCCTAAGACAGCAGATACTTTAATATTGCCTCTAGTAGAATGCTTATTTAACAGGATATATCCCCTTGGCAAATTTGGCTTTCTTCTTCCTTGATTTGTTTTGTTTTTTCAAGGCCATTTTCTTGCAATTGAACCATCTAATTTTGGTTAATTTTCCTTTCGAGACAGAAAACTTCCGAGCTCTATGCACAGGTAATGTGATTTTTTGTGCTTCTTTCCCTTGTAATGTGTACTATTGGAAATGTTTACTTCGTAGTAGTTGGACTTTCAAGCAGTTTTTGTAACTGGATAACTTTTGCGCTCTATCTTCTGCTGATTGTTAGGATGCAAGATTGTGCTGACCGATACCTCTACTAAGGATTTAAGTATGACTAGAATAGACTTGCTTATGCGAGCCCATACAGTAATTAATGAACAGTATCATCCCTACTGATTTTTTGATTCTTACTATTAGTAGGACAAGGTTCTGGGTATGTCATGTCGTTTTTTGCTGAATAGACCCATGGTATAGAAGTGAAATCGATCTTGGGATCTTGAAGGATGAATTTTGTTGATAAACTCATAAGCATGGCAATGCTATAATTAAGCAGAGAAAAGGAACTTCTTAGATCTCATAGGTAAACTAGATTCTCCATTGTCAACAGTCCTATCCCAAAACCTTGACGAAGAGAAATATCCCGATCGCTTACGACCATTCTACCCATCTTCCTGCTCATACTGTAATCTCTGTCATATAATTCTGTACAGGTGAGAAAGGTGTTGGCCAAAGTGGGAAACCTCTTCATTACAAGGGGAGCTCATTTCACAGAATTATTCCTAGCTTCATGCTCCAAGGTGGAGATTTCACATTGGGTGATGGCAGGGGAGGAGAGTCTATCTATGGTACTAAATTTGTCGATGAGAACTTCAAAATAAAGCACACAGGGCCAGGTAGGCATGTCTCTTATTGTCATTTATCTGAAGCAGCAATTGACTCATCATCTTTGGAAAACTGAATGAAACCTCTTAAACTAATGTCTCATGACGCAAGACTTCTTTCAATGGCAAATGCTGGTAAAAATACCAATGGATCCCAGTTTTTCATCACAACGGTAACAACTAGCTGGTATGTGTTTGAGTGTTCCTTGGTTCCACAACATGGCTTTTCATCGAACTTCTTGTGAGCAGATGTGCTTCATCCCTTGGCAGGTTGAATGGCAAGCATGTCGTTTTCAGCAAGGTTCTTTCTGGAATGGATGTTGTGTACAAGATTGAAGCAGAAGGCCAACAAAATGGAACACCAAAGAGCAAAGTTGTGATTGTAGACAGTGGCGAGCTGCCAATGTGATAGGTCTCATCCCTCTTGAAAACAATAAGAGAGTTCGCTAGGGCTATTCCTGCAGTTTTTATATCCCGGAACTTTCCAGATAGCACTGATGTAGCAGTCTTGGATATTGCTTAGAGAATATATGGCGGTATCATTCCCTGAGACTTGTCTTCATTACTGCAATCGTGTAAAGGAACAGAGATATGAATGCCTGTTCTTATTATGTGTGATTATAACAGTGAAGGGGTGATAAATGAGGGACAAACTCAAACTTCAACCATCCAATTGATTACCACCTTGACAAGAAATAATTCCTGTCTCTATAGCACATTTGAGTAGTCAAGGATAAAAGTCTTGTCTTGCCTTTCCCTTTTCCTTTTGCTAGTCAATTTTCATAGAATTTTCTGGACTATAAAGCATTGTTCTTCATATGAGCTACCTCCAAAAAAAAAAAAAAAGCCCTCCAACAGGTTACATAACTTGAAAGTTGTGATATATATTACAAGTTTGAACTGGTCTTGTCGAGCTTTGTTTGATGAGGATTGATTGCTATCAGCCTATCACCTCAGGCTCTCACAGAGAGCTGAATGCGTGAGACTGGAAACTTGAGCACTTGTTAAGTATTTTGCCGATTGGACCATCGATGTTTCACTTTTGGCGTTTCAGGACCACTGCCCTTGTTTTTTTCGCGATATATGGCCATTGTCAACTTTTTTGACCAAAATACCCCCTTAATCATGGATGGGGTTGAACCATGCCACATAGAAGTTGACAAAAACATTCTTATTTCTTCAACATTCTTGTCTCTTTCTATAGAAGTTGCCTAACAGGCTAACAATATTATTGCGAAGTTATAAGTAGAAGCCATATATATGTAGCTATGAATTGCTCTTATGGAGTTCACTGAGGTCAAACTTCGCATGGTCTTTCCCACTCTTCACCTTCCCCTCATATAACCCAAAACCACTAATCCTCGAGAACTCAAGGGACTTTAAAAAAGTCTCCTGGGAAAACAACATTGCAGTAAAACCATTCAATGCAGCATCCACTTGTACAGAGTACTCAGTATATAAGCACCTAGAATAAATCCAAGTCTCTTAAGTGGAATGAGAAAGAGAGAGAGCAATGGAATCACTCAGTGGTTCCATAGCTCACAGAAGGGAGAGATGGATCACACACTACAGCAGTTCTCAAAGGATTCTTTTAGTGGGGGAGGGAGACTTCTCCTTCTCTGCATGCTTAGCCTGCCAAGAACATGGTGGCCACTTCATTAGATTACAAAGGTACCGCATGATACAAAAGAAGTGATTTCCTGACTTAGTTCTGTTATACTACTCAACAATGGAAAATTACCTTTGAATGTATATACACACACACACACACACACACACACACACACACACACATATATATATATATATATATATATATATATATATATATATACATGCTGTACTCTGTGTTAGAGGCACTGCCGGTAAAGCATTGGAGCTCGGTGGACAATCTGGAGGAGCTGAAGGAATTTGGGTGCACTCTGCTTCATGGTGTTGATGTGAGAGACATGCATGAGCACCGTATCCTGAAGGAGATGAAATTTGATAGGATAGTCTTCAATTTCCCTCATGCTGGACATGATCCCTTGTACTGCGAACGTAGCAGCAAGCTCATCAAGTTAGTATTGGTATACCAGAGAACTTTATAATCTTATCGAGTTTGATCGAAATATTCTTCAACATCTTTGATGTTTCACAGGAGGCACAAGGCTCTGCTAAGAGCTTTCTTCAACAGTGCGTGCAGCATGCTTACGGAAGATGGCGAAGTCCATGTATCACACCAGAATGACGATCCGTATGCCTTGTGGAATGTCAAGGAGCTGGCGAAGAAATCGAGCCTGTTCTTCAAGGAAATGGCAGAGTTCCAGAAAGCGGATTATCCAGGTTACCATAACAAAAGAGGTGGTGGAATAAAGAGCAACAAAACGTTTCCGTTGAGGGAGTGCTTCACTTTCAAATTCTCCCTTAGAGAGCCTTCTTCTGATGTACTTGAGGATTACTTGGCAGGTTTTATATTTTGAATGAGGAGAAAGCCGTCTCTGTTAGCCTCCATCCTGCTCTTTTTAATTGTCTGTAAAGAATCTCAAGAAACCTTTTTGTTAACATCAAACCAGTGCGCAGAATGGTTTTTTAAAAAAAGAATGGAAAGCACATCAGTTTTGCATTTACAGTGCCAACAACTCTCTGGTCTGGATTTCCTCGAGTGAAGTAATTTTGAAGATGGCTATCGCACGTTTTGGTCTAACGTCCCCGGCCCTCCTGTTCAAGGGGCGCAGGGCTTTATGAACACTTACGCTGCGTTTGGTTGCATGGGAGAGGTAGAGGTAGAGGGAGAGGGAGAGGGAGAGGGAGAGGAGTGGAGAGGAATGGGATTGCCATCGTTTGTGTTTGGTATGACCATGGGAGTGAGAGAGGGAAAGAAGTTGTTTGTGTTTGGTATGACCAAATTAAGATGGGAAATGAATGGAATGATATTGAAGTTACTAATATACCTCTAAATCTGATGGCTATAATTAGATCTTTTAAAAGATACATAATTTTTAATAGGGGTATTTTAGTACTCTTCTTTGCGTTGACCAAAACGGGAGGAAAGGAAAGAGAATTCCTCCCAATTTCGGGAGGAATCCGGTTTCCTTCCGTCATGGGAGAGGGAGTCACCTCTCCTGCGCTTAAATGCCAACCAAACACGGCGGAGGGAGTTGTGACTCCCTCTCCCACTCCCTCTCCCATGGTCAAAGGGGTAACCAAACACAGCCTTAGTTGTAGGAATATTGGGTTTGGTTTGGGGTATTGGGAGGCCCTGTAGGGGATTTTTTGCCTAAAAGGCCCCGTGATGATCTCTAATAGCGGACCGAGACCCCATGCCAACTTCTTTTGCAGTTTCGGACCCCAAAGCCACTTAATGCCAAAATTACCCTTCAAATTCAGCCAAGTAAATGACCATGGATGGCCATTCCACATGACGTGGCATGACCATCCGATCACCATCCCCACTATCCCACTTGAGATGATATCATCATCATTACATGTGCCACTTGGCGTGTTTTCATTGGTCCATGTCAGATTTAAAAATATATAAAAAAGAAAACATCCCATCGAAGGTGAGAGGAGAGGCTGTCACTTACCTCCTCCTCCTTCCCGCCAGTAGATGTTTCTGCCCGCCAAAATCCATGCCGGTACCTTCATTTGCTTCATCTCCTTTCCATGGTCATCGCCTTATCCCCTTCACCTGCTTCTTATGAGGTCCGCGTCAAGATCATCTGCACCTCTGTGTGCCACAGCGACCTCACCTTATGGCGTATGAAGGTGCCTGCATGCACCTCTTTCCACATCTCTCTCTCTCCCTATATATATACACACATAGACACACACAACGTTAACACACGTATATATATGCATGATGATTAGTTATTGTTATCTTTGGCATCTCTTCCAGGATCCCGCTGCTTGCTTTCCCAGAATATTTGGCCATGAGGCTTATGGGTACACACTGTACTTCAATAATACCTATATATCTCCATCTCCATCTTTGTTTTTTTGGGGTACGAAATATTTCACAAATTAATGACTGACAAAGTAACCAGGGTGGTGGAGAGTGTGGGGAGCTGCACAACTTCCTCTCCGTGTCCAGCTTCGTCGAGTACACCGTGCTCGATTCATCTATAGGATTCTAGACACGCGTCAAATAAAATAATACACGTACATAATGACACATATTAACGGGTATAACCAATGATACGATGTTAACAACGAGCATAAAAGGTGCGCAACACAACAGGTAAAACAATGCTAACATGACTTCATATCATCTGCTATAAAAATATACCCGATGTTAACAACGAGCATAAAACAGTACGTAGTAGGGCAGGTAGATAAATAACCAGCACAAAATACCAGCACATATCATCGGGTATAACCATATACCCGGTGATAACAACGAGTATAAAAAGTACACCATATAGCATGGAGAAAATTAGCGACCACAAAATACGAGTTAATACCATCGGGTATAAAAAGATACATGATGTTAACACCGAGCATAAAAGGTCCGCAAAACAGCAGGTAGAAAAATGAATCGATTGGCCATTAATGTCAGGGGCAGTTTTGGGATTATGTAGGTTTGGGGTCCGAATGTGCAAAAGATATACGTGTAAAATGTTTATACACGCATATATACAATATGGCATACTTCAACGACGGGTATTAAATCCTACCCGTAAAAACAAGCCTCCTATTACTAGCCCAGCGTTTCTTCTCTTGATCCTTGAAACCCCCCTGCGTTTCTCCAACGGTGTTCCCGAGTCTTGAAATCGCGCATATCATCGGGTATAACCATATTTTTATACCCGTGTATACATTTTACACGCATAGTCTGGGTATATTTTTGTGATCGCCATTTTTCTACCTGCTGTTTTGCGGACCTTTTATGCTCGGTGTTAACATCCGGTATCTTTTTATACCCGATGGTATTAACTCATATTTTGTGGTCGCTAATTTTCTCCATGCTATATGGCGTACTTTTTATACTCATTGTTATCATCGGGTATATGGTTATACCCGATGATATGTGCTGGTATTTTGTGCTCGTTATTTATCTACCTGCCCTACTGCGTACTGTTTTATGCTCGTTGTTAACATCGGGTATATTTTTATAGCAGATGATATGAAGTCATGTTAGCATTGTTTTACCTGTTGTGTTGCGCACCTTTTATGCTCGTTGTTAACATCGTATCATTGGTTATACCCGTTAATATGTGTCATTATGTACGTGTATTATTTTATTTGACACGTGTATACAATCCTATAGATGAATCGAGCACGGTGTACTCGGCGAAGCTGGACACGGAGAGGAAGTTGTGCAGCTCCCCGCCCGTCGCGTCGGTGAACCTGGTGGTGCCATTGCGAGGCATCCCGGGGATCAGGTTCAGCGGGAACTTGGAGCACATGTTGCTTCACGTGGACACGCAATCGGCGCACTCCGTGCACAGCGCCAGGAACACCGGCACCACCGTGTCCCCCTCCGTGAACTCCTCCACCTTCTTCCCCACACTCTCCACCACCCTGGTTACTTTGTCGGTCATTAATTTGTGAAATATTTCGTACCCCCAAAAAAACAAAGATGGAGATGGAGATATATAGGTATTATTGAAGTGCAGTGTGTACCCGTAAGCCTCATGGCCAAATATTCTGGGAAAGCAAGCAGGGGGATCCTGGAAGAGATGCCAAAGATAACAATAACTAAGCATCATGCATATATATACGTGTGTTAACGTTGTGTGTGTCTATGTGTGTGTATATATATAGGGAGAGAGAGATGTGGAAAGAGGGGCATGCAGGCACCTTCATACGCCAGAAGGTGAGGTCGCTGTGGCACAGAGAGGTGCAGATGATCTTGACGCGGACCTCATAAGAAGCATGTGAAGGGGATAAGGCGATGACCATGGGAAGGAGATGAAGCAAATGAAGGTACCGGCATGGATTTTGGTGGGCAGAAACATCTACTGGCGGGAAGGAGGAGGAGGTAAGTGACAGCCTCTCCTCTCACCTTCGATGGGATGTTTTCTTTTTTATATATATTTAAATCTGACATGGACCAATGAAAACACGCCAGGTGGCACATGTAATGATGATAATATCATCTCAAGTGGGATAGTGGGGATGGTGATTGGATGGCCATGCCACGTCATGTGGAATGGCCATCCATGGTCATTTACTTGGCTGAATTTGAAGGGTAATTTTGGCATTAAGTGGCTTTGGGGTCCGAAACTGCAAAAGAAGTTGGCATGGGGTCTCGGTCGGCTATTAGTGATCATCACGGGGCCTTTTAGGCAAAAAATCCGCCCTGTAGGCCTTGGAGGTAGTTAGGTGTAAGTTGGATTTCTTTTCTGCTTTTCACCAGCCTCTGGCTCACTTTTTCAAAAAAAAAAAAGAAGTAATTGTGAAGATGGATTTCATTCCTTTCAAGTTTTGTGCACGCCCTCAGTGTTGGTACCATACTCATGTAATCAGCAAGATGCCTCTGATGTTTTCCAAGCTATAAAAGAGCCAAAATGGAGAAACCAAGAAAGTAGAGAGAATTATACACCGAGTCAAATTTCTAAGAACACGAATATGAATAACTGTCCACTTTGATAACAAATTTAACAAGCTGCATTAAGAACTCCCAATCGTGGACATCTAGAATATCGTATCTTCAAATTATACAATATACAGAAAAATCACAACTAAATGTACAACAGTTTATTTCATCATGATTCAATGGTATCCTCAAGAAAAGTAAATAACAATTGATAGTGTCTTAGGAAATATTAACACTTTTCAAGATGATAAAACGGACTAGAAATGGTTGAAGGCATGTCTTTCAGAAATCGATGGAGACAATGCCTTTATGAAAGTGGAATTACTCACATGTGAAAGGATTTTTAGCGACGACGAGCCTGGCGGCTGGGCGAGGCGGCGATGGGCGCATATCCTAGCTACGGCAATCGCGGCTGGAGGAGAGAGCGGCGGCTGGGTCCCTCCCGTCGACTACGAAGGCGGAGCTTGGCGACGGTGACCATAGAGAGATGACGGCCGTGATTAGAGGGGACCGACGGAGATGGTGTCGACGACCGGAGCAGATCGTGACCGGCGGAGAGCTTGGAGCTCGGGGACGACGACGCGGTCGGAATAGAAGATCTCGTCGCCTAGAGGTAGGGTTTCTGATCTAATCTCTTGATTAGGCTCTACTAGAGTAGAATCAGGTCGGGTTGATGCCTGTTAATCTAGCGTTTTGTGATGCTACCTTATCTTTTGTTGCCGTTGTTTAGATATGTGGGTGTTCATGGATTTGTGATGAGTTTTCTTCCCCTCTTCTCTGGTTTTTGATGGATCTCGATGCTAGGCCATGCCTAGTTTTCCTCCTCTGTTTTTGTTTCCTGCTGCCATGCTGCATCTTCGTGGTTGGTATATAGATAAGATGGATTTTGATGCTAAGCTATTGATTACTACCGGATTTCTTCTGGATTACTGGTTATAGTTGCGTTTTGTCGGATGTTGGAATTCTTCTGGATTGCTGCGACCATTGATTTTCTTCTGTATCAATTGCCGAACCTTGGTTTCAATTGGTAGCCTTTGTTCTGTCGGGTTGCTCTGTTTTCCCTTGCTGCCAAGTATCTCAATGCCATGCCATACTCTGTACTCCCTTACTGTTGGATCGCATGCCGTCGTTGGCTATTGTTGGACATTCGTAAAATTTCCAGTGCTTCTTTGGGTTGTCAGATTTCGTTGAACTATTCCCTACTGCCATGGTTGCCTTCGAGAGCCCTGCCCTTGGATTGATAGTTAGACCAGTTGCTGGTCACGGTGTGCCATTTCTTGACTCTTCCTGAAGGCTCGCCATCCTCTGTTCAGGTTACCGATTGGCAAGGAAGTAGATGATCGGTAACTAGGCAGAGGGTGAAGTTGGGCTGTCTGATGGAAGCTCTTAGCTACCGTTTGGATTTCCTAGCTGTATCACTAGCTATGTTCAGTAGGAGTGCCATGTCGTTTCCAGTCTTGCAGCCCAAAATTCATATCGTGTAAACTAGAGGTTGCTTGACTTACCGGTTGCGTTCCATCGGTCTGATCATATAGTTTGAGGGTGGTTGGTGTGGTGTTCCCTCTATTCCGATTGATCTGTGGATTCCTGACTTCTGTGTTAAGCTCATGGCTTCTAATTTGTGTTCCCGTCTTTTCTTTACGGCAGTAGCTTGGATCTTTGGATGCCGATGGGTTTTTGATGATATTTCTTCTCTTTAGATTCTTCATTCTTATTCTTGACTCTCTAACCTAATTGATCTTATGTTATGTCATGTAGTTGGTTGTTGAGATGGTAGGCCGTCGTTTAATCATGGCTACAGTTCCAGTGATTATGGTATATGTAAGTCAATGACGTCAAGTGCACATTATTGTAGTATGTCTCTTTCTCTGATCAATTACTGTAAATTAACGCTAACCTCACGATTCTTATAATCTCTTGTTAATTATCCATTATGTACTCTTATATTATACTCATGCTTTGGGCCGAAGGTGTGCCTTGTGTATCGAATGATGATGCCTGGTTTGGATACGTGAATGCCATGGGTGCCTCATGTTAGTTCTTTAATGCTAAATCTACTCTATAGCTACGTTATAACCTGTTGGACAATTGAGTGATGTTTTGGCATGTAGAGACACCTAGGCCTAGTTACTTGAATAGGGTCATGCATATTGTATGCATTAGAAGCATTAAGGCTAGGTGGTAGGCGATGGATTCGATCGCCGATCCGGGGTTCTCGGGTAGCCCGGATCTAGCCCTAGGACCGGGGTTTGGGTAGTTGAGGATTAGGACGTGATTGTCATCAATGATTATGTTTGATATCATTTGAGGTTATTGTTATAGTCGACCATATATATATTGTATTTGAGGTGTAGAGGTCGTGTCGGATCTCCAAGGCCAAGTGTTAAGGGTGGATGTCGATGTCCCTGACTTGTTTGTCCCCGCGAGAGATGGTACGACTGGGCAGGGTGATACCTAGACAGGAGCCTGCAGTCTTTGTTTCCTCTCTTTTGTTCTTGGGTGAGGGTGGGACCTGGACAGGAGCCCTCGGGAATCGATGGGGTTATGAGGCCCCTTGGCATACCTTACACTTAGACGGAGAACGATACAGTTGCAGTTTCCCTTCCTTTCTGTGTGACCTAGAGTAGAACCCTACTGGGCATTGTTGCTTACCTTACCTGGGCTGCATCGGCGATGCAGGTCGATGCAGTTCCTTCTTTCAGGTGTTCTTCTAAAGGATGGCGCGATATTTCGAGGTGATTGAGGACTTGGAGCTTCGAGGAGTTCTTCTACAGTTAATTTACAGTTTTAATCAATGATGCACAAATTGATGTATAATCTGATGTATCCAAGAACAAAATTATATGAATATTAATTCAGTTGTATTTGAGAAATGTTGTAATATTCTTTAATGTAGATGTTGAGGAATGTAATGATGTTGAAGTTGTAAAATTATAAAATGTACAGGTTTCATGTGTTATAATTATAAAGGAGATTCTGTCGAAATTTTTCATAAACTCGAGGACTAAATGGTTCAAATTCATAGTAGTTATATACTTGTGCGCCTATTGATGATGTAAACAGGTTTAGGTTACTCATGCCTCGATCTGGATGGGTTTTCTGGATCGAGGTGTGATAGTATGACCCTGCCCGGCTTGAAGATCGGGTTGGACTGGACCGAACCGGGCCAAACCCGCTCGCCAGCCCCCTTTCTCCTCTCCCATATTTCTTCCTCTCTTCCGATGTTCTTTCTCCTTCTCTCTCGGCGTGCCGGACACCAAGCCCGACGCCTCACCTCGCCGGAGCCACCCCATGCCAAGCCGATGTCGACCTCCTCCATCTCTGCTGGCCTGACGCTGCCCTTCGCTGGATCCGCCCCCCCTTTTCAAGCCCGATGTCGAGACCTCTCAAACGGTCACAAAGTAAAAAGGTCGATGAGGGTCGTTGTGAGGTCTCCGCGCTGTGGCAAGGCAGCGACACACGGTGTTCACGAAGGAGCTCTTTCCGTGCGCGTGTCACCGGGAGGAGGCGGAGGACTGCGGTGCGGAGGTTGCGGCGCTCCACGGCCTCCAGCTCCTCTCGCTGGAACCGCCCCACCACCATCAACTCCTCTCACTGGTACCTAAGAAAAGTCTCTATGGGCCCAAAAAAGGAGAGAGCGTCATGTTCTTTGCCATTGCTGAGATCGTCCGCACCCTCCAGTTCCAGCGCTCTCTGACGACTCCGCTCCGCCCGACAGCACCCTCGACGTTGACCGCTCCGAGTCCCTGCTTTCACCGGAACCCGACGAAGCCGCCCCCCTCAACTTCGTTTGCTCCGACCTCCCCGACCCCATCTCTCTCCGGATCCGGGCCCCTCCTTACCTCAGCGACTCTCCTCCGACCCCGTCCAGGCGAGATTCGCCGTAGAGAAGGAGAGATGGGGCGTCGAGCAAGGGCAGTGCGGCGAAGGCGACGAAGCTCCGGCGAGGGTTGGTCATGGGTTGCGAGCAGGTTGATCGGGTGGAGTCGTGACATGAGCTCCGGCGAGTATTGATTGACACAATGTGAGGGATTGGGGTGATAGACGTGGATGGTAGTGATGGAGTGGGGATTTGATCTAATGATTGGGCCTCTTTAAAATCAAGACCGGGTCAGGTCGGACCGGGTTTTTGACTAACGGGCCCTGGTCCAGCAAGGCCAACACCCGGGCCGGGTCATTTGGGCCTTTTGGACACACCTATTAAAGGATTAAAGCAACATTAACCGATATTTGACATAAAATATCTGAAATGTACTGCTTTGCTGATGGTGTCCACTTCAACGGTCTGAAGGAAGAAATAACCATTGACACCAGTAAAATTGATATTATACAGTCTAAGCAGTATAAGGTAATAAATGTGAAATTAGCAACCATGAACATTCAGTACAAGGTTGAATTCCTAAGCGTGAATGAGAGAAGAACGAGGCATTTTAAAGCTCCAAAAATCAGGGCAATTCATCTGAATTTTTGGTATTATAGGCAGTGCCCTTCTGATTCTCTTAAACAGCAGCAGCTTAGAAACTCACGAGGACAAGTGCTACAAGGGAATAAGACACCTCCTTCAGTTTTGCTTACAGTCTTCGCATAAAAGAAAAAGCTCATCCAATGGTGCATCTGATTATAGATCACGCACAAAGTCGAAACAGAACATTGTAGCAACAGGGATACCACATCAGTGTAGCAGGCTTCTACAACTACTAGTTTAGTCATCAGAGGCTTTAGAAGAGTTCTCAGGTGTCTTCAGTACGGGATCCTTTTTCCCTTTGCGTGCAGATGCACAGTTTCACAAAACTCTTCTACCTGACTACTATCCTTGAAGCTCAGAACAAAAGTAGCAAGGCCACCTTTTCCTTCTCCGGCACTGTTTGCACAAGCAAAAATGACGTCTGCTTTTTCATCCAGTTTTTTTAGTTTCATGTCCGGGAAAAGGCTTGCATTCAAGATCAATCGATAGTTTCCATTGGCTCTCATAATAAGCCTTGCTTTCTCAGATCCTGACGTACTAATGTTCACTTTGATTTCACCCTTTCCTCGTTCCTTCCAATCGCCATCTGAATACTCAAACAGGATTGCATCAGCAGAGAATGCTGCGTTCTCATTCTCCTCAACTGTCTCAAGTGGAACCTCTTGCATCGACGGCATTTTATAAATATGAGTGACGTTGGGGATGTGTTTCAGAAATTGATGGATACGCCATCCTTTAATCCCATAAATGAAGGCATTTGGCATCTCTAGTAGGTTCATCTCTTGCAGTGATTTGAGGGTTTCAATGCCTCTGGGACATGCCTCCATGCTTTCAAGACAAATCAGTTCTAATTTTACCAAGTTCTGAATTGCCCCATATTGTAAGTCAAACCATTTGAGCTGTGCCATATATGCCAAGGAAAGTACCTTGAGCTTAGGAAACCATCCAGCCTGGACCTGTAACTTCTCTCCTTCATAAGCTCTATCAAGACATAGGGAAACAAGAGTTGACATGTGAGAGAGTGAAGGAAACGGATCAACTGCTAGTCCAGACCAACCTAAATATAACCGCCTAAGGTTGTTTCCAAGCCCAAGAAATAATGTGGATTTCACTCCTTTTGACAACTTCCCTTTCAACCCAAGCTTCTCGAGGAGAGGTGGTGAAGGATTTAGAGCTTCTAAGTCGAGCTTTTCTGACCCATTACACGCCACAATTCCCAGCTTGACAAGGAAACGCATCTTTGATATAGAAGCAAATAGCTCTGCACAGTCGGTATGTTGCACTTTGGTCATTTTCAGTGCTCTTAGTTGCTTCAGGTTCCCTATCTGTCGAACTAACTCTGCATTTGCCTCCACAGTTTGAAGAACTCGTAACCCTTGTAACTCCCATAACCCCTTTGGAGCAATCATGCCACTGACGTCATGAAAATCTTCAAAAGTTGGATCATTAATCCTGTCCACAACTAAATTTCTCAGCTTCATTAGTTTAGTAATTCCGTGAGGAAGCTCCTCAACATCAGTGGAAGCAAGATCCAAGGTTTGCAGGTTTCGGAGCCTACCTAAGGATTTTGGAAGCTCCTTCACCTTTGTGTTCCTCAGACCCAGATAGTGCAAATTGAATAGAGCAAACACTTCATCAGGCACTGTTTCAATTGGCACATCTTGCAAATCTAAAACTCTCAGTAATCTGAATTGAGCTATCATCGGTCTTAGTAGTGATGGGGAGAGTACACTGTCAAACAAAAAGAAGGACCGGAGGTTTGGCAAACGTATCATGGATTGCAACTCATTACCACTTCTGTGAATAGACAAGCGGCGAGCTTCATCACCACAACTAGCTGCTACTATGCCATCATAAGGAGTGCAGAATTTTTTGCTTCTGGATGTGGATATGTTCAGCTCACGCACGAGGTCATGCATTCGACAACTTCTAACCCTTCCGAGATCATTTCTATCTACGACTTGTAGCATGCACCGATGGATGAGTTCATTCAGGTATTCCTCAGCTACTTCTTCTGCTGTATTTGCTCCAGTTTCCTCAATAAAACCTTCTGCAACCCATAGCCTAATTAGCCTCTTTCTTTTGATCAAATAATCCTCTGGAAAAATGCAACAGTGCATAAAGCAGTTCTTGAGATAATCTGGGAGATATATGAAGCTAAGATTCAAAGTGTTTCTCACTGGCAAGTATGTGTTAGCTGTCAACTCCCAGCTTAAGTGGTCATAAATTTTTCTCCATTCTAGCTCATCCATTGCTCGCCGTGACAAGAGGCTGCCAATCGCCACAATAGCCAATGGCAAGCCTTGACAGCTTTCCACAATCTTCTGTGCGAGAGGCTCTAGCCCTGGAGGACACTTTCTACCTTCTTCATTCCAAAACGCCTTCATGCAGAAGAGTTGCCATGCTTCTCTCTGTTTTAGACTCTGCAATTCAAGAACATGATCTCTGGATGCAAGTAAAGCCACGTCCTTTATCCGTGTTGTGATCACAATTCTGCCACCACAATTGCTGTCTGTAATGGCACCATCAATACCAAGCCATGCATCTTCACTCCAAACATCATCTAAGATTATGAGGTACTTCTTCCCATGTAGATAACTGTGAAGAGTCTCCACCAGAGTTCTTCGAGGCATGGAATCAATTTCTTGTGATTTTGCTTGCCTTTCGCCCAAAAAGTCCAGTAATAACTTTCTCAATAGGTCTTCAGTTTTGTAATTCTGCGAAACAGAAATCCATGCATGACACTCAAAATGCTGCCGTATCACCTGACTCTTGTACACACAACTAACAAGAGTAGTTTTGCCCAAACCACCCATTCCCCATATCGAGATTATCAAGCGAGATGGTTTCCCATCTAGCAACCATTTGACTAAAGTTTCTCTTTCTTCCCCAATGCCCACAACTCCATCATCATCAAAAGAATAAGAGGAGTCAGCTCGATAAAGCTCTCTGCCACAAGCATAATTTGAAACTTCGGACGTCTTGATATCATACCGTACTCTCATCTCTGAAACCTGCTGAAGGCCGGCTTCTATTTGTTTCAATTGAGCAGCAATCTGTTGCCATGAAACCAGATTTTTTGCTCGGTGCAAAGTATAATGGAGTGAACCCCTAAATCCACTTCTGGATTGCCCGCCGAGGAGGTAAGTGTACTCATCAATGACATCCTCGACATCAAATGCTACTTTTCTTATTTGCTCCAACCAAGCCTTAACTGTGCCGCTCTTGTCTTCTTGTGCGTCTACTTGAATTATGAATGCTTTCATAACAATGAATTCCCTCTTGATCCGATCCAAACTGCCATTTATCTCTGTCAAAGTAGAACTATCTTTTGCTAATATGGAGCCAAGTGCCTTCAATGCTTCTGCCCCCAATGCAACACCAATTTTTTCCGCAAGGAGAACTGAAACAACGTCCATGAGGTCGTTCCTCCTACGCCAAGGAGTTTATCCTGCTGAAAAAAAAGCTTGACATAAGTAAAACAGGAAATTAATTGGCAACATTACCGCGGCCTTCATCTTAAATCTACTCAATTGCTTAAGGCCTAATGGCACACATTTCCTATGGAAACCTACTTTTAGAATTAATAGTGTTGCATCTAAGGTACATGTTTTCATAGGCTGGAGGAGTCGTAACAGAAATAATCCACATTAATAAATCAGGTAATCATCTATCCTGCAAAACTCATATTTCCCCTCTTTCTACAAATAGTATTGGGCTGCTAGGAACTAAAAACAAAAATTCCCTCCTTTTCACTATTCTCCATGCCTCTGAACATAGTGCAGTTATTTGTCTGATGAGATGGGCAAAACATCTTCTGAAGCATGACTTGAAAAAACAACTTATCCTCCATAGATTATTTGACACATTTCCTAAATGACAGGACTTGACAAAAGTAAACATCCAGTTCTGTTACTCAATTGAACCTTTCCTTTATTTGATTCATACATCTTAGATTGGAAATTGTTAACCACTCTTAGTAACCATTTGATAACCATACAACATACTTATGGAGAATGGATAATGCTATCCTTGAGTAAAGTACAAAATTATAAGACTCATAGACTAATTTCTTTTGCTCATCAGTGTTGTATAGTATCACCTTTTATGATCAAGGATTCAAGGGAGACAAATTAAACTCTTTTCATTGCTACAACTACCTATTATTTGCTGTACCAAACATAAAAGATAGGATTCAGGTTATTAGTTCCGCCTACCTGGGCTGTTGGAGAAAATTTGTTGTTGCAGATTTCCTTATAGCAGAAAGTACTTGGGGTAGGAACTTGATGAAGAACTCTTTCAATTGACGATGCTCGGACGTTGATCTTGATGGCGAATAAAACAAGAAGTGTTACAATGTCGCTAAGGATCGAGTGATGTTTGCCACCACCACTAAGGATCTAGACTGATGTTTGACGGTGTAATGCACTAAGAAGTCACGTGAAAAGATGCATTGTGAAGAGGTGTCTTTGTATAAACTTGAGTAGCTCAAGTAGTAGCACCCAAATGTTTTAAATTGTAAGTTTTGGCAAGCCTTGCATACGGTGCAGGCTAGTGGCTAAAACAATGAAAATGAGCAGTAAAGATATAGTACGTAGGTTTGCCTCCCTAAGTCAGGATAATAGGCTCAACTAATAAAAAAAACAACAAAAAAGAGGTGTGTATTCTTAAATAGATGCTTCATGAAGAAGTGTCTTTTAACAAAAACCAAAAACATTTTGAAAGTTAGTTAACATGGGCTTCCTTGGGTAATTAAAGCAATGGCTACACTTAAAACCATTTAGAGAGTATAGGAGATGGCATTGAAAATCAATAAGGGACAATTGACACACTAAACACTTCCCGACTGATATCATTTCCATAACTGCTGACATACTTCACTGTCATCTTATACTGCAAACAGCAAATATCAAAATTATCACCTCCACAAAGCTATTAGTATTGGTCAACGGGGATCAAAAGTGTTTAATTAAGTGCTGAAGGATACAGGAGAAAGAAGACCCCTTGTCACAATTTTCTATTTGCTCTATGGCAGATCTCTCATACATATGGTGGCATATGCAATCATTTCTCTATTTTTTAGATCATTTCTTGCCTGATAATTGGTTGTCAAAAGCTCTTTCCTTTCGTTAAGGTAGCTTTAACTAACATAGGGGAACCGATGGAGGTCTCTTTTAATTGCAAGCTAAAGAAACTGTTGTTCAAGGACGTAAAAACAAGATTATAACTAACTCTATGGAACCTAGTGACCCTTGTTTCGACCTAGAAAAGAGGGGAAACATCCATGGTACCCTTCTCTCATGCTGATCATCCTCAGCACCTCTAGCTTTTGAACAACTCGTTGTGCACTGATTAGATACATCCAAAGACAAACAAAATAAATGATCTAAAACAAATTTGTTCCAATACCACATTCAGAAAGCTAATAAAACTGCGTATGCCTAATATAACAAAGATGATCGATTGCATATATATGATTGATGTAAACATACCTATTGTATTGATTCCAGAGACTTTTCCAAAACTCCTCTCTTCGAGTGCCTGCCTTTCTTGGGTAGCTTACACCTCTAATTGTAGTATGTAGCTTTGGGGAAGACGAGAGCTGATCAAGGATAGCAAAACAGCAGGTCTGTTGTTCCTCCCCCTTCCTCTCCTTATCATTGCATTTGTTAATACGTATGATTAATTAAGAGGAACCAACCTGGTTAGTTTCCGTAATATGCTATAGTCCGAATTCAAACCTGTGACCTCAACATGCAGTGAAAGCTTTAATCATATAGGTATTCTCTCCTAGCTAGTCATAGTCCATACTGCTGTTGCTCGTTATTTTTTTATGTTTTGTGGCCATGTGAAGGGATGCTTGCCCAAAGTCTCCCATGTGAACACTCCTCGAAGGCCAGCTTGCTGAATAATATATCTATCAAATCACTCTTATGTTCATATCAGCTTCCGAGCTCTCTGCACAGATATGTGATTTTTTGTGCTTCTTTCCCTTGCAATGTGTACTATTGGAAATGTTTACTTCGTAGTAGTTGGACTTTCAAGCAGTTTTTGTAACTGGATAACGTTTGCGCTCTATCTTCTGCTGATTGTTAGTATGCAAGATTGTGCTGACCGATACCTCTACTAAGGATTTAAGGTATGACTAGAATAGACTTGCTTATGCGAGCCCATACAGTAATTAACAAACAGTATCATCCCTACTGATTTTTTGAGTCTTACTATTTACGCCTACTATTTATAGGACAAGGTTCTGGGTATGTCACGTCTTTTTTTGCTGAATAGACCCATGGTATAGAAGTGAAATCGATCTTGGGATCTTGAAGGATGAATTTTGTTGATAAACTCATAAACATGCCAATGCTATAATTAAGCAGAGAAAAGAAACTTCTTCGATCTCCTAGGTAAACTAGATTCTCCATTGTCAACAGTCCTATCCCAAAACCTTGACGAATAGAAATATGTCAATCGAAAAAAACCATTCTACACATCTTCCTGCTCATACTGTAATCTCTCTTATATAATTCTGTACAGGTGAGAAAGGTGTTGGCCAAAGTGGGAAACCTCTTCATTACAAGGGGAGCTCATTTCAAAGAATTATCCCTAGCTTCATGCTCCAAGGTGGAGATTTCACATTGGGTCATGGCAGGGGAGGAGAGTCTATCTATGGTACTAAATTTGCCAATGAGAACTTCAAAATAAAGCACACAGGGCCAGGTAGGCATGTTTCTTATTGTCATTTATCTGAAGCAGCAATTGACTCATCATCTTTGGAAAACTGAATGAAACCTCTTAAGCTAATGTCTCATGATGCATGACTTCTTTCAATGGCAAATGCTGGTAAAAATACCAATGGATCCCAGTTTTTCATCACAACGGTAACAACTAGCTGATATGTGTTTGAGTGTTCCTTGGTTCCACAACATGGCTTTTCATCGAACTTCTTGTGAGCAGATGTGCTTCATCTCTTGGCAGGTTGGATGGCAAGCATGTCATTTTCGGCAAGGTTCTTTCTGGACTGGATGTTGTGTACAAGATTGAAGCAGAAGGCCAACAAAATCGAACACCAAAGAGCAAAGTTGTGATTGTAGACAGTGGCGAGCTGCCAATGTGATAGGTCTCATCCCTCTTGAAAACAATAAGAGAGTTCGCTAGGGCTATTCCTGCAGTTTTTATATCCAGGAACTTTCCAGATATCACTGATGTAGCAGCAGTCTTGGATATTGGTTAGAGAAATTATGGCGGTATCACTCCCTGTGGTTTGTCTTCATTACTGCAATCGTGTAAAGGAACAGAGATGAATGCCTGTTCTTATTATGTGTGATTATAACAGTGAAGGGGTGATAAATGAGGGACAAACTCAAAGTACAACCATCCAAGTGATTACCACCTTGACAGGAAATAATTCGTGTCTCAATAGCACATTTGAGTAGTCAAGGATAAAATTCTTGTCTTGCCTTTCCCTTTTCCTTTTGCTAGTCAATTTTCATAGAATTTTCTGGACTATAAAGCATTGTTCTTCATATGAGCCACCTCCAACAGGTTGCTTAGCTTGAAAGTTATGATATATATTACAAGTTTGAACTGGTCTTGTCGAGCTTTGTTTGATGAGGATTGATTGCTATCACCTCAGGCTCTCACAGAGAGCTACATGCATGAGACTGTAAGAAACTTGAGCACTTGTTGAGTTTTTTGCCGATTGGACCCTCAATGTTCACTTTTGGCGTTTCAAGACCAGTAGCAGGCTAACAATATTATTGCAAAGTTATAAGTAGAAGCCATATATATGTAGCTATGAATTGCTCTTATGGAGTTCACTGAGGTCAAACTTCGCATGGTCTTTCCCACTCTTCACCTTTCCTTCACATAACCCAAATCCACTAATCCTCGAGAACTCAAGGGACTTTAAAAAAGTCTCCTGGGAAAACAACATTGCAGTAAAACCATTCAATGCAGCATCCACTTGTAGAGAGTACTCAGTATATAAGCACCTAGAATGAATTCAGTGGTTCCATAGGTCACCTAATCATGTATGCTATGGTATGTACTCGCCCGGACATTGCCCATGCCGTTAGTGTTGTGAGCAGATACATGGCAAATCTTAGAAAGGCTCACTGGCAGGCAGTGAAGTGGATTCTAAGATACTTGAAGGGTACTTCTTCTGCATGTTTGGTTTTTGGGAAGACAGGAAGCAGTGTTATGGGCTATGTAGATTCTGACTATGCTGGTGACCTAGATTGTCACGCCCCGACCCGCGAAAGCCCAACCGGGCCGGGCGACGCGAACCGGAACCTAACGAAACGCGGAAAAAGCTGGTGAGGGTTCCCTCTAACCTATTGGTCTCCCTAACAATTCACCAAAAACACCCTCAATTAAAAGACATTAATTTAATGAAACCTCGGATCACAGATTACAAACCCAAAAAGATTTAATATACATATCCTCGGAGAGGGGAAGATCCAAATACAACATTTATACTCCCGTAGGAGACTAAGTAACAAAAGGGTAAAAAGCTGTAAAGATCGCCACCTCTCAAACTCCACCTGGCGCCGCCGCACTGACTCGCCTTGAAATGTGTCGTTAATCATATCAAAGGCGGGCAAAACAAATTTACCGAACAACTAGCTAACTACAACGTAGTTAATGGGAGTACGGGTCGAGTCCTCGGAGAATTGGATGATCGAATTAATGGATGCAATATAATCTCTACAATAGTTGGAAACAATTTGATTGATTTTAAAGTTGTTTAAACTAAAGTATTCTAGAAGCACTTAACGCTAAGAGATTTATCAAGGAAGAAGTCCTAGGGAATTCTAATCCGAATTAGGTCTAAATATTTTCTCTATGAATCAAGATGAATAACATTTAAATGAGATAGTCGAAATTAGGGATCAACGAGCGTAGGATTAGTATCGCTCGTCGCTAATGAAACGTCGGGTTAGGATCATCTCATCGTGTGAATTACAAGATGAAAATCCATGATCGAGGCTTTAATCCGATCATAGCTCAACAAATGTCGTCTTAAGGTCCTATTGTTGGCAAGGAATCAAGACTTTGTATGACTAAGGTCTTGGATTGAGGTGGATTTAATACCTCAATCCAATCCTCCATCTAAGTCAAAAATGGTAAGTAGGATAGCTTTGGCTTGAGGTGGTTCTAGCACCTCAACATCCTATCCTAAGGTCAAGAGTTAGCCATGGTTCTAACATGACCTACTCTTTGAGGAATTTCATCAAATACCTAGCATGCATTTAATACTCGAGCAATTAAATGCAAATATAGATACTCAAACCATTCAAGAGTGGACTTTATTGAAGAAATAAGGAATTGAATCCGAATTCATACAAAGATTCCATCTCACAAACGTTATTACATCAAAGATTACAAGAGAAATCTAAAAGTAACACCTAAGACATCATAGAATTCCCAAGAATGAGGATTTTAGTTACTCATCTTGGTTGGACGATTCATAGGAAGAGAGGTTTCATCCATCTTCTTCATTGATCTCCACCTTTTGAGCCCTAAATCCTTGGCAATTGGAGGAGAAAACTCAAGAATATAGAGGGGTAACGAAGGCTGGAAAGGAGAGGGCCCAGAGAGAAAAGAAGATCCTCAAATTAGAGCCAAAACCCCTATTTATAGGCCCCAAGTCGTGGACCCTCGGATTAGATCTGAGTCGTCCATTTATAACCGTCAGCTATCTTGGATCGATCCGAAGTAATATTGGATCGATCCAATATGAGCAAACGATCATACCTTTATGTGGAAAGGAAATATGGATCGATCCCACATTAATTTGAATCGATCCATTTTGTACCCAAGAATAAGTACTCTTGGGAAAAGAAATATGGATCGATCCCACATTAATTTGGATCGATCCATTTTGTACCGATCTCTCTAGGAAGAGATATTTGGATCGATCCATTAAGAATCCGGATCGATCCAACTTTGGATAAAAACTATGGCCTTCTGGAAAAAGATCGGGATCGATCCAAAATGACCTTGGATCGATCCAAATTGTCTGGATCTGTTTTACTGATGTCTTTGATTCGAAATCCATGCAACTCTCTTCGAAAGCTCTTGTACCTGAAACCATATGAAAAGATATTAAAAATGCATTGCTTGAGAGCTAACAAAGCCCAGTTGAATGGGTGAATTATGTATATTTTGTGACTTATCACACCCCCCAACTTGAACTTTGCTAGTCCTCGAGCAAAGCAAAAAGACAAATAAAATCTAACTAGCCACTTTCGTAGGACTCACGATTGCACTTAGCATGTGCAACAAGCCGTTAAACCCCTAGGTTTACCCTAGAGGACGAGTGTTGTCTCGTGAGGGTTTACAGTGATGATACCCACAAACATCCTATTCACAATTGGAATGCTAAGAAACCATACATCAATTCATATGTGACTTAGATTTACTCCAATGTCAAAAATTAGAATCATGTGCACAATGATACCCTTCACATCACATAATTATAAGAAATATGCTAATCAAGATATGGTTATCACCCTTCAAAAACTTTAAAGCACTTAATACGATTATAGTATAGTCAAGGAATTCAAATGTAGGATGTTACCGCACAAATATTTGGGATTTTCAAAATCAACCAAGTATGGCCCAATCTGATTCAGTCATCTCAAGTATTCCACATGTTTGCTGAAATATAACATGGTTGCTCTTTATACTTTTCTCAGTTAGTGTGCGACCGTGCAATGTCATAATCCCTTAAGCTTTCTTTTAGGTCCTTGTAACGAGCTTTGGGTCAATGGCTCCCAAACCAGTTGGCTTTAGGGCATTAGGTGATAAAGCACCCCTCGGACTTAATTGCTCAAACGTAACAGGCTACGAATTATAACTAGTCATCACACATATTCTCTTTCTTTTTCTTTTATTTTTTTTTTTTTTCAATTAGTGTGCGACCGTGCAATGTCATAATCCCTTAAGCTTTCTTCTAGGTCCTTGTAACGAGCTTTGGGTCAATGACTCCCAAACCAATTGGTTTTAGGGCATTGGGTGATAAAGCACCTCTCAGACTTAATTGCTCGAACCTAGAAGGCTACGAATTATAACTAGTCACCACTCATATATATATATATTTTTTTCATTCCTAAGTTGTTTGACGCGAACAATACACGTTGTTACGCACATTGCCCGGTTACTAAGCTTTCGGATTTCTTTACACGAGCATTGCCATTTTTGATTAAGCAAAACATGTTTCCTACCTTCGACTTCTTAGTCCTTCAAGGTACCAAACTCAAATTGACTAATCAACCCCTCATAAGTGTGCGAATATACAATGATGATGAATTACTCAACCAACTTTAACATGTATCAAGCGGGTTAAAGTAGATGAACAATAATATCCAAATCATGATTAGCAAATCCTTATAACTATGTGAAGTTTCAAATGTATCATACCACAATCATCCATAAAGGGTAATTGAGTTGAATGTTTCACATAATCATTAATGCAAGTATCTCTCATTTCAAGTGTAAATAAAAAAAATAAAAAAAATTGGTTATCATGCATGTAATGCATACCCCCCAACTTAAACGGGATTGTCCTCAAGCACGATTGAAGGGTAAAGGAAAGAGATAACCTGGATTGTTGTTTGAGAACCGTATAAGACGTTCAACCTTGCAAAGCAAATTGCACATATGTGAAGCATAGGATTAATGAACAAAACTAGAGAAATGAAGTGAATAAAGATTGAGGGTTGAGTTGAAGATATGATAAGATTGTAGAGTATCGTTGGCTTGGTTCAATATCCTGAAAACATGAAAGAAACAGAATTGACATGAATAATAATAAAAATTTGGGCAGCACCTCCTTTGTAAATCGATGATAGCATAAATGCGTACAGCCTGTGAGAATACTTTACATAAAAGAAGTACACCCTCTAGCATAAAAATACAAAGAGTAGACCATTCATTTCACTTACCAAAAATACAGATTACATCCGAATACAAAAATGAACACCAACCCATAACCCTCCAACTATCCACAATACACCAGCCAATATAACAACCATCACAAGGTCCACATTATCATTAGAATAACAACACAATACAACCATTAGGATAACAACCAGCAAGTGAAAAGATCAAGCCATTCATCCGACTATGTTTCATATAAGCAAAAAGAAATCTCCTTTACAACCAACCATGGCATCATGAACTTAAAAATGTCACCATGCCCAAGTATTAACAACACCCCAAAAAATTACAATTCCAGTGAATGTCATTATCATCAATAAAGCTACAACCACAGCAACTATCCACTCGTGGTCTCCTCCGGCTGATCCGACTGCCCGGCTGCTGGGATGGAGGTGTCCACAACTGGCTGGTCCGCCGGTAGAGTGCTGACATCCTCCGTCTGCGTGGAGGTCGAAACAGTAACTGCCGTAGGGCCATCAGGACATATTTTTGCTAAATATGCCAAGACTTGTCGCAAGTCCTGGCGAATTTCCTGATGAGATGACGTGACGTCCACCCTGAGGTTGTGCAAAGAATGTTCAACTTCCTCCAACCGTGTGTTCATAGAGAGGCGAAAATCCTCCAATTCAGAAATTGAATCATCCTCCGAAGGGGATGATGGGACCTGTGGATTAGGCTCAGGTGCTGAAGGTGGAAGAGGAACAACTGGTGGAACAGGCTGCCTACTAGCTAGAATGGAAGCAATTTCCTGTTGAGCTTTAGCCATTTTAGAAATGACCTTGCTCCAGGTACTTTGGCCAAAGAAGGAAGAGGATGGGGCCTCCATACTAGGTTCATCAGCAGGAAACCAAGATTGACGCGCAAGGAAAGCAGATATGAGACAAGGATGTGGAAATGGCTTTGTCTTGTTCTTGTTATCAGCATTTTTATGAAAATACTCCATGTCATTGAGAATTAGGGATGGAAACGGAATGGAAAAATTATGAAGGAGACACCACAAAACCCATAACCAATCACCTATGCGGCGTTGAGGATGGGCTGTCTGAAAAATATTCCGACGTAGAACATCATCGATGAACCACAATTGTTCATCTAGTTCACGTCGGAAAATCTCGCCAGTGTAAGCTCGTACTGGGACGATTTTAGACGCAACCCATTTTCGAATGGTGGCATCATAAGGGGTAGCAGGGGATGCGATAGGAATATCTAAAATTTTACTGATGGTTTTAGCTATGAAAACTACAGGATGACCCAAAATTTTTGATGTAAACCCTGGGCAATTCGTATTCTTATATGACTCTGGTGGAATAATTTCTAGATTTTGATAGAAAAGCCGGATTAACCTAGGATAAATGATTCTACTTGGTGAGCAAAGCCCTAAAGCTCGGTGTTGCTCCAAAAAACGAATCGAAGCTACTGATTGTGCATGATTGCGGAAGAACGGGATGTCAAATTGGAATTCAAATTCAAAGGCACGGTTTTTCCAAAGTTCAAGAACAACATCACCAGTGGTATCTGGCTCTGAAACTCGACTGCGCTTGCTTGGTGATTGAGGAGGTGGTGAAGAAGAGGCGGACGGTTTTGCCGATGAAGAAGCACCCGGAGCACCACGTTTCTTCTCCGGCGTCTTCTTGGTTGCAAGCTGCTTCTTTGGCCTCATGGAAGCTAGGGTGACGGGTGGATGTGTGGTGGAGAATCCTGGTAGCTAGGAACGTCGGTAATCGCCGGAGATGTGAGAGAAGAAGAGAGACGGGAGAGCGTCGGAGGAAGAAATGGGCAAGACGTGACCTAACTGACGCACCAACGCCTTTAAGTGTGTTTTTAGTAGAGTTTGGATCGATCCAATTAGGACTTGGATCGATCCCAAACACGTGTTATGATCACAGATGGTGACTTGAGTGATGTGGCAAGGATCTGGATCGATCCCAATTAGACAAGGATCGATCCAAATGGTGACAGAACGGCCCTTTTTGGAGGTCATGTTTGATCGATCCAAACAAAGGTTTGTATCGATCCGAACACAAGGTTCCGGATAGATCCAGGATAATTTGGATCGATCCAAATTAAATGTGGATCGATCCAACCAGTGACAGAATGGCTCTTTTTGGAGGTCATGTTGGATCGATCCAACCAAGGGTTTGTATCGATCCGAACACACGGTTCCGGATCGATCCAGGACAATTTGGATCGATCCAAATTGTCCCACCAAGTATTGTGCTTACTGAAAGAAAAATGTGGATCGATCCTAATTAATGTGGATCGATCCACCCTGGAGCGTGAATTTTAAAGCATCAGAAAAATTGTATAAAAATACAAGATTTCACTTCAAGATGAATTCTAACTTCTATTTCACCTCAATCTCAATCATTCATGAAACATAGAGTAGCACAATCACAACTACAATCATGAATGCCATGACTCAAGATCAAACATACACAATTTTTCACTCAAACAACCATGAACACTCCCAAAATCAAAAATAAAAACTACACACTAATCAACAGAAATACAGATAACAGAAATACACTAAAAACAATCATGCATTGAACAAAACACGAAAAAGATCATACATGCATACAGTCTCAAGAAGAAAAACACTCCAAATCAAGCATTTATACTAAAGAACTAAAAATCATTCATACATGCAATCTACAACCGAACTAATCCTCAAAAATCAATTTTTACACTCTTGGGGTACTTCCAACATCATTGTAGCCTCTATGGGAAGATCCATAACGGCATTATCAATATAGGGCTTCAATCGTTGGTCATTTACCATGAAACTATGCCCAGATTTTGAATGTTGAATTTCTATAGCTCCATGGGGAAAAATTCGAGTAATCACAAACGGTCCAGTCCATCTCGATTTCAGTTTGCCCGGAAAAAACCGAAGACGTGCATTAAAGAGCCAAACTTTTTGTCCAACCGTGAATGTTTTTCGCTTAATAAATTTATCATGCAACTCTTTGGTGTGAGCTTTATAAATCATGGAGTTTTCATATGCTTCATTTCTAAGTTCCTCCAATTCATTTATTTGAAGTTTCCTATGGCTTGATGTATCCTTTGGTTCATAATTAAGTTGTTTAATAGCCCAATAGGCCCGATGTTGAATTTCCACCGGTAGATGGCATGGTTTGCGAAAGACCAATCGGAATGGTGACATCCCAATTGGTGTCTTATAGGCGGTTCTATACGCCCATAATGCATCATTGAGCTTTAACGCCCAATCTTTCCGGTCAATTCTAACAATTTTCTCTAAAATACGCTTAATTTGCCGATTTGAAACTTCCACTTGGCCACTTGTTTGAGGGTGATAAGGAGTGGTTACTTTATGTGTAATGCCGTATTTCTTAAGCAAGGCATTAAAATGATGATTTGTAAAGTGAGATCCCCCATCACTTATGATCACTCTAGGAAATCCAAAACGAGCAAAAATATTAGCTTGAACAAACTTCAACACAACTTTGTGATCATTAGTCTTAGTGGGTATTGCTTCAACCCATTTAGATACATAATCAACTCCTACTAATATATAGGAATACCCATTCGAAGGAGGAAATGGTCCCATGAAGTCTATCCCCCAAACATCAAAAATTTCACATACTAGAATAGGATGTTGGGGCATTTCATCTTTTTTAGAAATTGTGCCAACTTGTTGGCATTTAAGACAAGATTTAGCAAAATTATGGGAATCTTTAAAAATCGTTGGCCAATAAAAACCACATTCAAAGATTTTTGCCGCGGTCTTTCTACCCGAAAAATGTCCGCCACACGGGTGGGAATGGCAAAATGTGAGAATAGACGCAATTTCCGATTCCGGAACACATTTTCGTAACATTTGATCGGGGCAACGTTTAAATAGGTAAGGATCATGCCAAAAATAGGAGTTGATGTGAGAAAAGAATTTGGTTCGGTCACCCTTAGACCAAGAGGTTGGAATTTGGCCAGTGACTAAATAGTTGACAATATGAGCAAACCATGGATTGCATGCTTGACTAATTGCTAAAAGAAATTCATCGGGAAATGCATCATGAACTGGTGTCGAATCAAGAATAACATCGGATGGAAGCCGAGAGAGATGATCGGCAACAACATTAGACGATCCCTTCTTATCTCTCAATTCAAAATCAAATTCTTGAAGAAGTAAAACCCAACGAATTAGTCTAGGCTTTGAATCTTTTTTGGTCACTAAATATCTCAAGGCAGCATGATCGGTGAAAATGATGACTTTTGATCCAAGAAGATATGATCGAAATTTTTCAAGTGCAAAAACCACCGCTAAAAGTTCTTTTTCAGTTGTGGTGTAATTAAGTTGGGCATCAATCAAAGTTTTACTTGCATAACAAATCACACGGGGAAGTTTGTCAACCCGTTGTCCCAACACGGCACCCAAAGCAAAATCGGATGCATCACACATTAATTCGAATGGAAGTGAATAGTCCGGTGGATGAACAATAGGAGCCGAGGAAAGAGCATCACGAAGAATGGTAAAGGCCTGAAGACATGAGTCATCAAAAATAAACGGTGCCTCCTTTGCAAGCAAGGTACATAAAGGCCGTGAGATTTTACTAAAATCTTTGATAAAACGTCGGTAAAAACCCGCATGGCCTAAAAAAGAACGAATTTGTCGAACCGACGAAGGAGGTGGAAGTTCTGAAATGATTTCAAGTTTAGCTTTATCGACTTCAATTCCTCTTTTAGAAATCACATGTCCCAAGACAATACCCTCTTGGACCATAAAGTGGCTTTTCTCCCAACTTAAAACTAAGTTGGTCTCTTCACATCTTTTTAAAACTTTTTTAAGATTTGTCAAGCAAGATTCAAATGTTTGTCCAAAAACGGAGAAGTCATCCATGAAAATTTCTAAAAAATGTTCAATCATATCTCCAAAGATTGAAATCATACATCTTTGAAAGGTTGCCGGGGCATTACATAAACCAAATGGCATTCTTCGATATGAAAAAGTGCCGAAAGGACATGTAAATGTAGTTTTCTCTTGATCTCTAGGATCAATGGCTATTTGATTATAGCCCGAATATCCATCAAGAAAACAATAGTAACTTTGCCCCGCCAATCTTTCCAAGATTTGATCAATAAATGGAAGTGGAAAATGATCTTTTCTAGTGAAAGAATTTAATTTTCTATAATCAATACATACTCGCCAACCCGTGGTTTGACGAGTAGTGATGCTTTCTCCTTTTTCATTTTTTATTACGGTGATGCCCGATTTCTTTGGCACCACTTGAGTAGGACTCACCCATTTTGAATCCGAAATGGGGTAAATAATACCCGCATCCAAGAGTTTAACCACTTCTTTTAAAACCACTTCTTTCATATTAGGGTTTAACCTTCTTTGGAATTCCCTTACCGTTTTAGATTCGTCCTCAAGATTAATGCGATGCATATATATGGTAGGATCAATGCCTCTAAGATCAGCGATTGACCACCCAATCGCTCTCTTATGCATGCTAAGTATTTTCAATAATTCCTCCTCTTGTGAACTTGACAAAGATGAAGAAATGATTACCGGTAGGGTGGAGTTAGATCCAAGAAATGCATATTTGAGGTTCGAAGGAAGAGGCTTCAACTCTAAGATTGGAGGTTGTACTAGTGAGGGAAGCGAAGGAATAGATGATGTTGTAGGCAATGGTTCAAAATAAGGTTTTCTCATCGAAACTTCACATACATCATCGCATAAATCCATTTCAACCATAGAATTATCAACTCCATCACACAAGGTCAAGCCATTATCAATCATCGTTGTCAAATCATCACACAAACATTCATCCAATTTCTCCTTTTCAAACATAGTGGATATTACTTCATCCACATCATCACCAAAGCAATCACTATCATTATCATTATCACAATCAACCATAAAACAATCATTATCACTAGATGGGAATTTAGAAGCATGGAAAATATTCAATCTCATTTCCATATTCCCAAACGTGACGGTCATCACTCCATTCCTACAATTAATCAATGCGTTAGCCGTAGCTAAGAATGGGCGACCTAAAATGATTGGTACTGTTTTCTTGAGTTTCATTCCGGGTTCCATATCAAGAACAACAAAATCTACCGGAAAAACGGCTTGTTCGACCTTAACCAACACATTTTCAACTATGCCCCTAGGTTTTTTAATGGACCTATCGGCAAGTTGAAGTGTCATTGCCGTTGGTTGAAGCTCTCCAATCCCATATTCACAATATAGAGAATAGGGTAAAAGATTTACACTTGCTCCTAAATCAAGTAATGCATTTTCAATCAATTTATCCCCTATAATGCATGAAATAGTTGGTGTTCCGGGGTCCTTGAGTTTAGGAGGTGTATCAAATTTTAGAATTGAACTTACTTGTTCAGTTAAAAAGATCTTCTTAGACACATGAGACCTAGTTTGGCGTTTATGTGTACAAAGTTCTTTAAGAAATTTAGCATATGATGGTATTTGTTTAATAGCATCAATTAAAGGAAGATTAATTTGAACCTTCTTAAAAATTTCCATCATATCTTCAAGCTTTTGACTCTTAAAAGGAGGTGATGACGGATTAATTAAAGCCGATGGAAATGGAGCTTTTGGAATGTAGGTTTTAATAGATGGTTCATTCTCCATTGGTTGTGACTCTATAGGGTTTGATAACAACTCATGACTTGATGGCTTATGAGATGTATGAGATGTATGAGAATCAAGAACAATATGTGACCATGGAGATGCATGTTCATGTTCCACCTCTTTAGGCATTTCAACATTGTGATAAGTCTTTCCACTTCTTAGAGAGGTTACCGCTTGTACCTCTTCATGAGTCGACTCAACACAATGTTGGCCTTTAGGGTTCATAATAGGTTGACTTGGAAGTCTACCTTCCTCCCTCCTTGCTAAAGAGTTAGCAATTTGACCCATTTGCATTTCAAGTTTAGAAATAGATTGAGAATGAGAATGCAATAATTGGGTACTTGATTCAAAAGAATCCAATGCTTTAAGAAGTTTTTCTTCAAGGGAAACATTTTTAGGTGCTTGTGTAGCTTGTGGAGGTGCTTGATATGTAGGTGGTCGTGGTTGGTAATGTGATGATGGTTGATAGGATGGTTGACCATAATTTGGTGCATGAGATGGAGGAAAATGTGGTTGAGGTAGTTGTGATTGATAAGGACCTTGATGTTGAGATGGTGGAGGAAAATGTGGTTTTTGAGAGTAATTTGAATTTTAATTATTTATTGGTGGAGGTCTTGGATTATATGGTGGCATTGGTTGTCCGGGATTCCTCCATGAGAAATTAGGATGATCTCTAAGTCCGGGATTATAAGTGTTGGAATATGGATTATAATTGGGCTTAGATTGTCCATATATTGCATTAATATGTTCTTGGACAAGTTCGGGGTAATCATGAGCTAAGTGACAATCGGTCACATTATGCCCCGGTGTAGAACAAAGAAAACATAACTCCCCCGAAGGTGGAGAAGAAGCAAAATTCGGCAAAGAAGGAGGAGTAGTTGGCAAGTAATTTGGTGATGAAGAATTATTAGGAATTTGATTCAAAGAATAAGCAAGGACTTGATCAAATTTCTTATTTAATGCATCAATTTGTTGTGCTACTCGTGTAGCATCGGATAATTCTAGGACTCCCCTAGGATGAGATTGTTCTTTAGAATTATTTTCTATGACATTTCTAGATGTAAATGCATGATTTTGTGAATTTATAGCAAGTTTACCAAATAATACCCAAGAATCCTCATAAGGATTGGTCATGAATATCCGCCGTATCAACATCTTGTTGGTGGCGTAATTTAAGGCCATTATAAAAATAGTCTACAAGAGACCATTTTGGAATTTGGTGATGAGGACACTTCCTTAGAAGCTCTCTAAATCGATCCCAAGCATCATGGAATGGTTCGTCATCTAATTGACGAAATGTAGCTATTTGAGTTCTCATGGCATGGGTCTTGGCTATAGGGTAAAATTTCTCTAGGAAAGCACTTTGTAATTGCTCCCATGTAGTAATTGTTTGAGGTTCTAAAGATCCAAGCCAATACTTGGCTTTACCTTTCAAAGTAAATGGAAACAATTTTAATTTCATAGCATCCTCGGGTAAATTGGGAATTTTAACTGTAGAACTCTTTTCAAAGAATTCTTCGAGATGAGTGTATGGGTCTTCATTAAGTAAGCCATGAAAATTTGGCAAATATTGAAGAAATTGGGGTTTGAACTCATAATGGGCAGCATGTATAATAGGTTGTTGTATGCCCGACATAGGAGCAAAATTAGAAGGAACATAATAGTCCTTCATACTCCTACGATATCCATTAATGGGATCTTGGTTGACACTATCCCCGTTAGGATGATGTCCGTTTTCCATAGCTATAGACTTTTGTGTGCGCAAAGATGTTCTAGAATCTAAGTATGCTTGTAAAGTAATATCTAATTCAGGATCACTTTCATTCATTCATAAAGAAACCACCCAAAGTTAGAGATACTTTACAGTGGGCTGGTCCAAGAACTCTTTGGTCTTGATCCGTAGATGATTTGCTTCGCCGCTCGGAAGTTTCACCTACCAATGCAAAGAAATAGCTATGTAAGAAAAATTCTTTTTGTTATTTTGTAATATGAGAAATCAAAAACAAACTAATTGTAAAGAGTTATATCAATTGAGTAATTCAACTAATCTAATTCCCCGGCAACGGCGCCATTTTTTGACTCGCCTTGAAATGTGTCGTTAATTATATCAAAGGCGGGCAAAACAAATTTACCGAACAACTAGCTAACTACAACGTAGTTAATGGGAGTACGGGTCGAGTCCTCGGAGAATTGGATGATCGAATTAATGGATGCAATATAATCTCTACAATAGTTGGAAACAATTTGATTGATTTTAAAGTTGTTTAAACTAAAGTATTCTAGAAGCACTTAACGCTAAGAGATTTATCAAGGAAGAAGTCCAAGGGAATTCTAATCCGAATTAGGTCTAAATATTTTCTCTATGAATCAAGATGAATAACATTTAAATGAGATAGTCGAACTTAGGGATCAACGAGCGTAGGATTAGTATCGCTCGTTGCTAATGAAACGTCGGGTTAGGATCATCTCATCGTGTGAATTACAAGGTGAAAATCCATGATCGAGGCTTTAATCCGATCATAGCTCAACAAATGCCGTCTTAAGGTCCTATTGTTGGCAAGGAATCAAGACTTTGTATGACTAAGGTCTTGGATTGAGGTGGATTTAATACCTCAATCCAATCCTCCATCTAAGTCAAAAATGGTAAGTAGGATAGATTTGGCTTGAGGTGGTTCTAGCACCTCAACATCCTATCCTAAGGTCAAGAGTTAGCCATGGTTCTAACATGACCTACTCTTTGAGGAATTTCATCAAATACCTAGCATGCATCTAATACTCGAGCAATTAAATGCAAATATAGATACTCAAACCATTCAAGAGTGGACTTTATTGAAGAAATAAGGAATTGAATCCGAATTCATACAAAGATTCCATCTCACAAACGTTATTACATCAAAGATTACAAGAGAAATCTAAAAGTAACACCTAAGACATCATAGAATTCCCAAGGATGAGGATTTTAGTTACTCATCTTGGTTGGAAGATTCATAGGAAGAGAGGTTTCATCCATCTTCTTCATTGATCTCCACCTTTTGAGCCCTAAATCCTTGGCAATTGGAGGAGAAAACTCAAGAATATAGAGGGGTAACGAAGGCTGGAAATGAGAGGGCCCAGAGAGAAAAGAAGATCCTCAAATTAGAGCCAAAACCCCTATTTATAGGCCCCAAGTCGTGGACCCTCGGATTAGATCTGAGCCGTCCATTTATAACCGTCAGCTATCTTGGATTGATCCGAAGTAATATTGGATCGATCCAATATGAGCAAACGATCATACCTTTCTGTGGAAAGGAAATATGGATCGATCCCACATTAATTTGAATCGATCCATTTTGTACCCAAGAATAAGTACTCTTGGGAAAAGAAATATGGATCGATCCCACATTAATTTGGATCGATCCATTTTGTACCGATCTCTCTAGGAAGAGATATTTGGATCGATCCAATAAGAATCCGGATCGATCCAACTTTGGATAAAAACTATGGCCTTCTGGAAAAAGATCGGGATCGATCCAAAATGACCTTGGATCGATCCAAATTGTCTGGATCTGTTTTACTGATGTCTTTTGATTCGAAATCCATGCAACTCTCTTCGAAAGCTCTTGTACCTGAAACCATATAAAAAGATATTAAAAATGCATTGCTTGAGAGCTAACAAAGCCCAGTTGAATGGATGAATTGTGTATATTTTGTGACTTATCACGCACTGCTGACCAACTGCCCGATAGGGGCCACAGAAGTAGAACTGACGCCTGCACCTGCAAAACGCAGCCCGGGTAGGAGTGAGCACTAAGCTCAGTAGGGTTCTACACTACGTCACACAGAAGGAAGAGGGAAATGCAACAGTGTCGCCCTCAAGTAAGACCTGGGTGTATACAGGGGTCCCATAACCCCATCGCGTGGCCCTGAGGCTCAGGAGCAGTACTCAGTAAGCAGGAACAAACACTGCTGACTCACATGCAGGAACCCGACACTGCAGGCGGGAAAATGCACCGCTCAGGAGGCAACTCCTCCACTCAAGAGTCAACACAGTGGAACACCGGCTACACCTCAGCATCCGCCTCGAGGCCGACACGACCTCTACAATCATCAAGCAACAAGCGTACCAGTCATCTAAGCCTATCATCGAATCGACTGGACACCACAATTCGAACCGGGTCCAAACTACCCAACCCCGGTCCTAGGGCTAAATCGGAGCTTCCAGTCTCGGGACGGCGACCCACAGATCACCCACGCCCTAACCATGCAACTAATGCACAAATTAACAATGCATGCTATGAACATACACAAACAGGAGATAGGCATGCAACAGTATGATAAGGCATCATATAAGTCAACCGGATCGCTGCAGCGGTACTACCAACCGCTGCGAGCCGATCCGCAGCGGGTCTCGGCATTACGACGGTACCGCGACTGTCAACCGCGGACTCCTGCAACGGAAAGCAACCTCAAAAACAATGATGCACAGTAAAAATATAATATTATAATCTGACATATAATATTATATTTAAAAACACCAAAAGTAATCTACTAGAGGTTAATTGACCCCGTCGATCCGACGTCCAAACGACGTCGGATTCGAGATCCAACTTAGCCACCCGTAGATCTATATGCCGGGATCAACATATCAACAATCCATAAACATCCAACGGTTAGATTAACGGGAAAACACTAATCACAACCGCTAATCAAACTAACTTACCACCTCTTTGCTGCAACGCAGCCCGCCAGTGCGAAAATCATAACAATTCGTAGGGAAATAAAAAAAACTATGAAATCAGTTGTAGATCCAAAGATCTACAACTCTTATGTTCATCACAACCCACGATCATGCACTTATTGGCCGAAAAACTCGCCGCAAGCCGACTGTTCTTCAAGAACAGCAGAAACCGGAAAATCCGAGATTAATCATGCATAAATCCTACTAAAATCTCAACCAAAGTTCATGAAACTTATAACAAAAATTATACTAGGCAAGATGCATCCAATAACACAAAGATCAACAAGATCAAACGGCTAGATTAAGAGAAACCCATTAAACAACACTTGTAGGTAGAAAACCTACCGAACTGTGCTAATTCTCGGCTGATTCCCCGCAAGTCAGTCACCAACAAGGTTCCAAACCACTTCAGTGATCTTCCTCTCGTCGCCACGGATCCAACAAGCTTTAAAACGCGCAAAATGGTGGCCGGAGGAGGGATAATGGAAGAGAAGAAGCTCGCTGCCGGGAAGAACAGAGGAAAACAGAACAGCGGGAAGAAGAAAGAAGAAGGAAGAAGAAGAGGAAGGAGAAGAGGAAGGAAAAGGGAAGGGGAAAGCCGGGGAAGGAGGGGAAAAGGGGAAGGAGGGGAGGGAAAGTCCTCCCCTTCTGACAGAGGAGAGTGACGGCTAACGGCTGCCGTCCTCGCGAAGGAAAACCCACCGACTCGCTCACGAGTCCGATCGATCTCTCCTAGGAGCGATCGATCGCTCACGGGCCGCAAGTTGTCCAAAAGCAAGTTTCTGCGCGCCCGAGCTGGGATCTTTCGATCCCGGGTCCACCTAACCATTCTAATCAAGCACTAACACAAACAAGGTCAGTGTGTGAACACGCGGGTGTGAAACAAACCAACAAGGCACAATTTACCAAATTGCCCTTGCGGTCTACAACGAGCCACAGGGGTAGAGGGATAAGTCCTCACATAGATCGTAGAAGGTCTCTTACTGGCTATGTTTTTACTCTTGGTGGATGTGCCATCAGTTGGCGCTCGATTTTTGACGCACCTTGAAATGTGTCGTTAAGTATATCAAAGGCGGACAAAACATGTCGCGCCCCGACCCGCGAAAGCCCAACCGGGCCGGGCGACGCGAACCGGAACCTAACAAAACACGGAAGAAAAGCTGGCGAGGGTTCCCTCTAACCTATTGGTCTCCCTAACAATTCACCAAAAACACCCTCAATAAAAAGACATTAATTTAACAAGCCTCGAACCACAGATTACAAACCCATGTGAATTTAATATACATATCCTCGGAGAGGGGAAGATTCAAATACAACATTACTCCTGTAGGAGACTATCTAACATAGGGTAAAGGCAGTAAACGATCACCACCTCTCAAAGTCCACCAGGCGCCGTCGCACCGCCGACCAACTGCCCGGTAGGGGCCATAGAAGAAGAACTGACGCCTGCACCTGCAAAACGCAGCCCGGGTAGGTGTGAGCACTAAGCTCAGTAGGGTTCTACACTACGTCACACAGAAGGAAGAGGGAAACACAACAGCGTCGCCCTCAAGCCAGACTCGAGTGTGCTACAAGGGTCCCATAACCCCTCACCGGTGTCTCTAGGCATATCCAACCATGGTCACCCCAACGGACTGGGCCCATCCTGGATATACCTAGTGTCACAGGGTTCCAGCTGCGGTCACCCATCGCGGACTGGGCCCACACTGGTCGCCACTGCTGGCAGGAACAGACACTGCCTGGGCCAGACTAACCCTCCCGACCCCCCCAAAGAACAAGACCCGACATCGGTGGCACCCTCAACACCTGACTTGATGCCGACACGAACTCTAATCATCATCAAGCAACAGGTGAACCAGTCCTCTAGGCCTATCATCAAATTCGACTGGACACCACAATTCAAACCGGGTCCAAACTACCCAACCCCGGTCCTAGGGCTAAGTCCGAGCTTCCAGCCTCGGGACCACGCCCTAACCAATGCAACTAATGCACAGCAGAGAAATGCATGCTATGAACATACACAGATAAGAAGTAAAGCATGCAACAGTATGACAAACATCATATAAGTCAACCGGATCGCTGCAGCGGTACTACCAACCGCTGCCAGCCGATCCGCAGCGGATCCCGGCATTACGACGGTACCACGACCGTCAACCACGAACTCCTGCAACGGGAAGCAACCCCGAAAACCGCTGATGAACAGTAAACAATATAATATTATATTCTGAAATATAATATTATATTCAAAACACTCAAAGCCTCTACTTAGGCGCTAATTGATCCCGTCGATCCGACGTCCAAACGACGTCGGATTCAAGATCCAACTTAGCAATCAGTAGGTGTATATACCAGGATCAACATATCTAAAATCCATAATCATCTAACGGTTGGATTAATGGTAAAACACTAATCAAAGCCGCTAATCAAACTAACTTACCAATTAATTGCTGCAACGCAGCCCTCCAGTAAACAATTCATATCAAATCGTAGGAAAATCGGAAAATTATGAAATCAGTTGGGTTAGATAGTAGATTCATCGATCTACAACTCTTATGCTCATCACAACCCAAGATCATGTACGTACAAGCCGAAAAACTCGCCACAAGCCGGCTGTTCTTCAAGAACAGCAGAAAACCGGAAAATCCGAGATTAATCATACATAAAGATCAACAAGATCCAACGGCTAGATCTAAAGAAACCCATTGAAGAACACTGTAGGTAGAAGAGCCTACCGAAGAACGCTTTCCTCGACTGATCCCTCGCAACCAGTCACCAACAAGCCTCCAAACCACACCAGGAGCCTTCCTCTCGTTACCACGGATCCAGCGAGCCTTAGAACACCCAAAATGATGGTCGGAGGAGGGAGAACGGAAGAGGGGAAGGTGGCTGCCGGAAAAACAGGGGAAGAGAATTGTTGGGAGAGAAGAAAAGAGGAAGGAAGAAGAAGAAGGAAGAAGGGGAAGGAGAAAAGGAGGAAAGGGGGAGGGGACAGCCGGAAAAGAGGGGAAAAGAGAAAGGAGGGGAGGGAAAGTCCTCCCCCTCTGACGGGAGAGAGCGACGGCCAACGGCGGCCGTCCTCGCGAAGCAAAAAAAGCCACCGACGCGAGTCCGATTGATCGCTCCGCTCCTGGAACGATCGATCGCTCGCGCCCCGGATCGATCCAACACCACGTCGGATCGATCCGAGCGGGTCAAAAACCCACCGACTCGCTCACGAGTCCGATCGATCGCTCCAAGGAGAGATCGATCGCTCAAGGGTCGTCAGCTGCCCAAAGGCAAGCCTCCGCGCGCCCGAGCCGGGATTTTCCAATCCCGGGTCCACCTAGCCATTCTAAACAAGCACTAACACAAACAAGGGCAGTGTGTGCACACGCGGGTGTGAAACAAACCAACAAGGTGCAATTTACCAAATTGCCCTTGCGGTCTACAACGAGCCACAGGGGTAGAGGGACAGGTCCTCACAAAACAATTTACCGAACTACTTAGTTAACTACAACGTAGTTAGTGGAAGCACGGGTCGAGTCCTCAAGGAATTTGATGATTGAATTAGTAAATGTGATATAATCCCTACAATAGTTGTAAACAATATGATTGATTCTTTGAGTTTACTAACGAAAGTATTCTAGAAGAACTAAAGAGGAAATTTATCAAGGAACAATTCCTAGGGAATTCCAATCCGAATTAGGGTTTAAATATTTTCTCTATGAATTGAGATGAATGACATCTATTGAGACAACCAATCATCAAAGGTCGATGAGCGCAGGATTAATATCGCTGACCGCTAATGAGTTGTCAGGTTAAGATCACCTTATCGCGTGTATTACAAGGTTAGATTCATGATCGAGGCTTTAATTCGGTCATCACTCAACAATTGCCGGCTTAAGGTCAAATTGTCGGAAAATAAATCTAGGTTTCGTATGAATAAGGTCTTGGATTGAGTGGCTTTAATACATCAATCCAATTCCACATCTAAGATAAGAATAGGGTGGTTCTAGCATCTCAAGATCTTATCTTAAGAATCACAAACCTCCAAGAGAGTTGGCCATGGTTCTAGCATGACCTCTTCTTTGAGGAATTCAAGCAAACACCTATCAAGCATCTAATTCTAAACCAACCATATGCAAGAAGAGGCATTCCAACAATGGATTTCATTAAAGAAATATGGAATTACAAGTGAATTCATACAAAAGTCATCTCAAAAGAATCATTACATCAAGAAACAAAAGAGAAATCTAAGAAACAAACCCTAAAACATCAAGGAATTCCCAAGGAGAAGGAGTTTAGCTACTCATCTTAGGTAGGAGATCTAAGGAGAAGGAAGCTTCACCCATCTTCTCCATCAAAATCCACCCTCAAAGCCCTAAATCCTCAAGGATTAGAGGAGAAATCTCCAAAAACTAAAGGAGTGAAGAAGGCTGGAGAAAGGAGGGAAAAAGAGTGGAGAAAAAGATCCTCAAGTCAGAGCCAAAGCCCCTATTTATAGGCCCCAAGTCGTGGACCCGCGGATCAGATCAGAACCGTCTGTTTTTACACGTCAGCCGATATTGGATCGATCAGAAATAAGTTTGGATCGATCCAAGATGTCAAAATCTGGGTTTCTAACGGCTTGGATCGATCCAATATGGGTCTGGATCGATCCAAGATGTAGAAGAAAATCATGACTCTCTGGAAAAGGCTTATGGATCGATCCAGACTGGTTCGGATAGATCCGAATATGTTTGGATCGATCCAGACTGGTTTGAATCGATCCGATGTGTAAAAACTGCAAAACTAGTCCCTGAAAAGGGCTTTGGATCGATGCCCAATGCTCTATATAAACTAGAGAAATGTTCTTGTCCCAAGCAATATGGGACTAAACATTTACACACACTCACATGGGATTCATATGGCTCTCTTCTTAACTGGGCTTTAGCAGGTCCATTTGATTCAACATCTATATTAAGGCTTAGCCCACTCCTTCACCCTAGAAGTTTTGGGCCTTAAATAAACCTTAAATCCAACATTTTGCTCAGATGACCAACAAAAAAACAGAGGACAAATTACAAAAAAATATCGGTGCCAACTGCCAATTAATATATAGTTGAGAAGAAGCATCTATTGACGTCTCAGTGCTGAACTATATAACCATTAGCTAATACTTCTTCTAAAGCCGTCGTGCATGAAGATGAAGTATTGGTGAAGCGTCAGCAATTAATGCATGAAGAAAAGAGTAGTGAGAAGGCCGGGAGAGGTGTTCATGACGCGTACCCAGTACTTGGACGTATATGTTAGGGATATGGGCGACGATTTTGGGCCAGCCAAAGCCTCCGTCCTCTTTGAAGTACTACTCCACCTGCTCCGGGGTGCAGTGTTCGAAACACAATTTAAGCATCGAGGCAGGCAGAGGCGGCAGCGACGTTAGGACGTGGTTCATCTTTTTCTAACTCCAGATAAACGAGGGACTTTGGAAAGGGCTTGCAAAGGCTCCAATGCCTTCAGATTTGAGAACCTGGATATTTTTAGTTCTTCGAGGGAAGTAAGCTGACCCAGGACTGCCGGAGAAGGAAAGGAAGCTATCTGCTGTCTCTCGTCCCAAGAGCCGGCATGATACCCTCCGATGGTCAATTTGGAGAGAGAGGCGAGGCCTCCAAGACATCTCGACAGTGACTCATCATTCAACCTACAACCCTCGATATACTTAACTCCAACTCTCTCAATGCTCTTCCTCGATCAACCTGGCCTCTGAGGCCTCCTCAGCAGGTACTTTAATATTGCCTAAGACAATGTATCATCTTATGTTTGGAAGATCTTTGATTTATGGGAAGCCTGCTGGTCAGTTTCCTTCCTTAATCCTCGGAAGATCTTTGATGCTTCTCACTAGAACATCCTGTCCCTTGAGTTTTGAATTATTATACTTCGGTTGTGTGATATACTTTTCTTGCATGAAGATAATGCAGTAAGTTTGGTTCTTGAGATCCCTGATAGAATAGATATGATCAATGACAGCCATACATCTTAATCAAGTGACACCCAGATGACCGCATTTCTATGTAATTTACATGGTGAATACGTTATATGCTAGACATATATGTTAAGCTTCATGTACGCAATGTAAAAAACGAGCAGTCAAACTGGATTGTGACACTTGAGATATAGGTGAGAATGTTAGAAGTGGGCGAATCTGTGATTTACCTAGTGGCCCTAATCAACTTACTTTGAGGACTTTTGGAGAATGGATGAATTTTTATTTGAAAGTTCATAAATTTCTGGTTTTATAGTTTAAACACAAAGTATTATGTTATGTTTGGAAGGTCCAGACTACTTGTTGCCTTGATACTTGGAACGAGTTTGAAGCATCAACATATAAGAATGTGGCAAAACTTCAACCTCCAAGAATCCTATGATCAGAAATTTTTTTGCTTGATTTAACGTCACTGCACTCAGTATCCTCTTTTTTGGTTATATGGGTTTAGCAGACAACAAATGTTGATTGGTTAGGAAATTGTCAGGAATTAAGCATTTGGGATCTTAATGATGTAGAATCTATCAAGAGAGCTTAATTGGAGTATATCCTAGGGACCTTCATACGACCATGACATGATGATCAGTGCAGTTTCCTGCAAAATGATGATTACCTATTGTTGTCAAGGAGATATGTCTAGTATGTGACGTGGTGCTGAAGCAAGATGGTCAATCCCTTAATCTTTAACTACATTTTGGTTGATGAGTTGATCATTGATGCCAGTGACCAGTTGTTTTCTTTTTTGGTTGAATGATCACAGTTTTTTCGGCAATTAATACCAAATGAGATGCAGCTATGATATATATGAGGTAAGAGAAAAGAGTGTTTTCACTTGGGCAAGGAACAATTGTCAAAAGGGCATTCCTTTCATTGCACGTTGGAAGATGCAAGTCTATATGTGGCATACGTTAGCTGGGAGCCTGGGATCAATAGCTTTGGGTGTATCCCAAAACCTTGACGAAGAGAAATATCCCGATCGATTAAGACCATTCTACACATCTTCCTGCTCATACTGTAATCTCTCTTATATAATTCTGTACAGGTGAGAAAGGTGTTGGTCAAAGTGGGAAACCTCTTCATTACAAGGGGAGCTCATTTCACAGAATTATTCCTAGCTTCATGCTCCAAGGTGGAGATTTCACATTGGGTGATGGCAGGGGAGGGGAGTCTATCTATGGTACTAAATTTGTCGATGAGAACTTCAAAATAAAGCAGACAGGGCCAGGTAATGTCTCTTATAGTCATTTATCTGAAACAGCAATTGACTCGTATCTTTGGAAAACTGAATAAAACCTCTTAAGCTAATGTCTCATGATGCAGGACTTCTTTCAATGGCAAATGCTGGTAAAAATACCAATGCATCCCAGTTTTTCATCACGACGGTAACAACTAGCTGGTATGTGTTTGAGTGTTCCTTGGTTCCACAACATTGCTTTTCATCGAACTTCTTGTGAACAGATGTGCTTCATCCCTTGGCAGGTTGGATGGCAAGCATGTCGTTTTCGGCAAGGTTCTTTCCAGAATGGATGTTGTGTACAAGATTGAAGCAAAAGGCCACCAAAATGGAACACCAAAGAGCAAAGTTGTGATTGTAGATGATAAGACGTGAAAAGTGCACAAATCACCCTTTTAATTTGGCCTTGTTAGTCTCCGAGCAATGCCCTACTGACTACTATCACCCCGTTACAGGTACAAGAGCCCTCAACAAGAATTAGATCAAGTTCTGAGCTAAAACGAACTCATTCGGGCCAGTTTAGTATGAAGAAGATCGATCCTTTATTTAAGAAGATCGATCCTTTGAAGACATTAAGAAGAAATCCAGTCAGAACAACAAAGATCAATCTTCTATCATGAGAAGATCGATCCTTTATGTGCATTTTCAGTGACAGAGCGCAAGTTTTGGAAGGATCGATCTTTCCCAAGTGCATGATCGATCTTTCACGGGCAAAAGAGATGACAGAGCGCAACATTCTAGAGGATCGATCTTCGTCTACTAAAAGATCGATCTTCATCGGGGCGCAGCCAGCAGTCAAGAACACAAATCGATCTTCATCTATAGGAAGATCGATCTTCCACGGGACCAACGATCACACGGAAAAGGAAGATCGATCTTCTACCCTATAAAGATCGATCCTTTTGTGCCAGCTGAGCAAAATCAATGGTCCAGATCTAATCCGAGGGGGGATGCTTGTAGGCTATAAATAGACCCCTTTTGGGGGATTTTGTGGGATCTTCTCTAGAAATTTTCTCAGCTTTTTCCTCTTTTAGACTCCTCTTACCTAATTTAGAATATGACCTTTTTGGAGGAGATCCATGGAAGGAGAGCGTCATCAACCTCCCTCCACGGATCAAACCCCCAAGATGAGTCACTAAACTCTTAGCTTAGGGATTCTTATGATGTAATAAGGGTTTCTTTTAAGGAATCCTAGGATTTAGGGTTTTTGCTACTCTATTGAATGGTTGTATGGATTGGATTTAATTTCTATATGAATTTGGTGTTGTTTTCTTGGATGGATGCTTGGATTGCCCTATTGTGCCCTAGATTTAGGTTTCTTGCATGCTAGGGCTTGGATGGAACTTCTCGTGAGAGGGATTCATGCTAGAACCATGGATTCTCTCACGACGAAGGATTCTAATCCAAAATTGGACTAGATTGTGGTGCTAGAACCACCACCAATCTATCCCTAACTCTTCACCCATCCTATTATTGGGATTTTGGCCAGCGAGGTGCTAGAACCACCTCGCTATCACACCTAGATCCATATCATGTTAGCTCTCTTGTGACGAATCCATTCTAATTAGAGGGTTCGTTAGCGGCGATCACAACTAATCATTCGGTAGCCGATCATTAGACGTTTGTTATCGCCGACGAGGGATCTTAACCCGAGCCTCGTCGAGCGATAGGTGTACCTAGCCACTCGCCTATCGACATTCGGATTTAACCATTCAATTTGAGGAGGCATGCCCTTGTCTTAGGAAGACCTATTAGAACCATTGTTATTGATTAAGGATCCCTCGGCCTCTCTTTATATCTTAATACCTTTTTGCATTAATTTTGGTCTAGTCTAGTTAAAAACCCAAATCTAAATCTTTTCCTCCAACTTCCTGGTAGACAATTATGCTTAGTATGTCATTTCAACTCTAGTTTCTTCCTTACAGATCGACTCGGACTCACCACTTGCTACCCCAAAAGGTAGTTAGTAGAGAGTTTGATTATAAATTTGTAATTTTGATCGGGCGCGTTAAGCCGCGACACTTCTCACGTCCCATCAGTAAACAGTGGCGAGCTGCCAATGTGATAGGTCTCATCCCTCCTGAAAACAATGAGAGTTCGCTAGGGCTATTCCTGCAGTTTTTATATCTAGGAACTTTCCAGATAGCACAAATGTAGCAGTCTTGGATATTGGTTAGACAAATTATGGTGGTATCATTCCCTGTGACTTGTCTTCATTACTGCAATCGTGTAAAGGAACAGAGATGAATGCCTGTTCTTATTATGTGTGATGATAACAGTGAAGGGGTGTTAAATGAGGGACAAACTCAAAGTACAACCATCCAAGTGATTACCACCTTGACAGGAAATAATTCGTGTCTCTATAGCACATTTGAGTAGTCAAGGATAAAAGTCTTGTCTTGCCTTTCCCTTTTCCTTTTGCTAGTCAATTTTCATAGAATTTTCTGGACTATAAAGCATTGTTCTTCATATGAGCCACCTCCAACAGGTTGCTTAACTTGAAAGTTATGATATATATTACAAGTTTGAACTGGTCTTGTCGAGCTTTGTTTGATGAGGATTGATTGCTATCACCTCAGTCTCTGTTCATGACTTCATTGATGCTGATTATGTCTGCATAGCCTCCTAACTTTTTTCCTCAAAATGCATGTTAATCTGACAGAATCAACCCCATCCCCAGTCACAACCACAGGGTCTTCACCCCTCGCTCTTATTGCAACCGAATCCACCACAACTGTTAAATGCTAAGAATTTTGAGTTAAAGATGATACATGCTCTGATGAGTGTACTTGATTTGTATGGAAAATTCATTTCTATGCCTCTAACATGGCATGCAAGATAACTAGTATGGTTAATTTTTGGAATTTTTTGCATTTTAGTACCCCAAAAGTTCACTTTTGCCGATTTAATACCTTTGCCTTGTTTTTTTGCAAGTTAATACCCCTGGACATGAAAAACCCCATCTTACCCCTCACTTAACCCATGCCCATATGACACCACATGTGGCAGGGCATGGCATGTATGTTATAATAATAACTTCTCAGAAATCAAGTCTCTGTCGCGTTCGTCACCTCACACGTGACAAGACGCTATTAGCCAGTAATACGGCGGTTGCAGGCGACGCGAAGATGAAGGGGACGCAGTATTAGTACGCAGTTAAAAGGAGTCCAGCTCTCTGCGACTAGTGATCGATGGCTGGCGAGGTGAGCTACACCAGGTTAGGCCGGGGATGGCACCGAATGAGATGTAGCCGGCTGCGGCTACGCAGCAGGCTGCTCAGGCTTGTGGGTCTCTTTAGGGGTTGCATGGAATCGGCTAAGATTAAGAGGATGGACACCGAGAGGAGGAGCAGCAGCAGCAGGAGGTGTTTGGTGTCGGAAGGGAATGGGAATGGGACTGCGAGCCACAAGCAGCTAAGGCCGCCGCCGTCTGGCAACTCCAGCTCATTCTATGCGGATGCCATTGAAGACTGCTTAGAGTTTTATCAAGGAGTCATCGACGACGACGATGCCGGCGGAGGATCGATGGGTTGCTGGCTAAATTAAGATGCATGACGATCGACGCGGGACCTGTTTAATTAATTCTCTCTCTTGATCGAATCTTGTCTATTATGAACATATATAGTTGTCTGTCAGTCTGGGCGAGATCCTCTCGCTGTGCCGTGCATGTATGGAATAAGGCATTAATTAATTAGTTAATACTTATAATTGCTCTGTTTTGGTTCTGAGTCGAGAGATAAAGATCTCCATCACTGTTAAAATCTTTTCATTTTGGTACGAAGCAAGTGGTGTTATATATAGGGGGCTTTTAGCTGCAAAAAGGATTGCAGCAACAGTATATTTCTAGAAACGGGCCCAACTTTTGGTACAAAAATATTAGAATATGGAGTTACCATTACTAATGTTGTTAGTAATTCCCAAGAGACATCATTGAGAAGGCTTTGGGAAGGGTTGTCCAAGCCCAAGGTGAATGCGTATAAACAAATAAATATGGTTTTCCATGTCCAATAGCGCAAATAAACAGCTTAACAATGGGTAGACGCAACAAAAAGTACGCATATAAACAACATTAAGAACGCGTATAAACACCAATGCATAGAATACACCATATCAACGCGTAGAAACAACCAAAAGTACGCGTATAAACAAGTAAATGTGTCAATCTACACAACGAAGTTGAATAGCGCATATAAAACCCATTAAATACGCGTAAAAACTACAAATAGTACGCGTATAAACGAGTAAATGTGCCAACCTACAATAGCGGGTATAAAAGAGTAAATAGCGCGTATAAAACACCTTAACAACGCGTATATAAAACAATAAGTACGTATATAAAAAAGACAAAGTACGCGTAAAAACTAGTAAATAGCGCGTATAAAAGACCTTTACAACGCGTAGAAACAACCATAAGTACACGTAGAAACAACCATAAGTACGCGTAGACCTTTATACGCGTAGACCTTTATACGCGTACTTATAGTTGTTTAACAAATAAGCACCAAGTTTTCTCAAAAGGGAATGTGGGTCCATCCATGTCACTGTCACGTGACGCAACTCCTTGAGTTAGATTCGGATAAGGCCTTAGTGGTACGGGATTAACAAATAAGGAATTTAGGATTAAAAAGAATAAAAATAATGTAGTAATAATTAATTAAAAGAAGAAAAAATAAAATAATAATGATAAATGGAACGTGAATAAATGATTAATAATTACTTGAAATAGTAAAATATGTTTCAAAATAAGCACCGGAATAACCCCTTATTCTTATACCAAAAATGCTTATTATTGCCTTTTGAGATTAATCATAACGTGACGCTACTCATGTGTCCTTAGATGTGGATTCTATAACTTAAGCTTTAGATAATTGAGCCACGTGACAGGAGTCAGGTTCAGTGGGTCCCAACCTCGAGTATCAACCGTGTGTAGGCACGCTTTGGATCCAATCAATATGGACTTGCCACGTGGCGTGCAAGATAAGAAACAATTAGAAATTTACCATAATAACAGACAAAGTACGCCTAAACCTTTATACGCGTACTTATGATTGTTT